>CAKNYM010052676.1:228562-261697 GCA_932195095.1 Andricus curvator
TATCCACGTAAATCCTTTTCCATTATACCTTGATCCATATAATCCCCATCCTATTTTTCGATCCCCATCCTATTTTTGGATCCCCATCCTATTTTTCAATCCCTTCTTTTTTATTTCATCCTATTCACGTTAATATTTTTTTTCTTCAATTTTCTGTTTTTTGTCGCAACCTATTCCTTATTTAACCAGTCAATCATTTTCTATGCCTTAATGAGTAAATCATCCCCATTCTATTTTAGAAATCCCCGCGTTTTTTAATCAATCTATTCCCATTAATCTTCTTCTATCTGATTTCCAAAATATTTATCCACAAATTGGTTTTCAATCAACTTTTGTTTTATCTCCACCTATTCCTTTTCTATCCACGTAAGTCCGTTTCTATAATAACTTTGACTATACAATCCCCATCCTATTTTGAACCCCCTTTTTTTATTCCAGCCTATTCACGTCAATATTTGTTTATCTTTTTTCCAAATAATTCTCTATTTAAACAAATTTAATTTCCTGTTTTTTAGCTCAACATATTCCTCGTCTATCCAGTTTATAATTGTCTATGCCTTGATATACAGAATATCCAAATAGTAACGAAACACCTAAATAATTTTCCAGGTAAAATATTTTTCAAAAAGGTCAAGGTCAATCTTGAAGTAACTTTTAACGAAGAATTCAGTGGTGACCTTGAATTTGCCCTCGAGCTTGACCTTCAAATTTATTTCAAGGTCAACTTGGTTTTTTTAAAGTGGGAACCCCTATTTTTGACAATGGCAATCGAAAGAGCGGGAAATTTTACGTCCAAACATGTACACAGGTCATGGGTCAAGGGTGACCTTGAACTTCAGCTGAAGGTTATTAGGCTTGACCCAGGTATGGGGTGGGTCCAATCTGTACTGCTGCGGCTCAGGTGTTTACGAAAAACGTCGAGGTCATTCTTGGAGTAACTTTTAACGAGGAATCCAGTGGTGACCTTGAATTTGATCTTGAGTTTGACCTTCAAGGTCATTTTCAGGTCAACTTTTTTTTTTTTTTTAATTGGGAACCCCTATTTTTGACAACAACGCCATTCGAAAGAGCGGGAAATTTTGCGTCCAAACATGTACTCAGGTCATGGGTCAAGGATGACCTTGAACTTCAGCTGAAGGTTTTTAGGCTTGACCCAGGTATGGGTCAAGTCGAATCTGTACTGCTTCGACTCAGGTGTTTACGGAAAAGGTCGAGGCCATCCTTGGAGTAAATTTTAACGAGGAATCCAGTGGTGATCTCAAATTTGACCTTGAAATTGACCTTCAAGGTAAAAAAAAATTTTTTCAATTGAAAAAATTGAAAAAATAAAATAATTTTTTTTTTGAAAAAATGTGCGTATTGAATATAATAATAATTAAAATTAAAATATATAATAATTTTTTTAATTAAACATTTTTTTTACCTTGAAGGTCAATTTCAAGGTCAAATTTAGGGTCACCACTGGATTCCTCGTTAAGAGTTACTCCAAGTATGACCTCGAAGTTTTTCGTAAACACCTGAGCCGCAGCAGTACAGATTGGACCCGTCCCATACCTGGGTCAAGCCTAATAACCTCCAGCTGAAGTTCAAGGTCACCCTTGACCAATGACCTGAGTACATTTTTGGACGTGAAATTTCCCGCTCTTTCGATTTCCGTTGTCAAAAATAGGGGTTCCCACTTGAAAAAACAAAGTTGACCTTGAAATAACCTTGAAGGTCAGGCTCAAGGTCAAATTCAAAGTCAAGACTGTATTCCTCGTTAAAAGTTACTTCAAGATTGACCTTGAGCTTTTTGAAAAATATTTTATCTGGACAATTATTTAGGTGTTTCGTTACTTTTTGGACAATTCATCCCCATACTATTTTTCAATCCGCTCATTTTTATAGCAGTCTTATTGCCAATATAGTTCTTCGCAAATTGTTTTGCAATCTCGTTTTTTTTATCCCAATCTATTCCTATCTATCCAATCAATCATTTTCTATGCTTTAAGAGCATGTGACACTTATCCGACTCCTACTTTACTGACATTTTTTTGTGAATCATACCAATTCTACACGAGAAGAGATATCAAACTGAAAGTTTGGGAAAATATAGAGAAGGAACTAAGGAACGTTTATGTACTAATAAATGTTCACTACTACAAAAAAAAAATTTCCAAAAATTATTATTTTTTTATAATTGTAACAATTTATTAGTACATAAACGTTCCTTAGTGCCTTTTCTTTATTTTTCCAAACTTTCAGTTTGATATCGCATCTCATCTGGAATTGGCATGATCCACAAAAAAATGTCGGTAAAGTAGGAATCGGATAAGTGCCACATGCCCTTAAAAAATAAATCATCCCCATTCTATTTTTTAACCCCCTTATTTTTATCGCAGTCTATTCACAGTAATATTTGTCTATCTTATTGTCAATATAGTTGTCCACAAATTGTTTTTCAATCAACTGTTTTTTTATCCCTTTTCTAATTTTTAATCCTTTCCTATTTTACCTTTATTTATTTAATCCACATCCTATTTCTCAATCTCCTTTTTTTATTCCAGCCTATTCACGTCAATATTTTGTTATTCTTTTGTTCGCATAATCCTCTATTTTTTTCTTTAATTCACTTTTTCTATCTCAACCTATTTCTCATCTCTCCAGACAATCATTTTCTATGTCTTGAAAATTAACTCATCCTCATTCCGCTTTTCATCCCCTCATTTTCAACGCAGTCTATTCACATTGATCATATTCTATCTTATTGTAAATACAGATCTCCACAAATTGTTTTTCAATCAATTATTTTTTTATCTCAACCTATTCCTTGTATATCCAAGCAAATCATTTTCTATAATACCTTTGTCTGTTTAATCCATATCCTTTTCTTTAATACCCTCTTTTCTATCCCAATATATCCTTAGTCTATCCACATCAATCTTTTTGTATACAATAGTCAATCGAAAGGTAAGTTCAAACAGAGAATATCTCCTGAATAATATATATTTTTCTGATTTTTAGGGTTATGTCAGGAAGGGAAATAGGGCAAATGAGCGGTGGGTAAGTGAGGGGAAAGGATGGGAAGTGGGAGAAGTCAGGGCAAAAAGGAGGAGAGGAGGTATGGAACATGAGGTGAGAGGATAGGGAGAAATGAGAGGTGGCTAATTGAGGAGAGTGGATAGGGAGAAATGGGAGGTGGGTAATTGAGGAGAGAGAAAGTATGGGAAGTGAGGGGAAGTAGAGCAAATTATGGAAAGAGAGGGAGGGAAGTGATGGGGTGGGTATCGGGTAGTTCGAAGGAGTTGGGAAGTGGTGAAGAGGAAGAGGTGGGGATGTAAGGAAGGGAGGGAAAGTAGAGGAGGGAGGAGTTGGGGAAGTGGAAAGTAGGAAGAGGGGAATTATGGAATAAGAGGGAAAGTAGGGGAAAGGAGAGGGAGTAGGAGAGGGAAAGTATGAGAGGGGAATATTTGAACTACTGAATTAACATCTGAACAGGTTACGAATTCCTTTTTTGTAGGCGCGCGGCGCCTACTTCCACTAATTTTTCCATGGTTTTTTGGCGATTTAACGAAAGTCAAATACTCACTCAAGGTAATTATTGGCGTCAGGCATACGTTGTTCGTTTTCTTTCCGGTCTTCATTTTTGTTAGCGGAAACTTGGGAGAGTACCAGTTCCACAGTTTCTGACGAACTCTGAAGAAGTTTAAGAGCATCTTCGTATCCGAGATTCATCAAACTTTGACCGTTTATTGCAATCACTCTGTCGCCTGTTAAGAAAAGAACATTAAATGAATAAAGCCGAAATGGTTAACTGTTTGGCAGTATGTCTTCTCTTTTAAGTAACTTTGGTTTTATACCTTTGTTTACGTTTCCGGCCATATCGGCTGATCCTCCGACGGAAACGGCTTGAACATAAACTCCACCGTCGTTACCCTCGGTTACTTGCAACCCTATACTTCCACCATTACCCCGTTCCAGTTTTATCACATGCAGAATTCGCTCCTCAGCGAAAGACATTTCCTCAAGGCGAGCCGCGAGGGATGGGGACATCGTTTCTTCGTCCGGTATCCGAAAAGTTTCGTTCGCTGATCTAATATCAGCATCTAATGAAAAAAAAAATTTTTCTGGTCAGACAAGACAGCATCTGTTAAGGTCTTCATACATTTTTCAGAAGGCGCCAAAACACGGACTCTTTCTCATAGAAAAAAAATTCTCCCCTTTTACGACTAATTTATCTCAAATTTGTCAGAAAATTTTTAGCAAAAAATTACAACGAAAAAAAATATCGGTTTTTAAATTCAAATGATTAGGGTAGTCACTATTTTTAGAAAAAAGTTCGAAACTGTACAAATCTTATGGGACGGAAAATCTTTAGAAAGTCAATTTTTTGGTAATTTTATCGAATTCTTTTGAACTGAAAATAAAAATTTGAATTTATTATATTGTTTTCAAATTACAAATAAATTTTGTTTAATAATTTAAAATATTTAATTGGAAAAATTTAATTAAAATACCTTTATAATTTTTTTGATATCCTTTGAAATCTTCAATGAAAATTTTAAAACTCTTGAACATAAGGATAAGAGATTTTCCAGGGTGTCCGAAAAACTTCATTTTCAACATTCCCTGAATTTTCTTTGATTTTTTTCTAACTAATTTTTTATTTTCCCTGATCATTAATATTCAAAGATCAGAATTTATATCTTGTAACGATTTTAACGTACAGTCTTTTATAAACGGATTCAACAAATTTTTAATTTAAATTTAAACATTTCAAATTTGTTCTTTTAAACCAAAAAAAAGACTTCGACATTTGAATTTTCGACCAAACAAGTTAAACTTTAAAAAAAATAGCTGAATTTTCAAGCAAATGTTTGAATTTACAAACAAAAAAGATATAACTTTAACCAAAAACAGTTGAAGTATGTACCAAGTAAATGATTTTTTTAAGACAGTTGAATTTTCAACAAGAAAAGATGAATTTGCCACACAAAAATATGACTTTTTAACAAAGTACTTGTATTTTTAAGAGAATAATTGAATTTTCAACAAAATAGTTGAATTTTTAACCAAATACTGGATGTTTTTACAGACAAAGATGAGTTTTCAACCCAACAGTCGAAATTTCTAGCAAAAAGATGAAAATTCAACCAAAAACAGTTGAACTTTTAACAAAAAGATGAATTCGCGAAAAAAAATAATAGTTGATATTTTAACTAGAATTTTCGATCCACAAAGATTAATTCTTAATCAAAAATATGAATTTTCAACCAAGAAAATTAATTTTCTACCAAAAAAGACGAATTTTTTAAAAAATACACGATTTTTCAAAAAGATAGTTGAATTTTCAATTAAAAAAGATAAATTTCCAAATAAAAATAGAAAATTTAAATTTTCAGTCAACAAAATTAATTTTTAGATGAATTTTCAACTAAAATGATGAAACTGAAAGAACAAAAAATGAATATTTAACAAATCTGTTCTACTTTTAACCAAAAAAGATAAATTTTCAACAAAAAAGAAGAATTTTCTACGAAACAGATGGATTTTTGACCACTACAATTTTTGTTGACAAAGTAGTTCAACTTTTACCCAAGTAATTGAATTTGCAATTTCAAAAATTTAATGTTCAATTTCAAAAATTAAATTTTCAACAAAAAAAAGTTTTGCAAAAAGTAGTTCAACTTTAAACCAAACAGATGAGTTCTTAACTAAAATAATAAATCTTCAACTCAAATAGTTAAATTTTCAGTTAAAAACAATTAATTAAAAAAAATTCAGTTTTGCATTTTTGCAGTTTCAACTGAAATAGTTAAATTTTCAGTAAAAAATTAATTTTCCACCAAACAAAAAAAAAACTTTTCAACCAAAGTGATGGATGTTCAACTAGAAAGATAAATCTTCAACTGGAATAGACAAAATTTCAGTCAAATAAATTAATTTTTGACAAAAGGGTTTAACTGGCAACCAATTAATTTTTTTTCAACCAAAAAGTTGAATTTTCAAACCAGAAGTAAATTTTTAAAGAAAAAGATTAATTTTCTACCAAAAAAGTCGATTTTTCAACAAAATATACAAATTTTAAAGGAAATAGTTAAATTTTCAACTAAGAAAGACCAATTTTCATCAATATAGTTGAATTTTGTACTAAAAAAGATCAATTTTCAAAAATGGAATAGTTTAATTTTCAGTTCAAAAAATTAACTTTCCACCAGGTTCATGAATTTTAAAATAAATATACGGAAATTCAACTGGAATAGTTGAATTTTAAATATACAAAAAAACATGAATTTTTGAACAAGAACATTGATTTCTACCAAAAACAGACGAATTTTTTACAAAAAACCAAAAATTTAATTGTTGAATTTTCAGTTAAAAAAAGATTCAACTAATAAAAAGTAATCTTTATACATTTTCTAACAAAGTAATGAATTTTCAACTACAATGATGCATCTTTAACTGGAATAGTTGAATTTTAAACCAAAAAGATGAATTCTCAACCAAGAAGATTAATTTCTACCAAAAGAGACGATTTTTCGATTAAAAAAGATAACTTTTCAACCAAAAACTCAATAGTTACATTTTCAGTTTAAAATTAATTTTTAACAAAAAAAAAACAAACAAATTTTCAACAAAATAGTTAAAATTTCAACTAAAATAGTTTAATTAAAAAAAAAAAATTCAACAAAATAGCTCATTTTTCAACCAAAGTGATGCGTTTTTGATCAAAATGATTAATCATAAACAAATAAAACAACATTTTCACCAAAATATATTAACTTTCAACCGGATAATTAAATTTTCATTCCCAAAAAGATGAATTGTGAAGGAAAGATGTAGTCGTTGATATTTCAACCAAACAAGACTTTAACTTTTAATCAAAAACTTTTGAATAAAACCAAAAAGAATTTTCAGCAAAATAGGTCAATACAGTCATATGAAGCTACTTTCACAAATAAAGAATAATTTTTATTCAATTTCATATTGCAGATTAAAAAAAAAAGGTAAGCACAATTTCGAAAAAATTCCGACTTAAAAAAATTCCCTGACATTTCCAGGTTTTTCCAGGTAGTCTATTTCATCCTATTCTACGTCTATCAACGTCTATCTTCTTTTATCTCTTTGTCAATCTAAATTCATGCCTATCCTTTTCAATATCCCCCAATTTCTATCAGCTTTAATCTTTCTACTTCCAATAGGGAATCGTTTGAAATCTCGTTTATAGTAAAAATAATTAATATACTGCGTAAAAAATATAAAATATAATGTAATAACGAAAGAGAGGGTGACAAAAATCTTACGAATCCTTAAACTAGGGGGAGTGGGTCTAAAATTTCAAAAATCACCCTTACGTAATTAAAGGAAGTTTCCATACATTTAAATTGTGAAATTCTTTGAAATGTTTCAAACATTTAAAATATTAAAAATCTTATGGAACTATTTAAAACCTTGAACACTCAGTTAGAATTCCTTAAAATCTCTATAATCTTTTGAAATTCGTTAAACAAATGTTAAATTTTCAAAATTCTATTTTAAAAAACTGGATTACCTTTCGAAAATCACTAAAAAATATATTTTTTGGTTCGCTTTGCTTTGGAATATGGAATAACATTTATATTCAAAACGCGGAAGTAAATGAAAGAGTGTTTTCTGGAAATTAATCAATTTAGGGCTTAAATTTCACATCTTTGTCCTTTCATCCCTCTCCTCTGAGTGAAAAAATTACCTATTTTTTATAATCGTTCTTTATTTTGGAATAGATCATATTATTTGAGGGTGATATTTTTTTAAACTTTAAATTGCTTTGTTGCAAATTCGTTTATTTAAATGAAAAATTAATTTTTTTAATGAAAATTTAACCAATTCCATGATTAGAAAAGGTACGTATTTTGTTGATAGTTCTTTTTTCTTAGTATAAAATTAATCTTTTTAGTTGAGAATTTATCTTTTTGGTTGAAAAATCAATTATTTGGTTAAAATTTCAACTGGCTTTGTTAAGGATTCAATAACTTTGTTGAAAATTCGCCTTTTTTGGCTTAATTCAACTGTTGTCATTTAAAATGAAAATACTTTTTGTTTAAAATATAAATTATTACATTTTTAATTTAAAATTGAACTCCTTGGTTAAAGTTGAACTACTTTCTTGAAAATTCATTTTTTTCGTTGAAGATTCATCTGTTTTTTTTTTAATTTACCTATATTGTTGAAAATTATTATTTTTTGGTCAAGAATGAACTTTTTCAACTGAAAATTTAAATATTTTATTTTTAGTTGAAAATTAATCCTTTTGCTTATAAATTCAGCAGTGCGGTAGAAACTCAACTATTTGGTCAAAAGTTGATCTACTTTGTTAAAAATTTATTGCTTTTTTTTGGTTGAAAATTAAATTATTAACCAAAAATTTAACTTTCTGGTTGCAAATTTAGCTGCTCGGTTGAAAATTACCTTTTTTTGTTACAAATTCATATTTTTGGGCTTAAAAGTTAAAAATTCATTTTTTTAAATGTAAAATTAATCAATTCCATTATTTGTTGAAATAAATTGATGTTTTTTGTTGAAAAATCGTCCTTTTTGGTAGAAAATTATTCTTCTTGGTTGAAAATTCATCTATTTGGTTAAAAATTTGTATCTTTTTTTAGAGTTCGTCTTTTTTAGTAGAAAATTAATGTTCTTGGTTCAACATCAATCTCTTTGGATGGAAATACAATTATTTGGTTAAAAATTCAACTGCTTTGGTTCAGGATTCAACTATTTTGTCGAAAATTCGTTTTTTTGGTTCAATTAAACTGCTTTTAATTGAAAATAGAAATATTTCTTGGTTAATACATAAATTATTAAATTTTTAGTTAAAACTTAATTTAACTCTTTGGTTGAACGTTGAACTACATCCTTGAAAATTCATTTTTTTTTCTTTGGAAATTAATAATTTATATTGAAAATTAATTTTTTTCTTTGAAAATTAATATTGTATATTGAAAATTCATCTCTTTTTCTTAATTTAACTATTTTGTTCAAAATTAGTGTTTTTGGTTGAAAATTAATTTGTTTTGTTAAAAATTCATTTTTTTTTGTTGATAATTCATCAATTTAGTTGAAAATTTGTTTTTTGGGTGAAAATTAAATTATTAACTGAAATTTTTACTTCCTGGTTGGAAATTTAACTGCTTGGTTGAAAATGACCTTTTTTGTTGAAAAATAATATTTTTGAGTTGAAAATTAAACTATTGTTTGGAAAATTCGCCTTTTTATTAAAAATTACTTTTTTTGTTAATTAAAATTTAACCTATTCCATTTTTGGTTAAAAATTGATATATTTTAGTTGAAAAATTGAATTATTTGGTTGAAAATTTATGTAATTTGTTGAAAAATGTCCTTTTTGGTAGAAAATTAATCTTTTTGGTTGAAAATTTAACTATTTGGTTGAAAATTTATGTGTTTTGTGAAAAAATCTTCCTTTTTGGTAGCAAATTAATCTGCTTCGTTAAAAATTCAACTGGTTTGTTTGAGGATTCAATTATTTTGCTGAAAATTCGTCTTTTTCGATTCAATTAAACTGCTTTTTATTTAAAATGAAAATATTTATTGGTTCGAATATGAATTATTTCATTCTTAGTTGAAAATTTGACTACTTTTTTGAAAGTTGAACTACTTTGTGAATTCATAAGAAACAATAAGATCCCTCCCCCCTAACGCCTTCAGTTATGTTTGGATGAACCCTAAATAAATTCAACAAAAAGTCTTGGGCGATTAAGATTTACTTAGAGTTTCAATGAAAAAATGTTGATATTAAAATATAACATTCCTAAATTTATAACATTTCTAAATTTATATATTTTTTCAGAATAGAACTCCCAAAAAACCATCCTTATGAAAATTATATTAATAGAAACTGTAATTACAACTTCAAGTTGATCTACTTTCTTGAAAATTCATTTTTTTGTTGAAGATTCATCTGTTTTTTTTTTAATTTACCTATTTTGTTGAAAATCATTATTTTTTTGGTCGAGAATTAACTTTTTCAACTGAAAATTTAAATATTTTATTTTTAGTTGAAAATTAACCGTTTTGCTTATAAATTCAACAGTGTGGTAGAAATGTGGCAAAAATATTTTCTGGTTAATACATAAATTATTACATTTTCAGTTAAAACTTAACTCTTTGGTTGAACGTTGAACAACTTTCTTGAAAATGTTTTTTTTTCTTTGAAAATGAATATTGTATATTGAAAATTCATCTCTTTTTCTTAATTTAACTATTTTGTTCAAAATTAGTGTTTTTGGTTGAAAATTCATTCCTTTTTGTTGAAAATGAGTTTCCATACATTTAAATTGTGAAATTCTTTTAAATGTTTTCAAACATTTAAAATATTAAAAATCTTATGGGACTATTTAAAACCTTGAACATTTAGTTAAAATTCTTCAAACAAACGTTAAATTTTAAAAATTCTAATTGAAAAATCTGGATTATCTTTCGAAAATCACTCAAATATATATTTTTTGGTTCGCTTTGCTTTGGAATATGGAATAACATTTATATTAAAAACGCATGAGTAAATGAAAGAGTGTTTTCTGGAAATTAATCAATTTAGGGCTTAGATTTCAGATCTTTGCCCTTTCATCCCTCTCCGAGTGAAAAAAATGACCTATTTTTTATAATCCTTCTTTATTTTGGAATAAATCATATTTTTTTCAGAGTCATATTTTTTTTTAACTTTAAACTGTTTTGTTGAAAATTCGTTGTTTTGAATTATTAAAAAATGTACGTATTTTTTTGATAGTTCTTTTTGGTCAAAATATAAATTATTACATTTTTAATTGAAAATTGAACTCCTTGGTTAAAGTTGAACTACTTTCTTGAAAATTAATTTTTTTCGTTGAAGATTCATCTGCTTTTTTTTAATTTACCTATTTTGTTGAAAATTATGATTTGTTTAGTCGAGAATTAATTTTTTTAACTGAAAATTTAAATATTTTATTTTTAGTTGAAAATTAATCCTTTTGCATATAAATTCAACAGTGTGGTAGAAACTCAATTATTTGGTCACAAGTTGAACTACTTTGTTAAAATTTTTGTTTTTTTTTTTAGTTAAAAATTAAAGTATTAAACAAAAATTTAACGTTCTGGTTGCCAATTTAGCTGCTCGGTAGAAATTTACCTTTTTTTTTGTTAAAAATTCATATTTTTGGGCTGAAAATTGAACTGCTTTGTTGAAAATTCATTGTTTCGAATAAAAAATTAATGTTTTGAATTAAAAATTCAATCAATTTCATTATTTTTTAAAATAAATTGATGTTTTTTGTTGAAAAATCGTCCTTTTTGGTAGAAAATTATTCTTCTTGGTTGAAAATTAATCTATTTGGTTAAAAATTTGTATATTTTTTTTTAGAGTTCGTCTTTTTTAGTAGAAAATTAATGTTCTTGGTTCAAAATCAATCTCTTTGGATTTTTTTTTTCTTTGGAAATTAATATTGT
The DNA here is from genome assembly GCA_932195095.1 of Andricus curvator. Lineage (NCBI taxonomy): Eukaryota > Metazoa > Arthropoda > Insecta > Hymenoptera > Cynipidae > Andricus > Andricus curvator. Next base: position 240,017 of record CAKNYM010052676.1, read on the forward strand.
ATATTGAAAATTCATCTCTTCTTCTTAATTTAACTATTTTGTTCAAAATTAGTGTTTTTGGTTGAAAATTCATTTTTTTTTGTTGAAAATGAGTTTCCATACATTTAAATTGTGAAATTCTTTTAAATGTTTTCAAACATTTAAAATATTAAAAATCTTATGGGACTATTTAAAACCTTGAACATTTAGTTAAACTTCCCTAAAATCTCTATAATGTTTTAAAATTCTTTAAAAAAACGTTAAATTTTCAAAATTCTATTTTAAAAAACTGATTTATCTTTCGAAAATCACTCAAATATATATTTTTTGGTTCGCTTTGCTTTGGAATAGTGAAAAAAATTACCTATTTTTTATAATTTTTCTTTATTTTGGAATAGATCATATTTTTTTGAGTGATATTTCAGGGTGTCTAGCGATTCTTAGGAACAAAATTCCAGGTCTTTTCCAGGTTTTCCAGGTCAAGAAATTATATTTTTCCAGGTCCCCTTTTTTTACATGAAATAATGAAATAAACGTTTTTCATACATGTAAAAAAAGAGCCATTTCATTTTTTATTGGCCAACAATTTCTAAAGAAAGCCGAATCATAAATAAACAAATTCTTAATTTTTGCGAACATGAGTCGTCTTTGTGATATCATTGGGAATATTTTTAAATATTTGTAATGTTTTTGAAATCATTGAAATCTTTGCAATCTTTGTGAAATCTGTGAAATCTTTTGAAATTTTTGTGAATTCGTTGGAATTTTTTTAAGTATTACAAACCTTAGTGAAAGCTTGAAATTTCGGTGAAATCTTTGAGAAATCTTTTGGAATTTTTTAAAGCTTTTGTAAAATCTTTAAAACTTTTTGAAATCTTTTAAAATCGTAATAAAATATTTAAAATATTTCCGAACTCTTTCTTTAATCTTTGTTTGCGAAATCTTTTGTGTTCGTTTGAAATCTAAATTTTTTTTTGAAATTTTCTCAAATGTGTCGAAACCTTTTGAAATTGCTTAGAATCTTTGAAATGTTTTGAAATCTTTCAAATCTGGTGGACTGCACCCCTGTTGGAATCTTTGAAATTCATGAAATCTTTTGAAATCCTTATGAATTCTTTGAAATATTTGTGAAATCTTTCGTAAATCTTTTGTAATCGTTTCAAATCACTCGAATATTTGAAATCTTCTCAACAAATTTTAAATCTTTTAAAATGTTTGAGATGTTTTGAAATCCTTGAAATCTGGTGTACTGCACCCTTGCTGAAATCTTTATGAATTTTTTATGAAATCTTTGAAACTTTTGTGAAATCTTTTGATACCTCCTAAAAAATTTTGAAATTGTTTAAAATCTTTGAAATATTTTTAAATCTTAGAAATATAGGTAAATATACCCTTTTTAAAATATTTAAAATTTTTTGAAAGTTTTAAAATCTTTGTGAAATGTTCGAAATCTTTGTGAAATGTTTGAAGCCTTTGAAATCTTTGTGAAATCTTTTGAAATTTTCGTGAATTCGTTGGAATTTTTTGAAGTATTACAAACGATATTTAAAATCTTGAAATCTGTGATATCTATTGAAATGTTTATGAAATCTTTCTTAAATCTTTGTTTGGAAAATCTTTTGTATTCGTTGAAATCGTTGAATTATTTGAAATCTTTTGAAATGTTCTAAAATGTTTCAAAACCTCTTGAAATTGTTTCAAATTTTTGAAATCTTTGAAATCTGGTTTACTGTACCCTTTTTCAAACCTTTGAAATCCTTTAAATCTTTAAAATATTTGTGAAATTGCTGTGAAATCTTTATGGAAATCTGGTGTGCGCGCTTTTTTTAAATCGTTCACATCCGTGAAATCTTTATGAAATGTTAAGAATATTAAAAATATATTGAAATGTTTTGAAAACTTTAGAAATATTTTGAAATCTGATGTACACTCAAAAACCGAGTGGTTTGAATTCTGAAAGTGAATTAAGATCGAAATTTTAAACTAATAATTTTTATAATTTCTAAGTTGAATACCACAACAAAATTTATACTTCAATGTTCTATATTAGCGGAGAAGAAATTAAAAACTTATAGAATTATTCACAATATTAAAGTCTGTTCTTTGCAATCTATAAAATAATTGGTACAGTCTAGAAAAAGTGCTTTGAAATCTCTTTATTTATTCTGTAATAAACAAAAGATAAATTATATCTTGATGAATAAAACACTTTTCAGTAGCAAGATTTTTTTCTAAGCGAGATTCTTTCATAATAGGTTAAGAAATTCAAATTACTCTTTGCATTTCATTAAAATTACTATTTAAAAAGCGAACGAAAAATAATTAAAGTTCAAGGTTCTCGTAAAAAAATCAAGGAGATTTCCAGGTTTTCAAGGTTTAAAAAAAATTCAAGGAGAATTCCAGGTTTTCAAGGTCGTTAGACACCCTGTATTTTTTTTAACTTACTCAGTACATAGGCCTCTGGCATAGGTGAATCGACCGACCGCGCTGGGGTTGATTGCATCGACGAAGCTGTGTCTGATTTTAGAGACAGAGATTCTAAATCGTCGGCAAGGGAGGAATCCCTGTGCACATGGTTACTGCTGCTGTAAATAGCGCGAGTTCCCATTTTTACACCCAGACGACGTGGTAAACTTGGGGATCGAAATCCACTTGCTTGTCTCGATTTTGGTGTTCCATAATTCGGTAAACTAGATGTTTTCACCTGAAAATCATAATGATAAAAACACTGAATTACCTTCATATCTATCTTATAATAAAAATCAATAAGGGAACGTACTTAGGGTAACCCTGATATAATTTAACTTAAGGGACGTTATTTGAAAAACAGGGTTCCTACAAAATACCAATTTCGAAATTTCATAATTTTCCCTGACCAATTTTTCATTTTCCCAGACTGTCATTAATTTTTCTTTCAGGTCAAATTTTCAACCGAAGAAGTTAATGTTCAACCAGAAAGATAAATTTTTAACCAAGAATATTAATTTTCTACACAAAAAGATGAAGTTTTAACAAAATATATAAATCTTCAACTAAATAGCTGTAACCGAAGAAATAACTTTTCAGAAAAAAAAGAATTTTCACCAAAATAGTTATATTTTTAACCAAAGAAATTAGTTTGTAACTATAATGATCAATCTTCAATACAAAAATTAATTTTGAAAATAGTTGAATTTTCAACCAAAAAAATGAGATTTCAACCGTTCAGATGAATTTTCGACCAAAGAAGACGAATTTTCAACTAAAAAACTATAAATTTTGAACCAAAAATGGAATAGTTACATTTTTAGTTTGAAAAATTAATTTTTAACGCAAAAAAAGCATTTTTAACCAAATAGTTAAATTTCTAACCAAGGAAATCAATTTTCAACAAAATACATTAATTTTCATCTGAAAAAGATAAATTTTAAAATAAAATTTACTAGATCTATTTACAGATGAAAAAATTAATTTTTAAGCATGAAAAAACGAACAAATCTTCAACCAAAGAAATGAATTGTCAACCACAAAGATGAATTTTTAACGAAGAAGATTAATATTCCACCACAAAGACGAATTTATTTATTTTAGTTTTACTAAAAAAAGGATTTTCAACAAAATAGTTATATTTTTAACCAAAGGAAGGAATTTTCAACCCAAAAATGAATTTTTAATCATGAAGATTAATTTTCTACCAAAAAAGATGAATTTTCAACTAAAAAAGAAAAATTTTCAACTAAAAATGGAATATTTATATTTTCAGTTAGGAAAATTAATTTAAAAAAAAAACGCATTTTCAACAAAATAGTTCAATTTTTAACCAAAGACATTAATTTTTAACAAAATACACGAATTTTATACCAATTAAAACCCAATTTTTAAACAAAAAAAAAAGGTTTTTGAATTAAAATGATGAATCATCGTCAAAAAAAAAAATCATTTTTACCAAAGTAGTTCCACTTTCAACTAAGTAGTTAATTTTTCAACGAAAAATGTAATAGTTAATATTTCAACCAAAAAAGATTTTAATTTGAAGCTAAAAAAGACGAATTTTCAACCAAGAAATATTTTTTAGTCAATAAAGAAAAAAAATTTCATCAAAAATGTGAAATTTTCTTTAAAAAAAACAGTTGAATCTTTCAACCGAAAATATGAATTTTCAACAAAAAAGTGAATATTCGACCAAATAGTTGAAGTTTTAACCAAAAAAATACCTATTTTTAACAAAACAGTTGAGTTTTCAACCAAAAAATTGACTTTTTGGTTTTTAACAAAATTGTTGAAATTTGATCCCAATAATAAAATTGTATATATATTCTCTAAGTTTATAAAGTATAGAAATAACTTTTTCGAGATCAACATTTTTATTTAAATAATTTAGTGCAATCTGTACAATATGTTAATTATTTTAAACACGTTTCAGTACGTAATTTTTGCAAATTCGTAAAAACTTTCTCCTGAAGATTATCTTTTTAGTTATAAATTTTATTATTGGTTTGAAAATTTAACAATTTTTTTAAAAAGACATCATTTTTTTTTGCAAATTCAACTGTTTTGTTAAAAATTCGTCTTTTTGGATTAAAAATTCAACTCTTTTCGTATAATACTAACCTTTTGTTTAAAATTCATATTTTGTTGCTGATACGTCAACTGAAATCTTTTTTGGATGAAAAATATTTATTCTGAAAATTTGTCTTTTTAATTTAAAAGTTCATCTTTTTTTAGTAGAAATATTTCATCTTTCTTGGACAAAAATGCAACTGTTTTGTTGAAAATTCAACTATTTCCTAGAAAATGTACTTTTTGTTTAAAATTTGTATTTTTCTGTTGAAAAGTCTATTGAAATCCTTTTGGATGAAAATTTAACTCTTTTTTGAAAATTTGTCTTTTTGATTTAAAAATTCACCTGTTTTAGTAGAATTTTCATTTTTCTTGGTCAAAAATGCAACTGTTTGGTTGAAAATTTAACAATCTTGTTAAAAAGTCATACTTTTTGTTTAAAAATTCGACTATTTAGCAGAAAATTAACTTATAGTTTATAATTCTTATTTTGGTGTTGGAAAGTGAACTGAAATCTTCTTTGGATGAAAACTGAACTATTTTTTTAAAGTTTTTTTTTAATTCATCTGTTTTAGAAGAAATATTTCATCTTTCTTGAATAAAAATGCAACTGTTGGGTTGAAAATTCAACTTTTTCTTGAAAATTTGTCTTTCTTATTTCAAAATTCACCTGCTTTAGCAGAAATTACATTTTTCTTGGATAAAAATGCAACTGTTTGGTTTAAAATTCAACAATTTTGTTGAAAAGTCATACTTTTTGGTTGAAAATTCTGCTGTTTTGTTGAAAATTTAACTATTTTGTAGAAAATTTACTTTTTGGTTAAATTTAATATTTTGGTGTTTAAAAGAAAACTGAAATCTTTTCTGGATGAAAATTCAACTATTAAAAAAAATAATAATTTTGTTTAAATTAAAAATTCATCTGTTTTAAGATAAATTTCATCTTTCTTGGATAAGAATGCAATTGTTTGGTTGAAAATAAAACTATTTTGTTAAAAAGTCATACCTTTGGTTGAAAATTCTACTGTTTTGTTGAAAATTGAACTATTTCGTAGAAAATTTACTTTTTGTTAAAAAATTCATATTTTGATCTTCAAAAGTCAACTGGAATCTTTTCTTGAAGAAAATTAAACTCTTTTTTAAAAATTTGTTTTCTTTTTCAATAAAAAATTCATCTGTTTTAAGAGAAATTTCACCTTTTTTGGACAAAAATGCAACTATTGTGTAGAGAATTCAACAATTTTGTTAAAAAGTCATTTTTTTGGTAAAAATTCGTCTTTTTGGATTGAAAATTCAATTTTTTTTTTGTAGAAACTTATTTCTTGGTTAAAAATTCATATTTTGATTGTGAAAAGTCAACTAAAATCTTTTTTAATAGAAAATTCAACCATTTTTTTTAATTTATCTTTTTGATTTATAAATTCATCCGCTTTGGTAGAAATTTCTTTTTGTTTATGAAAATGCAACTTTTTGGTTAAAAATTATTCTTCTTTGCTTGAGTATTCAACTATTTTGTTTGAAAGATTTGGTTGAATCACTTTGTTAATAAATCATTTTTTTTAAGAGTTACATTTTTAGTTGAAAATTCATCTCTTTGGTTGAAAGTTTAACTATTTTGTTGAAAATTAATTTTTTTAAATTGAAAATTCAACTACTTGGGTAAAAGTTAAACTATTTTAAATTTTTATCTGAAATACTGTTTTATTCCGTTTATAAAAGATTCTATGTTAAAATTATTTCAAGATTGAAATGCTGGTATTTGGATATTAATGATCAAGGAAAATGAAAAATTAGACGAGGAAAAATAAAGGAATTTTGAAAATGAAGGTCTCGGACACTCTTCATTTAAAATAAAAATCTTTTCTTAGTTGAAATATCACCCATTACATTTTTTATGGAAAATTCATATTTTAGGTTAAAAATTCAACTCCTTGGTTGAAAGTTGAACTACTTTTTTTGAAAATTCATTTTTTTTTTGTAAAAAATGCATAATTCTTATTGAAAATTCATTTCCTTTTTTTAAAATTAACTATTTTTTTGAAAATTAGTTTTTTTTTTTAAATTAATTTTTCTAACTGAAACTTTAACTATTCTATTTTTGTTTAAAAATTCATCTTTTTGCTTATAAATTCAAGAATTTGGTAGAAACCAACTATTTAATCGAAAGTTGAACTACCTTGTAAAAAATCATTATTTTTTTTAGTTCAAGATTCATTGATTTAATTGAAAATTTATTTATTTTTTGGTTGAAGATTGAACTACTTTGTTGAAAATTTGCTGGTTTTTTTTAGTTAAAAATTACATTTCTACCTTAAATCTTAACTTTATAGTTTAAAATTTAACTGCTTGGTTGAAAATGACCTTTTTTGATGAAAATTCATATTTTCGAATTGAAAATTAAAATGTATTCTGGAAAATTCGTTTTTTTATTGAAATAAATATTTAAAAATTAAAATTGAACCTATTCCATTTTTTGCTAAAATTTAGGTAATTTGTTGAAAAAATGTGTTTTTTGGTAGAAAATTAATCTTTTTGGTCGAAAATCCAACATTTTTTTCAAAATTGATGTGCTTTGTTAAAAAATCGTCCTTTTTGATAGAAAATTAATCTTCTTGGTTGAAAATTCAACTATTTTGTTAAAAAATGTACGTATTTTGCTGATCGTTTTTTTTAGTACAAAATTGATATTCTTGGTTGAGAATTAATCTTTTTGGTGGAAAATTCAATTGTTTGGTTAAAATCTCAACTGGCTTGGTTAAGGATTCAACAACTTTGTTAAAAAATCGTCTTTTTTGGCTCAATTCAACTGCTTTCATTTAAAATGCAAATACTTTTTCGTTAAAATATAAATTATTACATTTTTAATTGAAAATGGAACTCCTTGGTTAAAGTTGAACTACTTTCTTGAAAATTCATTTTTTTCGTTGAAGATTCATCATTTTCATTGAAAATTCATCTTTTTTTTAATTTACCCATTTTGTTGAAAATTATATTTTTTTTGGTCGAGAATTAATTTTTTTAACTGAAAGTTTAAATATTTTATTTTTAGTTGAAAATTAATCATTTTGCATATAAATTCAACAGTGTGGTAGAAACTCAACTATTTGGTCAAAGGTTGAAATACTTTGTTAAAAATTTATTGTTTTTTTTTTTGGTTAAAAATTAAATTATTAACAAAAAAATTAACGTTCTGGTTGAAAATTTAGCTGCCTGGTTGAAAATTACCTTTTTTTTGTTGTTAAAAATTCATATTTTTGGGCTGAAAATTAAACTGCTTTGTTGAAAATTCGTTGTTTTGAATGGAAAATTAATTTTTTAAATAAAAATTTAACCAATTCCATTATTTGTTGAAATAAATTGATGTTTTTTGTTGAAAAATCGTTCTTTTTGGTAGAAAATTATTATCATAGCAAATTATTATTAATAGTAGAAAATTCATCTATTTGGTTAAAAATTTATATATCTTCTTGAGAATTCATCTTTTACAGTATAAAATTAATGTTCTTGGTTAAAAATTAATCTCTTTGGATGGAAATTCAATTATTTGGTTAGTAATTCAACTGTTTTGGTTCAGGATTCAACTATTTGTTCGAAAATTCGTCTTTTTTTGTTCAATTCAAATGCTTTTGATTGGAAATGAAAATATTTCTTGGTTAATACATAAATTATTACATGTTTAGTTAAAACTTAACTCTTTGGTTGAACTTTGAAGTACTTTCTTGAAAATTCATTTTTTTTCTTTGGAAATTAATAATTTATATTGAAAATTCAATTTTTTCCTTTGAAAATTAATAATTTATACTAAAAAATCCATCTCTTTTTCTTAATTTAACTATTTTGTTCAAAATTAGTGTTTTTGGTTGAAAATTCATTTCTTTGGTTGAAAATTTATCAATTTAGTTGAAAATTTGTTTTTTGGGTGAAAATTAAATTATTAACTGAAATTTTAACTTCCTGGTTGAAAATGACCTTATTTGTTGAAAATTCATATTTTCGAGTTGAAAATTAAATTATTGTGTGGAAAATTCACCTTTTTATTACAAATAAATTTTTTTTTAATTAAAATTTATCCTATTCCATTTTTGGTTAAAAATGGATATATTTTAGTTGAAAAATTGAATTATTTGGTTGAAAATTTATGTAATTTGTTGAAAAATGTCCTTTTTGGTAGAAAATTAATCTTTTTGTTTGAATATTTAACTATTTGGTTAAAAATTGATATGTTTTGTTAAAAAATCTTCCTTTTTATAGAAAATTAATATTCTTGGTTAAAAATGCAACTGGTTTGTTTGAGGATTCAATTATTTTGCTGAAAATACGTCTTTTTAGTTTCAATTAAACTGCTTTTTATTTAAAATTAAAATATTTATTGGTTAAAATATGAATTATTACATTCTTAGTTGAAAATTTGACTACTTTTTTGAAAGTTGAACTACTTCGTGAATTCATAAGAAACAATAAGATCCCCCCCTGACACCTTCAGTTATGTTTGGATGAACCCTAAATAAATTCACCAAAAAGTCTTGGGCGATTAAGATTTAATTAGAGTTTCAATGAAAAAATGTTGATATTAAAATATGACATTCCTAAATTTATAACATATCTAAATTTATATACTTTTTTCAGAATAGAACTCCCAAAAACCCATCCTTATTCAAATGAAATGAATAGAAACTGTAATTACAACTTTCTCTCATCCTAGTGGTGAATGTTGATTGTAAGGGTAGTTTAGAAGAAATTTCTTCCTAAAAAGTTGGGAAACCTTAATTATTTATTGAATGCAGGATATTTTATTACCTTGCTCATAGACCTTTTAATATCATCCACGTCCCAAACTTCTTCAGGGACCGGAAGTTGGTTCTTCTTCTTCAGTCCTTTTTTGTTTACAGCCGCGTAAATATCCTCTGTCGGTTTTTCAGATTTCACCTCAAGCCTTTCTATACCACTGGAGTATATTAATTTTGGAATGCAATAAACGTATTCCTCGTGGGCGCGCCCCACGTTCGCATAGCCATAAATCTGATCCTCGATAGACGAAAGAACTTTTGGCCCATTCAAAATTCTCGAAATGGCTCGATTCCTCATGGCAGTTCCGTCTCGATCCGATTCTTCTTCCGTGTCACGAGACTCGCCTTCCGGTTCCAGACGCGCATTCACTTGGGCGTAAAGAGCGTCTTCTTCTGGAGAAGAACAAGAAATCGGGGTAGTCGTGACTTGGTTGCTATTCCAGTTACCAGAATCTTTTTGTGGGTTCTCGTTTTCCTTGTTCTGGTACTCTTCTAATTGGAAGGGGTTTTTTGATCGCGATTCCGATTGCTTTTTTATTGTATCTGCTATCGAGATTTTTGTCTTTCCGCATTCGGGTTTCGCCTTGGGTGAATTCGGCTCAATTACGAGAGGGACTCCAAAATCTGAAAAGAAATCAAGAGAATTCAAATTATATTTTTAGAAAATTGACGTCAAGTGACTTTCTTGTCACACGGAAAATTTACGTAACCAATTTTGGTTAAATATTCATCTATTCAGTTGAAAATTCATCTATTTGGTTAAAAATTTGTATATTTCTTTGAAAGTTCGTCTTTTTTAGTAGAAAATTGATGTTATTGGTTAAAAATTAATCTCTTTGGAAGGGAAATCAATTATTTGGTTAATAATTCATTATTGTTCATTTTTTAAATATTATTATTAACTGCTTCGTTGAAAACGAACTTCATTCAACTTTGATTGAAAAATTCATCAATTTAGTTGAAAATTTATTTTTTGGGTGAAAATTAAATTATTAACTGAATTTTTAACTTCCTGGCTGAAAATTTAACTGCTTGGTTGAAAATGACCTTTTTTGTTGAAAATTCATATTTTCGAGTTGAAAATTAAACTATTGTGTGAAAATATTTCTTGGTTAATACATAAATTATTACATTTTTAGTTAAAACTTAACGCTTTGGTTGAACGTTGAACTACTTTCTTGAAAATTCTTTTTTTTTCTTTGGAAATTAATAATTTATATTGAAAATTCATTTTTTTTTAATAATAATTAATCATTTTAATTCATGAAAATTAATTATTCTGTTATTGAACTATCTCTTCTCTATCCCCTATTCTATACCATTAAACCATTTCCCTTTCAGGGTAGGCGTGACACAACCCGATTTGGGTAGTGTTTCTAGGTTTTTCTTGTAGTTATAAATAACTACAAGTGTGGGCTCACCACACCCACGAAGTGCCAACAGCACTCATGTCAGTATTCTTGAATGGTCACCCATCCAAGTACTAACCGCGTCCAACGCTGCTTAACTTCAGTGATCTGACGAGAACTGGGTTTTTCAGCGTTTTTCCCCTTTTTTTTCCCCTAAATTTTCCCTAAAATTCCCCTAAATTTCCATTTGTTCAAATTTGTTCTGTAAGTTCTAAGAAGTCCAACGTTCAAAAATTGAACAATCTTGAATTTTAAACCTAAAAAATTAAATCATTTAAATAAAAGTTCTTAAAATTGCATCATTTTATATTATATACATTAAATATGAAAAATTCTTCAATTTCTTCAATAAATGACCTCCCCCCTCCCGTTTATGAATTCTTTTAAATAAAATTAATGTAGATAACATATTGAATTCAATACAAAGCACTCTGAATTCCGAAGATTTCAAGCCGAAATATATTGCATATTTAACAAAATAGTTGAATTTTCAACCAAAAAAGATTTTCTACTCGAAGAAATGAATTTTCGACCCAAAACGACAAATTTAAAAATATAATTAATTTTCAACGAAACAGTAGCATCAACAACCAAATAGATGGACATTTCAGTAAAAGAGACGAGTTTTCTCAAGAATAGTTAGAGATTAAAACAAATAGTCAAATTTTCAAGCCAAAAAGACGAATTTTTTCGAAGATAGTTGAATTTTTAACAAAAAAGTTATTTTTCAAACAAGAAAAATAAATTTTTAACCAAAAAGGATGACTTCCTACCATAACAGATGAATTTTCAACCCAAAAGTATAAATTTTTAACAACATAGTTGAATTTTCTACCAAAAAATGATGACTTTAAGAAAATAGTTAACGTTTCCAAAAATAATTAGATTTTTTACAAAATAGTTGTATTTGTAACCAAATAGTTGAATTTTTAGCATACAAAGATGCATTTTCAATCAAATCGTCTAATTCTCAAACAAAAAAGAATAATATTCAATTAAATATTTTAATTTCTAAGAAAAAAGGCAATTTTTTTAGAAGAAAGATGAATTTTCATAAGAAAAAGTTCATTTTTAACCAAGAAAGATGACTTTTCTACCATGAGAGGTGAATTTTCACCAAAAAAGTAAAGTTCTTAAGTTAAAAAGTCGAATTTTTTAGGAAACAGTGGACTTCTAAATCGGAAGAGATGAATTTATAACAACAAATATCATTTTAAATCAAGAAAGATTTTTCTACCCAAAAAGAAAACTTTTTAACAAAATATATGAAATTTCTACCAAATAGTTGAATTCTGAACAAATAAAATTAATTTTCTACCAAATAAGACGACTTTTCAACAAAAAACGTGAATTTTCTACCAAATAGTTGAATTTTTAACTTATCCAATATACAGGATAAAGTTTTAACTAAACATGGAATAGTTACATTTTCAGATTTAAAAAATCATTTAAAAAAAAAAAAAAAAAATGAATTTTCAACAAAGTTTTCAAAATTTTCAACCAAGAAAGATAAATTTTCAACCAAGAAGGATGACTTCCTACCATAACAGATGAATTTTCAATCCAAACGAATAAATTTTTAACAACATAGTTGAATTTTCGGCCAAAAATGATGACTTTAACAAATAAGTTAACGTTTCCAAAAATAATTACATTTTTTACAAAATAGTTATATTTCTAACCAAATAGTTGAATTTTCAGCATACAAAGATGCATTTTCAATCAAATCATCTAATTCTCAAACAAAAAAGATTAATATTCAATCAAATATTTTAATTTCCAAGACAAGAAGACAAATTTTTCAGAAGAAAGCTTAACTTTAATAAAAAAAGTTCAGTTTTAACCAAGAAAGATGACTTTTCTTCCATTAGAGGTGAATTTTCAACAAAATAGTAAAGTATTTGAGCTAAAAAGTCGAATTTTTAAGGAAACAGTGGACTTTTAAATCGGAAGAGATGTATTTTTAACAAAATATATGAAATTTCTACCAAGTAGTTGAATTCTGAACAAATAAAATTAATTTTCTACCAAAAAAGACGACTTTTCAACAAAATACATGCATTTTCTACGAAATAGTTGAATTTTTAATCAAAAAAGATTTTCGACCCGAAGAGATGAATTTTCGACACAAAACAACAAATTAAAAAAAAAAATTATTTTCAACGAAACAGTTGCATCAACCAAACAGATGAACCTTTCAGTAAAAGAGACGAGTTTCTCAAAAATAGTTAGAGATTAAAACAAATAGTCAAATTTTCAAGCCAAAAAGACGAATTTTTTGGAAGACAGTTACATTTTTAACAAAAAAGTTATTTTTCAACCAAGAAAGATAAATTTTCAATCCAAAAGAATAAATTTGTAACAACATAGTTGACTTTTCGACCAAAAATGATGACTTTAACAAAATGGTTAACTTTTCCAAAAATAATTAGGTTTTTTACAAAATAATTGTATTTCTAACCAAATAGTTAAATTTTCAGGATACAAAGATGCATTTTCAATCAAATCGTCGAATTCTCAAACAAAAAAGATTAATATTCAATCAAATATTTTAATTTCCAAGACAAAAAGACAAATTTTTTAGAAGAAAGTTGAACTTTCATTAAAAAAAGTTCATTTTTAACCAAGAAAGATGACTTTTCTTCCATTAGAGGTGAATTTTCAACAAAATAGTAAAGTTTTTGAGCTAAAAAGTCGAATTTATAAGGAAACAGTGGACTTTTAAATCGGACGAGATGAATTTATAATAAAAAATATAATTTTAAATCAAGAAAGATTTTTTCTAACCAAAAAGACTTTTTAGCAAACATGGCTTAATGGTATAATAATAATAGTATGAAATTTCTACCAAGTAGTTGAATTCTCAACAAATAAAATTAATTTTCTAACAAAAAAGACGAGTTTCAGCAAAATACCTGAATTTTCTACCAAATAGTTGAATTTTTAACTTATCCAATATACAGGATAAAGTTTTAACCAAACATGAAATAGTTACATTTTCAGATTAAAAAAAATCATTTTTAAGAAACAAAAAATGAATTTTCAACAAAGTTGTTAAATACTCAACCAAAAAGATGAATTTTCGACCGAGAAGATTAATGTTCTACCAAAAAAGAGAAATTTTGAACAAAAATTTTACATTTTCAACCAAATAGTTTAATTTTTAAGCCAAAAAGATGAAATTCCAACAAAACAGTAGAATTTTGAACATTTCATTATGTTATTCTTGTCTCTAATGAGCCGAAAAGTGAGGTTGTTTTGGAAGTTTATTTTTTAATTATGAATCTTTTTCTTGCTTATTTTGCAAAAATTATTTATGATAAAATGGATTTCTTTTCAATAGTAATTAAAAAATGAAGGTTCATTTAAAAGCAAATAGTTGAGTTTTTAAATATAATTTTGAATCTTTAATAAAAAAAGTATATGTTTACAAAGTAGTTCAAATTCTTTTGAACAAAAAAAGATTCATTCTCAACAAAACATGTAAAAGTTGATATTTCAACCAAAAAATTGCATTTTTAACCAAGAAGATCAAATTTCTACCAAGACGGATTTTCAACAAAATACATGAATTTTCAACCAAAAAGTTGAAGTTGAACTTTCAACTAAAAAATATCAATTTTAACCAAATAATTAAATTTTTATCTGAAAAAGATAAATTATCAACCCCTCAAACTGGTAACGTTTATGGAAAATACCGCCACGCCACTTTTTTTTAGAACTAAACTGTATATAATGTTCTCAAATCAGATAAGATTTTCTGTAGAATGTTGGAAAATAAACCAAGTTTTTTTCTAAAGAAAGGGTAATTAGTGCGCAAGTAGCGCGCACAATGTGTCTAGTATAAAAAAAATTGTATCTATTACAACAATCACCTTTTGCCAATCCTTGAAGAGATGACATCTCAGATCGAAGTTGCAGGAAGAATTGATGATGAAGAGACGTCAGCTTGAAGGCGAAAAAACTCCTGTAATAAAAAACATTCTTTAAAGTTTAAAAAAAAGTCGAAGGATCAATTTATAGGCCAGATGACAATTCCGCCCCAGCTACCTACGTACATTTCCCCCACTACGCGGCTTCCCCTCACTCAGCCGAACTGCTGCCGCCGATCCTGGTCAGCGGGAGTCCTTTATACCTAATTAGGACTTTTTAAGTCAAAAAACATATCGTTGGAATCGTTATAAATCACAAATTTCGAATATTATATTTGTAATATACAAGTGCTAAATTAAAAAAATGTTATATTCCTAATTTTAGTTCTCATTAGGTACAAAGGACTCCCGCTGACCAGGCTCGGCGACAGCAGTTCGGCTGAGTGAGGGGAAGCCACGCAGTGGGGGAACCTTACGCAGGTAGCTTGGGCGGAATCGACCATCGCCCAATTTATAGGTCAAGAGGGTCATATATCAGGGTAAAAGTTTTAGTTTAAATTTCGATACGAGCGAGCTACTATAAAAAGAAAATAGATGTACTGAGGAAACCTTCTGTAAACATTGGTAGACTGTTGGCTTAGGATCTTTCTTATTTTCTGAAGCAACTTTGTTTTATCGGAAGAATGAGGAGGTAAAGTTTTTCTCTCAGTGGTATTCAGCAATCTATCTTCTTTTCGAAGGAAATTTATAGGACGAAATCCCTGACCTATTCAAAGAAATTTATGTTTGAATTTAATAATCAAATTTAATAGTAATCTATAATGTCTTCCTGGGGCCATCCATAAATTAAGTAACACATTTTTTGTCTTTTCAAACTTTTTAAATATTTTCGGCCATTTCTTATTAAATACAACATGAATTATTATTCCTTTTTTAAATAAGAGAACATACGTTTCAAATGTAAGAAATTATAATAATTTCCAAAAAATAAATAAATGAGAATTGATTAAAGAATTTTAGATTAAAAATCTATCACATCAAATCAATTTCAATTTACAACGTTCAAAAATTGAACAATCTTGAATTTTAAACCTAAAAAATTTAATCATTTCAATAAAAGTTCTTAAAATTGCATCATTTTATATTAAATACATTAAATATGAAAAATTCTTCAATTGCAAATCTTAAAAATTGATAAATTTTTCTATTGTTAATCTCCAAAATTGAACTACATATTCAAAAAAAAAAAAAAATTAAAAATTACATCATTTGAAACTATAAAAATTCCAAACTAATAAATCTGGAAAAACTAAAGAATATTAAATTGCAAATCGTGAAAATTGAAGAATTTTCAATTGTAAATCTTCAAAATTGAACTATTTCAAAAAAAATTCCAAATTATAAATCTTTGAAATATATGTAAATCATGAAAATTAAATAATTCATAATTCTATATTTCCAAAATTCAAGAATTTTTAATTGTAACTTCAAAATTGCACAACGTTAATTTTTAAAATTTACAATTAAATATTATTCAAGTTTTATATTTCGCAATTAATAATTCTGTAATTTTGATAATTTACATTTGAATATTCATTAATTTGGAAGATTTAGAATTGAAAACTCTTGACTTTTGATCTTCAGAATCATCACAATCTAAGAATTTGTATTTATACATTTTTAAAATTAAAAAACTGAAACTGCAAATTGTTAAAATTAAAGACTTTTCAATTATAAATCTTCAAAATTGAACTACGTATTCCAAAAAACATTCAAAATTATATAATTTTAAACTATACACATTCATAATTAATAAATCTTTAATTATAGGTCCTAAAAATGTAAGAATTTTAAATCGCAAATCGTTAAGAATAAAGAATTTTAATTTTATATCTTCAAAACTAAAGTATTAAAAAAAATATTCCAAATTAAATACTTTACAGATATGGATATTAAAAAATTAATAATTTGCAATTTTACAGTTTCGAAATTCAAGAATTTTCAATTTTAACTCTTCAAAATTGTAGAACTTTGAAGTATAAGTGTTTCAAATTAAAGAGATTTTCATTGTGAAAATTTACAATTAAAAATCATGCAAGTTTCAAATTGTAAAATTAAGAAGTGTGTATCTTTAATGATTTACAATCAAAATTTCTACAATTTGGAAGATTTAGAACTGGAAACTCTTGACTTTGGTCTTTAAAATTATCTAAATTTTAAATTTTTGATTTATACATCTTTAAAATTAAAGAGTTTTTAATTGAAAATCTTCCAAATTAAATAAATATTCCAATAAAAAAAATTGTAAATTACATCATTCTAAATTATACATACACATTAAAAATGGAAAAATCTCTAATTGCAAATATTAAAAATTGAAGAATTGTCCATTGTAAATCTTCAAATTTGAACTACATATTCAAAAAAAAGTTTAAAATTATATAACTTTAAACTATAAACGTTCCGAACTATTGAATCTTCAATTGTTAATCTTACAAATGGTAGAACTTGCAATTGCAAATCTTTAAAATTACAGTTTTCTATTTTGAAAATTGACTAAAAAAATTATGCATGTTTCTAGTTTTACAATTGAAAATTTTCTACAAAAAATACAATTTTTCAACAAAATACATGAATTTTTAACTAAATACTTAAATTTTCATTTAAAGAGGAGAAATATTGAACTGGAATAAGAGTTTCATTCTCAGTTAAAAAAAAAAATAATTTTTAACCAAAAAGAAAGAAATTTTCAACAAAATAGTTAAATTTTCGGAAAAAAATTTCTTTTCATAAGAAAAAAAACAAGTTTTCAATCAAATCGTTCACTTTTCAACCAAAGAAATGAATTTCTAATTAAAATGATGAATCTTCAACCAAAAAAAAAATTTGTTAACAAAAGAGTTTTACTTTCAACCAAGTAATTTTATTTCCAACCTAAAAGATGAATTTTCAACTAAAATGATAAATATTTATCTGGAATACTTGAATTTTTAACTGAAAAGAAGTATTTTTTAACAAGGAGATTAACTTTCAAAGAAAAAGATCATTTTCTACCAAAAAATCGATTTTTTAACAAAATACGTGAATTTTCAACGAAACAGTTGAATTTTCAATTAAAAAAGACAAATTTTCAAAAAAGTACATAAATGTGCAAACAAATAGTTTAATTTTTAAATAACAAATACAAATTGCTGCACAGTGGGGAAAAAATGAAATTTTTGGTTCAAAATAACGTACAGACCACAAATATTGACCGATTTGGACAAAAAAAATTTGAAAAAGAAGATGGTAAGATTTCGAAGATAGTTGTCGAGTCTGATTTTTAAATTAAAAATTTCTTTTTTTATTTGACGTTCCTGGTGCTCGTCAATAACAAGAAAATTGTTTAAATCACCTAAGTTTCATAGAGTAACATTAGTTAAAGATGTTCAAATATTATATAATGAACAAAAAAAAAAATTTATGAACAAATTATTTGTTGAAAGAATGTTTTCTACGATTTTTCATAATTTTGCGTTTTTTAAAGTTATATTGCGAGAAATTTGAATGGAAACAGTATTATTATAAAAAAATGTCTCTTGAGATTATAATGGTTTATTTTATAAACAAATTAATTAACAAATGCATTAATCAGGCATTTTCCGATAGAAAAATTCGTTTCTTTCGAAGTAAATTTTTTTAATTATGAACTTTATGATAATTTTAGCAAAATTCATAATTTTTTTTATTAATCTAATGATTTTTTAAAACAAATTTAATAAACAAAAGCATTATCCGGGCATTTTTGGACAAAAAAATTCGTTTCTCTCGATGTCAACTTTTTAAATTAGGAACTTCATGATAATTTCAGCAAAATTCATTATTTTTTGATCAATTTTATGTTTATTTTTAAACTTGATAAACCAATGCATTATTGGGGCATCTGTCGACGGAAAAATTCTGAGAAACTTAAACTGAAAGGACTGAGATTGAAAAAAAAACTTTTTCGTCGACAAATACCCAAATAATGCATATGTTTATTAAATTTCTTAAAAAAAAAAATATAAAGTTAATCAACCAATTATGAATTTTGCTGAAATTATCATGAAGTTCCCAATTAAAAAGACTGACATCCAAAAAAAAATTTTCCGTCCGCAGATGCCCGAATAATGCATTTATTTATTAAATTTGTTTTAAAAAATCATAAAATTTATCAACTAATCATGAATGTTGCTGAATTTATAATGAAGATCCCAATTAAAAAGTCTGAAATAAAAAAAAAAGAATTTTCCGTCGACAGATGCCCCAATAATGCATTTGTTTATTAAGTAAAAAAAAAACATAAAATTGATTAAAAAATTATGAATTTTGCTGAAATTATCATGAAGTTCCCAATTAAAAAAGTTGACATCGAAAAAAATGAATTTTTCTGTCGAAAAATGCCTGATTAATGCATTTGTTCATTAAATTTGTTTATAATATTAACAATAATAATCTCAAGAAGGAATTTCTTCATGATTATATTGTTTTTATCCAACATTCTTTCAATAAATAATTTCTTTATAAAATTCAGTTTGTTTATTATACAGGGTGACCCATTTTAACATATGGATCCAAATATCTCCTAAAATACTCCATTTACAAAAAAATTATTCAGACAAAAATTATACAGAACATAGGGGGTCATTTAACGGTACTATTATTTTGACCTTGAGGTCAATTTTCAAGGTAATTTGAAGTTCAAGACGATTTTTTAAAACAACCCCTATTTTTGACTGCAGATTTGAAAAGAACGGAAAATTTCACGTCAAAAATATTCTATGAGAAATTTGCTTTTGTAACCTTAGAAAGGTGAAAAATCAAGGTCAAATGTCTAAAACCTGCCCTATTTTTGACTGCGGATTTGAAAAGAACGGAAAATTTCACGTCAAAAATATTCTATGAGAAATTTGCTTTTGTAACCTTAGAAAGGTAAAAAATAAAGGTCAAATGTCTAAAACCGGTAAGATGCCCTTTTTTGGAATTATTGTCGTTTTCTGAGCATAGCAAACGTTCAAGATGCTTTTAACAAGTCGATTAAATGTAAAAGTGTGAACCAACTTGACCATCTTGCCCTTCAGATAAATTTTCAAGGTCATTTGAAGGTCAAGATCATTTGTTTAAAAGGAAATCCCTACTTTAAACTGCGGATTTGAAAAGAGCGAAAAATTTTACGTCCAAAATGTTCTATGGAAAATTGTAAAAGTGTGTACCATCTTGACGATCTTGAATATTTATCAGAAGGTCAAGATTGTCAAGATGGTACACATTTTTAAAAAATTTCCATAGAACATTTTTGATGTAAAATGTTTCGCTCTTTTCAAATACGCAGTTTAAAAAAGGGATTTCCTTTACAGAAAATCATCTTGACCTTCAAATGACCTTGAAAAGTTATGTGAAGGTCAATATGGTCAAGTTGATTCACACTTTCACATTTTATCGACTTGTTAAAAGCATCTTGAACGTTTGCTATTCTCAGAAAACCACGATAATTCCAAAAAGGGCATCTTACTGTTTTTAGACATTTGACCTTGATTTTTGACCTTTCTAAGGTCACAAAAGAAAATTTCTTAGAGAATATTTTTGACGTGAAATTTTCCGCTCTTTTTAAATTTGCAGACAAAAATAGGGGTTGTCATTTTAAAAGATCGTCTTGAACTTCAAATGACCTTGAAAATCGACCTTAAGGTCAAAATTAATCGTACCGTTAAATGACCCCCTATGTTCTGATCCATAGATTAGAATGGGTCAACCTGTATAATATTGGAACATCTTTAACCAATGTTAGTCTATGAAACTTATGCGATTTGAAATTTTCCTGTTATTGACGAGCACCGGGAACGTCAAATAGAAAAAATTGCCATTTTTTTCGTCATATTTGTTTATTTATAAAAAAAAGAAAGCCTAATTTAAAAATCAGGCTCGACTCCTCTCTTAGAAATCTTATCAGCTTTTTTTCATTTTTTTTGTCCAAATCTGTCAATATTTGTGGGCTGTACGTTATTTTGAACCAAAAAGTCATTTTTTCCCATTGTGAGCTAGCCCAGTGAACGGAACGGTCACTACGTGGTCAACTGGTCACTTTACGGTAACGCAATTGCCTAAGCGTTCCGTTCACATGGTCCGCTAGGGTGGCTGCCTGATAAAATGAAAACTCACTTTCTGTAGTCCATTCTCAGTTTGAACTTGCATCGTTTTCCATTAACTTTTGTATATATCACAAGGCAGGATTTGCTATAGCTCAATGTTTGAATATCCTTCCACTGAAACCTTGCCAGCTCTTTTCTTTCCCTAAATCGACCACCTCCTCTTTCAAAAAGCTTTAAACCCTCGCCATGAATAGCCAGCCAGACACTGCTTTCAGTATTTTTTGATTTGCTCGTGCTATCATTCTTGTTGGATTCATTGACAGCTTCCACACTCCCTTTTCTATTTTTCACAGAAGTGTAAAGGTCCTCATTCATCCCAGGGTTTCTCGACAAAATTATTTTCTGCTCGTCTGTATAAGTTTCGGTCCTTCCAGGCACTGGACAGTCTCGTTTTAGCTTTGCGTAAATATCTTCATGGGAAACTTTTCCCACTGGAGAAATTCGTTTTTCACTCATCCTTTGGCGACTTACAAGTTTACTCAATTCTTTAGCATCTGCTGTTGCTATATAATAATGGGATCCATAATCTGGCAAGGTTTGGGCGTGAGTTATGAACATTTCTTCTGCTCTGTTTGCGTCCAAACCTCGTCTTTCTCGATGAGCTTGATGAAGTTGTCTCTTTAAATTTTCTGCATTGCTTGACAGGTCCGAATATTGTTGATCCTGATCTGGATTTAGGATCAACGACTCAGGAATGTAGTGCTCCAGGAGGAAATAGTCTCCACATCCGTGTTCCTGAAAATTAAAGTTTTTGTTAAAATAAACGTAGTGTATACAGATACGGCATTTTTGCCGTATTTTAATTTTGTAGTACGGCATTTTAGTGACTGGTCACAGAAGAGTGATCTGTCACATCTCGAACCCCTTTTCCAAGTCTCCTGTTAACAAATACGAGTGTTAGTGTCTGGTTATAGAAGAATGATCTGTC
>CAKNYM010052676.1:261707-273442 GCA_932195095.1 Andricus curvator
TCGAACCCCTCTTCCAAGTCTCTCTTTAACAAATACGAGTGTTAGTGACTGGTCACAGAAGAGTGATCTGTCACATCTCGAACCCCTTTTTTAAGTCTCCCTTTAACAAATACGAGTGTTAGTGACTGGTCGCAGAAGAGTGATCTGCCACATCTCGAACCTCTTTACCAAGTCTCTAACAAACACGATTGTTAGTGACTGGTCACAGAAGAGTAATCTGTCACATCTCGAACCCCTTTTCCAAGTCTCCCTTTAAAAAATACAAGTGTTAGTGACTGGTCACAGAAGAGTGATCTGTCACATCTCGAAACACTTTTCCCAGTCTCCCTTTAAAAAATACGCGTGTTAGTGACTGTCACAGAAGAGTGATCTGCCACATCTCGAACCCCTTTTCCAAGTCTCTAACAAATCCCTATTGAAAAACCCTGTACGGGATCCCGTGACTGTTCCTGTACATGTTCCTTTGCCAGAACTATGACCAGATCGCGTACAAGAAACGTTACGGGTTCAGCATAAGAAATTGAGACACGAACCTGTACACAAACATGTACAGGAACATGCAGGAAACGAGGGAACCCTTACGGGAACGTGTACACGTCCTAAGTGGCCACGAATGAACATGTAGGGGATCCTGTAAAGAATCTAGCACGGTTTCCTCCGTATCGGCAAAATTTTATTGTCATTATTTTGAGGATGTGAAGGAACATGGATAATTATCTGTAATATCTTGCCATTTTTATAACCTTGAAGATCCAACTCACTAGCGAGAGAGCTAAGCCCTAGAGCACCCTGGCGGATTAGTTTCAGTGGGGTTCCTGTACAGGATTCTGTAGAGGATTTCGTGCCGAATCCTGTACAGGAACCGTATTTAAACTAATCCACCAGGGTGACCTACGTCCTAGCTCTCTCGCTAGTGAGTTGAATCTGCAAGGATATAAAGAGAGGCAATGTATTGAAGATATGTATCTGTGTTCCTTCACATCATTAAATTTATTATATTAAAAATTTGCTGATACGGCGGAAACCGTGCTAGATTCTTTACAGGAACCCCTACATGTTCATTCGTCGCCACTTAGGACGTATACACGTTCCCGCAAGGGTTCCCTCGTTTCCTGCATGTTCCTGTACATGTTTGTGTACAGGTTCGTGTCTCAATTTCTTATGCTGACCCTGTAACGTTTCTTGTACTAGATCTGGTCCTAGTACCAGCAAAGGAACACGGATAGGAACAGTCACGGGATCCCGTACAGGGTTTTCCAATAGGGATACGAGTGTTAGTGACTAGTCACAGAGGAGTGATCGTGAGGATTCGTGATTCGAATCTGAAGTACTGCCATCTGCGAGACAGTTCGAAAATTAGTGATAAAGTGTATTATTATAGGAATAGTGAAGTCATGAGCAATTCTTTAGTGTGCTTTCAGTGTGTAATTTTCTTGATTATATGACACTTTGTCATTCAAACTCATCTGCTGATAACCGATTATGCTCACGAGTTTTAGTTTTCTGCAGTTTTCCACTTCTCTGGCCAAATGTTCAGGCAAATGCGAGTACATCTAATAAAAGTCCGGCTACAGAAGGTATGGAATTTAGGGACTTCACAAGATTGGGTACGTCAGGTATGGCACCATTTTTTTATAAAAGAAAATTTATGACGGTATTTTTTCACCAAAAGGAAGAAATTTTGGGAATAGCGTTTGCAAAATTCAAAAAGAGACACTTTTTTGGACACTCTAACCTAAAATCTACATTTAAATTATGAAAATTTGCTAAATGACTGAAATGAAATTGAAAATAATTGTTTTTATCGCAAATAGTTATCATGGGAGATAAACACGAAGAATGAAAGTACATTTTTTGTAGATTAGCTTATAAAATTCTCGAAATCATTTAAAATATATAGGGTCAAAAATTATTTTTGATAACTTGTAACCTAAAAATCCTGAAGATCCAACAATTTTTCATTTGCTATTATTAGTTTTACGTGAGAGAATTTAATAATACTTAAATTTTGAAATATATTGATTTAAAGATGTTTACACTCTTTGAGAATTTTGTTTTTCTTACTAATTATGAAAATAGATTATTAGATCCATTTCTGGATCATTATTTATTATATTATTTATTATTTACCCAGAATTTGATTTATAAAGTGTAAATTAAGTAAAAAGTTCGAAATGTTTCACTTTTTTATATTTTCTGATGTATTTCATTAACATCCAGATATTTTAATTATTTCTTTTTTTTTTTGCATTCAAGTATGTAAAAGTTATATTATAACTTATAATTTTCATGAGAAAAATAATAAAGAGAAATTGAAAAAAGTTAACTTTCAGAACTTATGAATGTTCAAATTTTTTTAAATTTTATCTCAAAAATGACAGTTTGATATACAAAATCAAACCTTTTGGAACACAATATTCAATCGATTTGTCTAAAAATATCAGGATAAATTGAGTAGATAAAGCATCAGTGACATTTTTTAGGAAATTTTAATTCATTAATTATTTCTAGAGTTATTTCATATATTATACCCAAAATTCGATTTTTTAGCAGTTCAGTCGACCTATAGTTTACAGTACAATATTCAACCGATTCATCCGAAAATTTTAGAATAAATTACTATAGATAAAGCTCCAATGCGTCTTTTTACAAAATTTTTATTCATTTATTATTTCTAGAGTTATTTCACTTTTTATGTTAAAAATTCGATTTTTTAGAAGTTCAGTCGACCTGCAGCTTACGATATTTGATCGATTCATCAAACATTTCTTGAATAAATTTAATAGATAAAGCTCCAAAGCTTCTTTCAAAAAAAATTTTTATTCATTTATTATTTCTAGAGTTATATTAATTTTTATGCCGAAAATTCGATTTTTTAGTACTTCAGTTGATCTGTATCTTACAATATTCAACCAATTCTTCAAAAAATTTTAGAATAAATTCACTAGATGAAGCTCCAAAGCTTCTTTTTTAAAAATTTTGTATTCTTTTATCATTTCTAGAGTTATTTCACTTTTTATGCCCAAAATTCAATTTTTTAGTAGTTCAGTCGACCTGTAGCTTACAAAATTAGAATGATTTATCTGAAAATCTTAGTATAAATTGTCTAGATGATGCTTCAATGGTATTTTTTTCAAATTTGGTTTCCTATATTATTTTTAGAGTTATTTCACTTCTTATGCCCAAAATTCGATTTTTTCTTAAAACAGTTGACCTGTAGCCTAAAATATTCAACCGATTCTTAAAAAAAAATTAGAATAAATTGACTAGATAATACTTCAAAGCTTCTTTTTAAAAAAAAATGTTATTCATTAATTATTTCTAGAGTTATTTCTCTTTTTATGCCCAAAATTAGATTTTTTATTACTTCTGTCGACCTATAGCTTACAATATTCAACCAATTCTTCAAAAAATTTTAGAATAAATTGACTAGATGAAGCTCCAAAGCTTCTTTTTTTCAAATTTTTTATTCTTTTATCATTTCTAGAGTTATTTCACTTTGTATGCCCAAAAATCGATTTTTTAGTAGTTCAGTCGACCTGTAGCTTATAAAATTAAAACGATTTGTCTGCAATTTTAGATTAAATTGACTAGATAAAGCTCCAAAACTTCTTTTTGAAAAAATGTTGTATTTATTTATTATTTCTAGAGTTATTTCACTTTTTATGCCCGAAATTCGATTTTTTCTTAAAACGGTTAACCTGTAGCTTAAAATATTCAACCTATTCTTCAAAAAATTTTGGAATAAATTGACTGGATAAAGCTTCAAACCCCTTTTTTACAAAACTTTAATTCATTCATTATTTCTAGAGTTATTTCACTTTTTATGTCCAAATTTGGAGTATTCAGTAGTGCAGTCGACCTGTAGCTTATAACATAATATTTAACCGATTTGCCTGAAAATTTTAGTATGAATTAACTAAATGCAGCTTTAATGGTATTTTAAAGGAAATTTTGATTTATTTATTATTTTTAGAGTTATTTCGCTTTTTATGTCCAAAATTCGACTGTTTAGCAGTTAAGTCAACCTGTAGCCTACAATATTCAATCGATAGGTCTAAAAAATTTAGGATGCTTTGACTATATGAAGCTTCGATTCTGTCTTTATAGAATATTTTTATTCGTTATTTATTTCTAGAGTTATTTCTGTTTTTATGCTCAAAATCCGATTTTGAGCATTTCAGTCGTCCTGTAGTATTATGTTATTGAACCGATTTGGAATTTTTTTGAAAATAACTTGATTGGCGAATATCTAGGATTGCGTCTAGCGAAAGTTTGATCCATTAATTATTTTTCAAGATTTTCGACTTTTCATTGTAAAATTTTTTTTTTTTTTAGTAATTTAGTCGACCTAGAGCCGTATATTTTCAATTATAATATCAATACCAATTATATGCATTATATTGTGTTGAGTATCAAATATTTTTATGACTTTAAAACGAGTATTTTATTTAATACAAATTTTTAATAAAAAATAAGTGACATCTCACAAAAAGCATCTACGATGCAAAAATACCGCCAAGTAAAAAGTTATCAGAACAATCAACATTGTTTGTGAAATATCGAAGTTCGTTAAATAATTCGGAAATATATGTCAATATTCGAATTTATAAAATTGGAAAATTTAGAGAAATTTTAAGACTGTAATAAAAGGGGAAAAAAGAAAACTTTGCGAGATATTCTCTGTTTTTTAGTAATAATAATTTCACCAAGTTTTCA
The DNA here is from genome assembly GCA_932195095.1 of Andricus curvator. Taxonomy (NCBI): domain Eukaryota; kingdom Metazoa; phylum Arthropoda; class Insecta; order Hymenoptera; family Cynipidae; genus Andricus; species Andricus curvator. Next base: position 266,427 of record CAKNYM010052676.1, read on the forward strand.
TTTTTTCTCTGTTAAAACATTCTCAAAATTTCTGTAAATTTTTCGAATTTATAAATTTTAACATTCAGATATCTTTTAGAATTACTTGGAAAAAATATATAATAAACAATGCTGATTGTTCTGATAACTTTTGACTCTGCGGAATTTTTGGTGAGATTTTGAAAAATACGGATAGAAACTGAAAATTCCACTTCTCCAGTAAATTTTACACAACAGAATTGTTTTTGTTGATATAAAATCGACCCGAACTATCCAGTTATTAGTCAAACATGAACAAATTATTTATGTAAAATGTTTGAAAATACTAGTAGGTAATAATTAATTAATACCAGTATTAATTCGTTTTTTGAGTGCGGACATCTAAGCTAATCCATCAGCCTGAATTTAGACGTAAATTTGATTTAAAAAAAAATTTGTTATTAATCCTAAATATTTAAAAAAATAATTATCGTGGTAAAAGTATCAAAGAGTATGGATTCAGTATTAATCAAATTGTTTACTCACATTAACGCTGTAATTTCCAAACTCTGCCTGCAGAGCGAGACCGGTCAAATTAATTAGCTGCGTCAAAGGGCATACCAGCTGCTGTTCTAATATACATCGACGAATCTGTAGGTAGAGCAGGTGCTTCGAAGTCCAGCTTCTATTAACAGAAAATTTTAATTGATCAAAACTATTATTCTAATTTATTTTATCATTCATTAAAAAAAATATCCTACTCTCTAAATTTGAATCAATTAGATTTCACTGATTCAAATAGCTAAAAATGAGTTACTGAATCGAATTAGTAAGGATTTTCACTGAATAACAGTGAATTATCACTGATTAGCAGTGAAATTTTTTCTTGAGTATATATTCTTATATTTAATCAAAATTCAGAATGGCTTGGAAGTTACAGGTCAGGGAATTCCAGAAAGTAATTCTTTTTGGTTGAAAATTCAACTGTTTTGCTAAAAATTCGTCTTTTTTGGGTTGTAAAATTAATTTATTTTGGTAGAAATTGTACCTTTTTTTTGATAAAAATCAAAACAGTTGGGTCTTTTTCGGTTGAGAATTTAACTATTTTCTTGAAAATTTCGTCCATTTGGTTGGTTACAACTGTTTATGGTTTAAAATTAAAATCTTTTTTAGTTCAAATATTTTTTTAAAATTCAACTTCTTTGGTTTCAAATTTAACTACTTAGTTGTTTGTGGAACTAATTTGTTAAAAATTCATTTTTAAGGTTGATGATTGATCATTTTAGTTGAAAAGCCTTCTTTCTTTTTGGTTCAAAATGTAACTATTTTGTTGAAAATTATTTTTTTTTGGGTTGCAAATCAAAAGATTTCATTTCGGTTGAAAATTTAACATTTTCGTTAAAAATTATTTTAATTGATTGAAAATTAATTTTTTTACTTAAAATTTACCTATTCTATGTTAAGTTTAATATTTATCGGTTTCAGATGAAAATTCAACTATTTTGTTGCAAATTAGTCTTTTATGTTAGAAAAGTAATCTCATTATTTGAAACATTCTTTTTTTGGTTAAAAATTAATTTCTTTGGTTGAACATTAAACTACTTTTTTTATTCGTTTTTTTTTCTTGGTTGACAATTTATTTTTCTAACTGAAAATTAAATTCCTCTATTTTCAAAATGTATCTTTCTTAGTTGAAAATTGATGTATTTTGTTGAAAATTGGTATTTTTTGGTAAAAAAATCAATCTTTTGGGTTGAAAATTCAACTATTTGTTTCAAAATTCATTTTCTTGGTTGATCGTCCATCATTTTGGTAAAAAAAATTATTTTTTTAACTGAAAATTTAACTATTCCAGTTTTTGTTGAAAATTTGTCTTTTTTTTTGTACAAATTCATCGTTTGGGTGGAAAATTTAACTATTCGGTTAAAAATTTAATTGTTTGTTGAGTATTCATCATTTTGGTTAAAAATTAATTTCCATGATTGAAAATTTAAGTATTTTGTTGAAATTTTGTTTTCTTTAGTTGAAAATAAATTTTTCTGTAATATTCTTGTTTTTGGTTGAAAATTTATTTTTCTAACTGAAAATTTAAATATTCCATTTATGGCCGAAATTTAATTTTTTTAGTTGAAAATTCATGTATTTGGTTAGAAGTTCATTTCTTTATTTTTGATGGTTCATCATTTTAGTTAAAAATTCATGTTTTTAACTGAAAATTTAACTATTCCATTTTTTGTTGAAAATGCATTTTTTGATAGCAATTTAATCTTCATTTTACTATTTTATTGAAAACTTATTTTACTTGGTTAAATATTCATCTTTTTACTGAAAATTTAACAGTTCTATTTTTTGATACAAATTCATTTCTTGTTGAATGTTCGTTTTTTTGGTTGAAAATTTATTTTTCTAAGTTAAAATTAAACTATTCTATTTTTTGTTAAAAATTTATCATTTTGGTAGAAAATTCATGTTTTCGGTTGAAAATTAAACTTTTTGGTTAAAAACTCATTTTTTGTTGTTGTTTAATATTCATAATTTTGTTGAAAAATTCGTTTTCTTTAATTAAAAATTTAACTATTTTGTTAAAAATTCGTTTTCTTTAATTAAAAATTGATTTTTTTGTTTGAAAATTAATTTTTTTAACTGAAAAAATAACTATTCTATTTTATGTTGGAAATTTATCTTTTTTAGTTGAAAGATCATGTATTTTGTTGAAAATTTGTCTTTTTAGGTAAAAAATTCAGCTTTTGGGTTTCGGTTAAAAATTCAATATTTTGGTTGAATTTTGATCATTTTGTTAAAAAATTAATTTCTTTGATTGGAAATTTAACTATTTTGTTGAATATACTTTTTTTTAATATTGGTTTTTTTGGTTAAAAATTTATTTTTCTAACTGAAAATTTAACTATTCCATTTTTGGTGAACATTTAATTTTTTGAGTTGAAAATTCACGTACATATTTTGTTGAATTTTTTTGTTAGTAAATTCTACTATTTGGAAATTTTTTTTTGTCGAAGATTTATCATTTTAGCTAAAAATTAATTTCTTTGGTTAAAAATTTAAGAATTTGAGAAAATTTAAGAATCGTTTTCTTCAGTTGAAATTGAATTTTTTTGGTGTAATATCCATTTGTTGGTTGAAAATTTATTTTTCGAACTGAACATTAAACTTTCTATTTTTGGTTGAATATTGATCTTTTTTAGGTGAAAATTCATGTATTTTGTTGATAATTTGTCTTTTTGGGTAAAAAATTCATCTTTTGGGTTTCGGTTAAAAATTCAATATTTTGGTTGAATTTTGATCATTTTGTTGAAAAATATAATATTTCATATTTCAATAAAAAAATATTTTATTTCAAATAAAAAACAGTTGAATTAATCCAAGAAAGACGAATTTTTAACAAAACAGTTGACTTTTCTGCCAAAAAAGATTTTTCAGTCAAAAAAGACAAAAAATTTCAACAAATTTTGTCTGAATTTTTGTCAGACTAATTTTGTCTTTGTAAGTTGAAAATTCAACTATTTGGTTAACAATTTTACTATTTTTGAAAGTTTGTTTCTTTAGCTTGAAAGCTCATTTACTTGGTTAAAACTGAACTTTTTTGCTGAAAATTAGTATTTTGTTAGAAAAACTTTTTTGGTTGAAAATTAAACGACTTGGTAGAAAATTTAACTGCTTTGTTGAAAATTGATTTTTTAAGCTGAAAATTGATTTTTTTAACTGAAAATTAAACTTTTTGTTTAAAGATTCATTCATTTTGCTTAAATCTCTTTTTCTTGGATAGTTTAACTATTTGGTCAAAAATTAATTTAGCGTTGTTGAAAAATTCAACTGTTTTGTTGAAAATTTATAATTCTTGGTTGAAAAATAACATTTTTGTCGAAAGTTAATATTTTCGGGATTCAAAGTGAACCGACATTAATTTTATTTCAGAAAAATTACTCCCTTGGGTTGTAAATGAAATCACCTTCCAATCCTCCTTTTTTTACATTTACTGAACCGTTGTGATGCATTTGATTTTCAATTTCAAAAAATGGATATTAATATCCATTTTTTGGTTGAAAAATTATTTTTCGAACTGAACATTAAACTTTCTATTATTGGTTGAATATTGATCTTTTTTAGTTGAAAATTCATGTATTTTGCTGAAAATTTGTCTTTTTTAGTAGAAAATTTAATTATTTTCTTGAAAATTCTTTTTTATCTCAAATAAAAATTAATTGTTTTGACTGCAAATTTAACTATTCCAGTTTTTGTTCAAAATTTATCTTTTTGAGTTAAAAACACAACGGTTTGGTTGAAAATTAATGTATTTTATAATTTGTAATTTGTGGACAAAAAAAGTCAGGGAATTTCGAAATTGGGATTTTGTAGCAACCCTGCTGCTGTCCCTCATTAATATTTACACCTAGCAACTATTTCTCTTTCAGTGATTAATTTCGAAATCTCTACGGTTACGGAATTTTCCGTAATACTAGCTAGCACCAATTAATTTAGTCGAGAGCAATTTATTATTTATTTTGGGTGATTCATTTTAATTTATATCAATGGGTCTAAATCCGTTAATGAAAGTCATGGATTTCATTAAAACCAGATAAAAAATTGATGTATATTATACTTCCTATTAAGAAAGTGATAATCCTAATATGAAATCTTGGGATTCGTTCATAAATTATACTATAGTGGATATAAAAGGGAGAAGGGTTAATGGAGCGTTACTAACTTTGTGACAAGGGTGAAGTCGAGTGTTAAGAGCACTTTTTCCGGAAATTAATTAAATCAGCAATTTCGTAAGTAAGCTGCTAAATTCTGGAATACTGCGTTTTAACTACAAAATGGTAAAGTTAGCTACGTCTCGGATATTTGGCTGATTTATTAAAATTAAATTCGTAAAATTTGAAATTTTCAAAATTCTCTGACTTTTCCCTGATTTTTTCCTAACCAAGTTTCATTTTTCCTGACTATTAATATTCAAAGAAAAAAATTTAATTTTGTAACATTTTTAGCATTTAGCATCTTTCATAAATAGAATAAAAAAATTTCAAATTTCTAAACTTATTCCAACCAAAAATTAGAACTTTTCTGCCATCAAAGATGAATTTTCAATCCAAAAGGACGAATGTTAAAAAAACAGTTGAATTTTCGATAAAAAAAATGTCCTTTTAACAAAATAGTTTCATTTTCAACAAAATGATGAAATTTTCAATAAAATCGTTGAATTTTTAACCAAATTTTTTAATTATCAACTTACAAAGATACATTTTTTAAACAAATGGTCGAATTTTCAAACAAAAAGTATTAAACTTCAAGCGAAACCATTTGCATTTTCAACCAAATAACTGAATTTTGTAGAAGACAAATTTAACAAAATATTATTTTCAATCAAATAGGACGAACTTTTTGTTCAAGTAGACGAATATTCTACAAAACAATTACATTTTATACCAAAAATATGCCTTTCAACAAATACTTGCATTTTCAACAAAATAATTAAATTTTCAACAAAATAGTTACATTTTTAACCAAATACTGAACCTTTATACCTACAAAGATAAATATTCAATCAAATAACTGAATTTTCAAACAAAAAATGTTTCAATTAGGCTGTAAACTGTTGAATTTTCAACTCAAAAAGTCGAATTTTCATCTCGAAAAGTTCAATTTTTAATAAGAAAAGGAATTCTCAACGAAAAATATAAAACTTGATATTTACACACAAAAAACAACGAATTTTCAACAAAGTAGTTACATTTTCAACCAAAGAGTTTACTTTTCAACAAAATGATTAAATTTTCCACAAAATAGTCGAATTTGCAACCAAGTAGTTGATTTATCATTTAAAAAAGACAAATTTTCAACCAAAAATGGAAAAGAAAAATTTTGAGTAAAAAAATTAATTTTCAACAAAAAAAACAACGAATTTTCAGAAAAATAATTCAATTTTCAACCAGAGATGAATTTTAAACTAAAATGATAAAACTAAAAGAAATTTTAACAAAGTCGTACTACTTTGAACAAAAAACGACAAATTATCAAACAAAAAGAAAATTTTTCAAGAAAATAATTGAATTTTCAATCCGAAAATATTAATTTTCTACTAAAAAGATGAATTGTCAACTAAATAGTTTCATTTTTAACCAAATAGATGAATTTTAAATTAAAATGACGAATCTTCAACGAAAAAATTAAATTTTCAACAAAGTAGATAATTTTCAACCAAAAAGTTGTATTTTTAAGCAAAAAAGAGGAAATTTCAACCAAGAAAATTAGTTTTCTTGCAAAAAAAGACGAATTTTCAACCAAAAATGGAAAAGTTACATTTTCAGTTTAAAAAATTAATTTTAAACTAGAAGCAAAAATATAAAATATAAATTTTTAACAAAGTGCTTAGACTTTTATCCAAGTAGTTCAATTTTGAATGAAAAAATCAATTTCCAACAAAAAATGGAATATTTACATTTTCAGTTAGAAACATTAACTTTCAACAAAAAAAGAATGAGTTTTCAACAGATTAGTTCAAATTTTCAAAAACCAGATGAATTTTCACCTAAAATTACGAATCTGCAACTGAAATAGTTAAATTTGCAGTTAAAAAAATTAATTTCAAAAAAAAAAAAAAAAAGAAATTTCAACCACAGAGATGATTTTCTAACTAAAATTATGAATCTTTAAGAAAAACATTACTTTTTTAAAAAAAGGTAAAGTTAAATTTTCAATACAAGAAATTATTTTTTTTTTTAATTCCAACAAAATAGTCACATTTTCAAACAAAAAGATTATTTTTCAACTATGATCATGGATTTTCCAACCAAAAATTACTTTTGAACCAAATAGTTGATTTTTCAGTAAAGGAAGAAAAAAGTGTATCCAAACTGTTGAACTTTGAGGCCAAAATACGAATTTCCTGTAAAATAGTTGAATTTTCAATCCAAAAACACGAATTTTCAAGAAAAAAGTTAAATTTCGACCAAATAGTTAAATTCTTAATTAAAAAGAGGAAATTTCGAACCAAAAAGATTAGGTTTTTACTAAAACAGACGAATTTTTAACTAAATATT
>CAKNYM010052676.1:306313-321816 GCA_932195095.1 Andricus curvator
AAAAAAAAAAAGTGTTATTTAACATTAGTTTTATTCAAACCATATTTACCTTTATGTCACCAACTGTCATGATTTTTGAAGGCTGATTTGCACGTATGACAAACTCAGGACCGACACATCGAGTTTTATTAAAATTCCTCATTTGTCCTTCTACTGCGCTGTACAAACGGGAAGGTGCTCTTTGAACTGGTTTACCACGGCGCGCTCTGGGTCCGTTTTTCGCTACAATTCTAAAAACAAAACGTAAAAATGACATCAATTTCAATGACTAAATTATTTTGAAAAGAAAGGAAGGGTACTTGGAGGGTGCCTTCTTTTTCTTTCCTTTTTAGGTTATCGTAGCCTCAGCCAACTTTACCTTGTACCCTAGCCGACACCTACTTTGACTAATTTTCTTTATTTTGGTTTTTTAATTTGAATAGAGACAGTTAAGCGTGTTTTATCCGTATAAAATATATTCCTCAAGTTGCAATGTACAAAAAATTATTTTTTCGCAAATACAGAAAATGATAGAGCACAAAACTTTATTTTATAAATTACCCTCCGGATGCAATAACCAGCCCGACGCTCGAAAACGCGTAAAAGTATTGTCCGATCGTCTCGAAGAAAGAAAATTTTCAAAATCATTTTTTTGAAAACGTAGAATTCTAGATAATAAGGAAGTGAAACTTCTTCCTCTTAGAATTTTTTTTTCCAAACGTTTATTTTTAATAATAAAAACGAAATATTGAAAAAAAGTTTCTCCCTGATTTAATTAAGTTTTAAAACTTAAATCGTTCTAACTCGGCCAAATATTATTGAAATGAGTTCATATTTGTAGGGCGTATTAAAAATACTCTATCGATGCCTAGGAAATCATGAACAAGTTAACAATTGCTTATTTTTTAATAATATTTAATTGTAAAATGAGGTCAATCGATAATGGTGTTTTCTTGGTTTCGCAAGTAAAAAGTATCTAGGTAACTTCGACTTTCAAACAACTTCCAGTGGGTGATTTGTTCAGCAATATTGAATCTAGTTTTTTGGAAAATCTCATATCTAATCGTTGAAAATTTACTGAGATATTCAGATTTGGAAAAAGTACTCGACGTCTGCCCGCGCTGCGCTGTAAGCTAATGCGTCGGACTGCTCTGTCAGGCAGCGTTCTTGACGTTCAGTCTGCGCGGGCAGACGTAGAGTACTTTTTCCAAATCTGAATATCTCAGTAAAATATCAACGGATAGATATGAACATTGCTGAACAAATCACTCACTGGAAGTTTTTTGAAAGTCGAAGTTACCTAGGTACTTTTTACCGGCGAAACCAAGGAAACACAATTATCGATTGACCTCATTTTTCAATTAAATATTATTAAACAATAAGCGATTGTTAACTTGTTCATGTTTCCTTCGGCATCTCTAGAGTATTTTGAATACGTCATACAGATATGAACTCATTTCAATAATATTTGGCCGAGTTATACTTTTACGCATTTTCGAGCGTCGGGCTGGTTATTGTATCCAGCGGCTCAAATAATAAATAGTATTTACTCAAACAGCATTTTCAAAGTCGCTGAATTATTTGTAAAGACTTGTTTTTTTATTTCAGTAATACTTAATATTCTGAGCGCAAGATTTTATTAATCTGAATTTTTCTTTTAATTTATTTTCAAAGTAAATTTTTGTATAGAAGCAAAAAAGTATAAATTTAAACTCTCATTAGATCTTGTTTCTAAATTAAAACAGAACTTCGATGCAGCTTACGAACTAATAAGAAGACGGTAGACATTATGTCGCCTAGTTGAAGAACCACGTTGAAGCGGTAAATTTAATTAAACTCCAAGCTCCCAGTAAAAACTCTTCTTTTACATGAAACGTCTTCAACGCCATCGTCTCTAAACGTTTAAGTTGTTTTACATACATTTTCTACACACGCTTTCGATTCAGGACGTTTAATTAAAAAAAGAAGCTCATTAAAAGCGGAAAACAACATAAAAGCTCTATTTCCACAGGATAGTGATATCGTCCCTAATTGGATATCACATACTTTCATGAGATTGCAAAAGATTGCATGATAATGCAAAATATTTCATGAATAATAGGAAATTCAATGTAGAAAATCATTATATGGAAAAAAATTAAAGGATAATCAGCATTGGAATAAATGATACAAAAATATTGAAGAAATTCATTAAAAAAGTTGAGAAACTACAATGGAAGGATTTATTTTAACCACTCATAATCTCATAAGAAAGTACACAAAAATAGCGATTCTGCACAAATAAACTTTACACAGAAAAAATCTGTGAATTGCCTTGATATCTTTAAAATCTCTTGAAGGTGGCCTTTCAAGGTCACATTTCTGGTTTTCCAGTTTTTTTTTGGCGTATATCTCGGATTGTTTTTGACTGATTTTAATCAATCTGGGGTCAAATTAAAGATCTCTTGAGTCGAATTTTCTCGAAAACTAAAACACATACACCAACGAAAAAATTCACATAGTTTGCTTACATATCAAGTATTTATTATGAATTTTTTGAAGTGGTGGATCATGGTAGAAAAAATCGAAAAAGGTACTTTCATACCAATATCGGACTTCGAAAACATTACATGACTATTAAAAAAATTATACAAGTGACTTTTTCACCATTTGCAATCAAAATAGTCGTACAGAATGTTCCCGAAACTTCTGACACTGACAAAATATTTTTCTACACGAAATTCTCCTGTTTTCCATATATTTTGCAGTTTATAAGGCCACTGGAGCTTACCAATTTTTTTAGTAATATACGATTTATGATTTCCTTCAGAGACCATAGTTTTTGTTTTATTTGCCTTAATTTTTAGGCCCATGCTCTTCGAACTTGTATTCAGTTTGCTTAATATTCTCTGAAAGTCTTCGATTGACTCTGCCACAACAACCTCATCATCTGCGAACGCTAACCCACGCACCCTCACTGTCCCAAAATCCACACCTTGTTCGTCGAAGAGGGCTATTCTGAGACACTTCCCATGTGAATAATTAATTTAGAAACGATTCTTAAAAATACCGTTTTTAGCATGAAATTTACATAAAACTGCTACTTTCCATTTTTGGAGCATGCTCAGGGCACAATACTGAGTGCAAATTCCTTGAACCATCCCTAAGAGGTAAGGAAACTTTACTTTACAAGGAGTTAATAACAAGTACTTCTTTTGTTCATTTTTTCGAAAACCGAGCTGGGTAATGGATAATTAACTTGATTTTTGAACCACGTACAATTTCCAGTTTTCTATCCTTATATTTTGAAAGTATTAAAGTAATGCGAACTGATAAGAAAATCCAACTATTTTTGGTTGAAAGTTCATTATTCTCTGTTGAAAAGTCTACTATAAAGCTTTTGGTTAGTAATTCATTTTTTTTGCCCAAAAGTTTTATCAATCAAGTTGTTAAATTTTTAAGCCAAAAAGACGAATTTTCGTTTGACAAAAAAAATTTGGAGTAAAAAACAAACAAAAATGGTAATCAAATTATTGAATTTTTAAGCAAAGAAGACGAATTTTCAACAAAACAATTGAATTTTGAACCAAAAAGGTGACTTTTTAACAAAATTGTTGAATTCTCAACAAAAAATTAAATTTTGAACCAAATAATAAAACTTTTAACCAAAAAAATGAATTCTTAACCAAAAATTGTATAGTAGACTTTTCAGCAGAGAATCATGAACTTTCAACCAAAAATAGTTGGATTTTCTTATCAGTTCTCATTACTTTAATACTTTGAAAATATAAGGATAGAAAACTGGAAATTGTGCTTCAAAAATCAAGCTCATTTTCCATTACACAGCTCGCTTTTCGAAAAAATGGAAAACAGAAGTACTTGTTTTCAACTTTTTGGAAAGTAAAGTTTGGTCACCTCTTAGGGAAGGTTGAAGGAATAATTGGCACCCAATAAGTAATAATTTACCCCCCCCCCCCCCAACCCATCCTCATGTATTGTGCCCTGATCATGGTCCAAAAAATGCAAAGTAGCAGTTTTGTGTAAAATTCATGCTACAAACGGTATTTTTAAAAATGTTTTCCAAATTAATTAATCACATGGACAAGTGTCTAAGAATGGGCCTCTTTGACGAAGAAGGCGTGGATCTCGGGAGAGTGAGGGTGCGTGGGTTAGCGTTCGAAGATGATGAGTTGGTTATGGCAGAGTCAAAAATAATCCGAGATATATGCAAACAACTGGAAAACCATAAATGTGACCTTGAAAGGTCATCTTCAAGTTTAAAAGGCCAAGTTGGTTGTATAAGGCTTAAGGGCACTTTTCACGTACTTATTCGGGTAGGCCCTTTGTTGACATCCTACTTTAAATACTGATTTTCTCATAATGATTTTTTATAATGATTTTTCCAGCATCGCGACAAAAATTTAGGAAATTTATTATTGGAAAATCACTATAGACCTATACTGAAATTTCTATAATATTTTTTTGTAAGGAATTTTACAAGGTATTGTAAAAGATTGCGTGGAATTGCAAAGGATTGCACGGGATTGCATAAGATTGCATGGACTAAAAAGAAAAATGCACAATAGAAATACATTTTTTAATCAATACCAATTTTAGGAAATAGGCTTTCGTTTTTATTTATTTTGAAAAAATGAAATTTTTTTTTTTATACTGTTGTTCTGTGCTAGCCGCTAAATGTAAAAAACTATAAATTTTTGTAGAAACAAAATCTTCCTTTATATACTAATGACCTTAGGAGTCTTAGGATTTACTTTAAACTGATAAATTTTAGTATATTTTTAAATGCCTTGAATTAATTGAAATATTACGAACCTTGGGGCAGATTTGGTTGGAATTCCATTTTCCGCATCAGAAATTTGTGTAGTTGAAGTTACTCTCTTTACTGCGGTGATTACCGGAGGATTTTTTGGTGGCACTGATCCGTAAATATCTGAAATATGATTGGAAGACACTGGATTTCGATGATACTCTTGTATTCTTTGTTCAACGTTGGAATTTACGATGCACGTCCGAAAATTGTCAGTCATGGGTTTGGGAATTGATGGATTGCTTGTTTCATTATTACTTTCTTGGTTTAAGTTCCGTAGTCGATGATTTGAAATCTGTTTTTGTAATGCTGTTCCGGAACGTCCGTTTCTTGCTGAGTCAACAATAGCGTAAATTTCTTCCTGCAATGCAAAAATAACAATGTTAGCATCTTTATAGAATCTTGTTTATGGAATATTTAGCTTTAATCAAGGTCTCTTAAAAAATAGTATGTTATGTACCAAGAGGGAGAAGATGGACTTTTTTTGATGAGTACTGAAAATATACGCGAGTTGCAAAAGATATTGTTTATAACAAATGCATAATTTCTGTTCACATGTAGGAATTTTGCAAACTTTATTTTTATTTTAATATTAATTTAGGGAATTAAAAAAAATTCGGTACGAATAGGGGGAGCTGGAAAAGATACTATTTGTACCCAAACTTCGGTACGAATAACGGATTTTTACAGTATGTGTGGATACTCCTTTTTTATAAATTACTATGAATTTCAAAAAATTCAAACTTTTCGGTAATTTATAAATTTACCATAGAAAATTTTTGATGATTTATAAATTTACCAAAAATTTAAAAACTTTGGAAATATTAGAAATTTTGGTAAATTATAGAACATAAATTTATGAATAATCAAAAATTTAGATCTTTATGTTATAAATTATGAACAATTTTGGAAATTTTTGGTAAATTTATGCATTATCAAACATTTTCTAAATTTATAAATTAACCGAAATTCGAAATTTTTTTCAAATTTATGGTCATTTATACAAAGGGAGTGTCTACATGTACTGAAAAAAAAAACCGTTAATCGTACCCAAATTTCTGAAAAAAATGCCCTTTTCCCAGCTCTCCCTATCCGTAAGAAAATATTCGGCTAATTGTATCGAAATTTTGGTACACGTAGCCACGGCTTCATAAAAATTACAAAAAATTCTAAATTTTTTGAAAATTCATGGTATACATTATAAGCAGTTTTGGAAATTAATGGTAAATTTATAAATTATCAAAAATTCTTTAAATTTGTGGTAAATTGTTAAATTATCCAACATTGTGAAAAATTATGGTAAATTTGACAAATTATTAAAAATTTGGAAGATTTATGGTAACTTTATAAATTAAAAAAAAATTAAAAATTAATCGTAAATTCATCAATTATTATCAAAATCTTTATAAATTTATAAATTTTTAAAATTTATAGAAAATTTATACATTTGTTATGGTAAATTTATAAAATGATAAAATTATACATTTTTTAAATTTATGGTAAATTTATAAATTTTCTGGAATGTCTTAAATTTTAAAAATTTATGGGCAATTTATAAATAAGCAAAAATGTTTAAACTTTTGAAATTTCAGAAACTTTGGAAATTTATGGTAAATTCATAACTTAAAAAAATGGAAAATTAATCGTAAATTCATCAATTATTATCAACATTTTTTAAAATTTATGGTAAATTTATAAATTTTTGAAATTTATAGTAAATTTTTACAATTTATGGTAAATTTATAAATTTTTAAAATTTATGGTAAATTTATAAACTACCAAAAGTTTCTAATATTTTTAAAATTTTGAAAATTTATGGTCAATTTATAAATGAGCAAAAATGTTTAAATTTTTAAAATTTTAGAAACTTTGGAAATTTATGGTAAATTCATAAATTACCCCAAATGTCTAAAATTCTGAAAAATTTAAAGTAAATTTTTGAATCAGCAACAATTTCTAAAAGTTTAAAAATTTAAGAAATTTATGGTACCTAAACTTATAAATTATTAAACATTTTGCAAATATATGGTAAATTCATAAATTAAAAAAATTGAAAATTATGGTAAATTTGTCAATAATAAAATTCTTTGAAAATTTATGGACAATTTATAAATTATCAAATATTTTGAAATTTTTTGTAATTTACGGTTAATTTATAAATTACCAAAAATTTTAAAAATTTGCAATATTTACAGTAAATTCATGAATTACCAACAATTTCTAAAATTTCTGAAACTTTCAATATTTATGATAAATTTATAAATTAAAAAAAAGTTAAAAAGTTTGGAAATTTTTGAAATTTATTGTACCTAAGTTCATAAATTATCAATTTTTTTTTAAATTTATGGTAAATTTAAAAATTATTGAAAAGTTTGAATTTTTTATATCTATATAGTAAAATTATAAATTACCAAATATTTTTGAAATGTTTGAATATTCAACGTATAAATGACTAAATACCTACATGAAACTCACACAGACAATTGTTCATAATTTTTTTATATTTCAGAATCCGCGATAATTTATCAAAATCCGCTCCATTTACCAAAAGTTAACAAAAATTTTGAAAATTTATAAATGATCAACAATTATTTTAATTTCTGGCAAATTTATAAATTAGCAAGAACTTTGAAAACGTATGGTAAATTTATAAACTATGACAAATTTTTCAAATTTTGAAAATTTATAAATTATGAAAAATTCTTAAAAGTTGGAAAATTTCAGAAATTTACGGAAATTTAGAGTATCTACAAATTTCCAAAAATGTTGGTTAATTAATGGTAGCTTGCTATAAATTGAACTTCAATTGAATATCAAAAACAGAAAGCCTATAAAGGCTTACCATTATTTAGGAACTCATTAACGGTTGTTATAATTTATTATTATAATTATTATACCATTAGGCCAAACCCCTTTCGTGGTAATCGTAACTTATTCGGTTCTAGCCTCGTGATACTATATGATCGGCGATCAATGTAAATTAAACAATTTCGTTAGAGGTAGAATTATCAAAAAAATTAACAGATTTAATAATGAATAACTAGTTATTTAAATTCAATATAAAGTAAATTTACGATTTTCCCCATTTACACATTGTCAATAATAATCTAAATATTAAAAAAGGCCAAGAATGTCCCTATAAAAATTTATTTAAGAATGCGAAAATTCAATTAGTTTAATAATTTGGAATTTTTTTATTTAAAATGGTTATATTTCGAAAATTTTGATTATTAAAAATGTTCCAATTTGGAAGTTTGAAAATTAATAAATTAATTAAATTTAAACTTTAAAGTCTTTCCATTTAAAATTGTACCATATAGAGGGTTTGCATTTGAAAATGTTAATTTTGAATGAACTAAATAAATATGATGTTTTTGTTTATTTAAAAATATATATGTTAGAACTTTTCCATTTTAAATTCAATTTTTCGGTAAAAAAATATAAACAAATATTTCAGCAAAACTCAACCAAATGTTCAAGCATATCCAAGAAAACGGTTGTTTTGGTTCAAGAACATTTTTTCTGATTGTTCGATTAAACTACGC
Source organism: Andricus curvator (assembly GCA_932195095.1). Lineage (NCBI taxonomy): Eukaryota > Metazoa > Arthropoda > Insecta > Hymenoptera > Cynipidae > Andricus > Andricus curvator. Next base: position 314,645 of record CAKNYM010052676.1, read on the forward strand.
ACTTGTGGTTAAATAATTCGCAATCTCGACCGAAGTCGTGCGATTGATAATTTTTAACATTTATGCGCTAGACTTCTGAGCATCTTTACGACCAAATTGAGTATAAAATAAAATTGTTTACCTCTAAAAAATGTATGCGTACTAAAAAAATGTTTCTTTATCTTTTTTGGGGTTATTAAAAAGTTTCTGCAATCTTTTCATGATTTTTACATTATACATATGTTTAAGGAAACATATATTGCGGCACATTCTCTATAGTTTCTGTTCCAAATAAACGAGAGTTTAATAATAAAAAATCATTAATTATATATTTAGTAATGAAGAAGCATAAAGGTGCGTACTTTAATAAATATTAAAAATTATAAATAATTTTACTACATAGGGGAGACCTCCCTACAGTAGCTAGTAATGTAACAGATAGTAGACAATGTCCAATTTCGTAAAGAGCTCCTAAAAACGTTTTTTGGGGCCTGGAACGCTTTTAGAACATTTAGCCTGACAATCTGACATAGAGAAAATTTTTGGGACGTTCTAATGATTTTGTGTTTACATTTACGTCAAAGAAACGTTTAAACCCTTTGAAGCATGGTGGGACATATTTTCCACCTTTTAGAACTAAAAAAAATACTTCTTTCACTCCACCCTAAGAAAAAATTGTCTTGAAAGACAAGCATCATCCTTTTGCTTGTTTTGTTTTGAACGACGTGAATATATTTTTTATGCAAACATAATTATTTCGCTGCAAGATTAGGTGAAGTAAGTCACAGAAGGAAAATTTTTGGTGCAAAAATATTCCTGTGAGATAAATGAAAATCCTCTGAACCTTCAATTCAAGAGGAAATTCCATTTATGCTTAGAAGCATCCTTTTGTCATTGATGAGTGACAATACATTTTTCTTACATACACTGATGAGTGTATGTAAAAATATATAAGGGTTCATTTTTAAACAAATTGTAACCTTAAAGCTTAAAATATATGTTTTGTTTCAATTATTACTGTTATCACATCCTGAATTATACATTTAATTACTTATACATGTTATTCTTATCAATTATCTTGCATTGTTGCAGATTTTAGTTCATAAGAGTGAATAAAATGTTATCTTTGTGGGTCCTAGGCCTTATATTCATAAGTTTTCCGTACAACCCTGTTTTGACAGACAATTCAACACTTCAGTTGGTCATTGTGGTAAGTATAATTTCTACGACAACACTATTGTTACTTCTGTTGAAAGAAAATTGAAACATCTACCGTTCAATCATCTTCTTTGAAATTTCAATTTTTCTTAAATTTCGACATTATAAACATACGCTTTTTCTACATGTAATTATTAATTTATTGTCTAAAATATGACAAATTTCAGATTGCCCGTCACTCAGATCGAGCTCCAGACCCCTCAAATGAAATTTACCCGAACGATCCAAATAAACTTTTCAATTTCGATCCTCCAGGATATGGACAATTAACGAAAGTAATAAGCATTATATTTTACAAAAATATGTTTTTTTATTATTTTCGTCTTTAAACTTGCATTATAAATGCTTTTGTTTAGAGTGGCGAGTTAAGGGCACTAAATCTAGGTAAATTTCTTCTTAATGCATACAAGGACTTTTTGGGATCTACTTACATCCCCGGATCTGTTGAAGCTAGAAGTACGGATATCAGTCGTACAAAAGAATCTTTAAAATTTATTTTGAATGGTTTGTATCCAGGAGCAGTGGTACCTACAAAATTTGAAACCACACAAAAAGATACCCTGCTTTGCCCACAATTATGTCCTGAGTAAGTTTTTTTTATAAAATTAAAATAATTAAGTGTAACTAAGATTTTACACTGAGCAAAATGGATATAACTTGTATGATCTTGAATTTTAAAATCTGGGAAAGCAATCTACAGATATTAAGTCGTATAATCTAGATGTTGATTTTTGAAATCCTTGATTATAAAACCAAAAAGGAATTGCTTTCAATATAAGTTAAAAAAATTCGAAGTATTTCCATGTAAACAGTAAAATTCTCCAAATGAAATACCCAATTGTATCAAAATAATAATAGTTTGACAATTAGTAAATTAGCATACAACATGTTGTATATTCAGATACGTAGAAGAATATTTAGAAGCAAGGCAAACACCAGAAATAAAGAAAGAGTTGGCCAAACTACAAGGTTTCACTAATAATTTGAGAAAATGGGCAGGCCCAACCACGAATTACATGTTTGATATGTATTTCATTTATGCGTGTTTGGAAGCTGAAAGTTTTATGAATCTCACACTGCCACCTTGGACAAAGGGTGTGTACCCGGATGGCGATCTGTTAAAGGCAACAGTTCTTGAATTTAATTTAATGAATTATAACGCAAAGATGATTAGACAAAATGGGGGTGAGATACAAAATTTAAAGTTATAGAGTAACGCTGAAGTTTCATCGCCAATGTAAAATACGTGAAGAATGAAATAAAAAATATAATCTATTTTAGGCAGGTTGATCAAAAAATGCAAAGAAGATATGGAGTCTGTGAAGAGTGGAAAAATGGATAAAAACCGAAAACTAATGCTATACGTCGCTTATGACCTTAACATTGTTGCCGTTCTCAAGGCTTTAGGTGTTTTCTATTCGCATGCACCCAAATTTTCAAGTGCTGCAATTTTCGAATTACATCTTATCGCTAAAGCTTATTTTGTGAAGGTATGGATGTATATATTTAGTAGGTTTACATGAATGTAATTTCTTCAAAAGCTTTCTATTTGCATATATTAAAAAAATTAAATTACACAATATTTGCAGATTAATTATTATTTAGGCGATCCAGTGGAGATAAAAACGTTAACGATTCCTAACTGTAAAGAATTATGTTCATTAGACCAATTTTCCGACCTGATGAAAAATGTTATTCCATCTGGCTTTGATTTGGAATGCGACGAAATTCGAGGTGGATCAGGAGTTGAACATTTTTCAGATGCAGTTGGTCTTACTTTGGAAAAATTCAAACAAATATTCTCGGACTGAACTATAATTTAAATTCGCAATAATTAATTATAAATATTATAATACTTCAAAATTAAATTTGAAGTTTGGAGACTAGAATCTATTCTTTTTCTCGTTTTATTATACCAGTAATTGGCAAAATGTAACAACAGAAATTAAATTTGTAATATTCCTGCGTCGCAGTTATGTACATATTTCCGATAAAATATAATACAAAATAAAACTGTTTACCTCTAAAAAATGTATGCGTACTAAAAAGTTTTATAATCTCTTCCAGAGTTATTAGGAACTTCCTGTAATATTTTTATTATTTTTACATTATACATACGTTTTTAAAGAAAAACACATATAGCAACATATTCCTTCTAGTTTCTGTTCCAAAGAAACGAGAGTGATCTCAGAAGACAATTAAAAATAATAAAGGTGCGTGCTTTTTAATATTTAAAATTAAAAACAATTTTAGTGTATAGGGAAGACGTCTCTAGTACCTATATTATATACATTTTTTTGGTATATAGATTTGGCTTGACACAGAACGCTTTGGGGATGTTGTAATGACCTTTTTCTACATTGACGTCCAAAAACGTTTAAGAACTTTCAAGTTACAGATTTTTCTTGCTGACCTACTGGGTATATGTATAAAATATATAATGGTTAATTTTTTAAATTAAACTAGTTGCAATTTTCTGTGTAAGTTTTATGCAGGGGGAATTCGATTTTTAATGTAAAATGAAGAAATCTTTAATCATCAGACAGAAGATATGGAGTCTGTAAAAGTGGAAAAGTGGATAAAAATTGAAAGCTAATGCTATATGTAGATTATGATCTTAACATTCTTGCCGTTCTTAACAAATGCTTAAACTAACTTCATTCATTTTGAAAATTATCGTGACGTGCATTTCGAATTCATCAAACTTATATGCAAAATAAGTGAGTTTAGAGCATTTTAAGTTTGAATTTCTAGTTTGAAAAAATTCAAAAAGAAATTATGAGGAATGCTAATAAGAAATTGTTTAATTCTAAACATTTTGATTTCAGATGGTTGAATTTAAAATTCTTAATTTTCAGTAGATTGCTTGATTTGGAAGGATTAGTGATTTTAAATTGCTTAATTTTTAAGTTTTTTTATTCAAAATTGCACAATATGGAAGGTTTTCATTTATGAATCGTAAATTTGGATGGATGAATTAAAACAAAGTGTCCAGGAACTCATGGGATAGTTTTGTTTATTTTAAATTATAGATACTTTATATTATATACTTCATTTTTGTTTAAATTTTTTCATTCAAAAGTTTATACAAATATTCCAGCAAAATAGATTTTTTTTCATACAAAGTTATCTCTGCCGAGGCTTGAATTTTTAATGTTTCTGCGTCGGAGTTTTGTGTATCTTTCCGATAAAATTTAATACAAAATAAAACTGCTTACCTCTAAAAAATGTATGAACAGTAAAACAAGTATCTTAATCTCCTCCAGCGTTATTCGAATTTTCCTGCAATCTTTTTATTATTTTTACATTATTCATATGAGATTAAAGAAAAACACATATTGCCACACATTTCCTTCAGAATCTGTTTCAAAGAAACGAGAGTGCTATCAGAAGAAAATGGAAAAATAATAAAGGTGCGTCCTCTTAAATAATTGAAATCATAATCAATTTTACAATATAGGGTGAATCTCACTTTATTTAATTATTAAAAAAAAATGTTCAACATGAACATTCAGAGGTCTAAAATCGTAATAATTCAAAATTAAAGAAGTTATTCAATTACTGAGTTGTCAATTTCAGATGGTTCTTTTTTTTATCTATTTTGATTTTTAACATCCAAATTTTTAAGTTTTTCGAATAAGAAGTAATAAACTTTTCATTTGTAATGCCTAGATTGTTTAAGTACAAATCCTTTAAACTGAAAAATGTGAAACTATCAAGTCGTTCAATTTAATATTCTACGATTTCAAAGAATTAAAAAAACCAGATAATTTTGTATGTTTAAAATTGAAACCAAGAAATTTAGAATATGTTAGTCTAAAATTATCAAATATAAAACTAGCTATCAAGGCTTTCAATATCATTTTTTCAGTCTAGAAATATTTAATAGTGAAATTGTCCTGACATTTTTAATGTCCCGATTCTCAAACATTTTTCCGGTAATTAATTATGCTTATGTTTAAAAGAAAGAGCCTGGAGAACCCTATCGTAACTGTAGTGAAAAGAACATTTGTCTAATTGTTAAGAAAAGAAATATAGATCATTGAAGAAGAAATTATTCCCCCAAAACCTACTGAATGCTTATTTTACGAATAATTAATAAAATGTTGATTTTTTAAATTGAAGGTATTTAAAGAAAGAAGCTAAGATTTTCTTTCAGCAAACAAAAAGAAAAAAGACGACTTTATTTAAAAAAAAGTCAAATATATTTTTTAAATCAATTTTTGACCTCTTTGCGTTTAAAGCAAAAAACTTTAGTCACAAGGCCTAAAAAAATTAAACTGTTTTGCAATTGCGCATTCAAAACTATAATTATAAATCAAATTAATGATAGAAAGTTCAAAGATATATCCCTTGATATATTTTAAAATTGTAACATTTCTTGAAATCTCTGTAAATTATTAAAATGAATGGAAAATTCCTTGGAATCTTTTAAAATATCCTAAAATGTTTTGAATTCTTTGAAATCTTTTGAAACACCTTTAAATTTTTTTAAATCTTTTAAATCCTACGAAATCCCTCAATTCTTACAAATAATTTTTTTTAAATCCACTTAAATATTATAAAATCACGCGAAATTACATTAAATTGGACATTTCGTGATATCCTGGACCATTATATACCATTAAGCCATTTCCCTTTCGGGGTAGGCGTGACACTACCCGATTCGGGTAGTGTTTCTAGGTTGATAACTTGTAGTAAATAACTACAAGTGTGGGCTCACCACACCCACGATGTGCCAACAGCACTCAGTTTTCTCGAATGGTCACCCATCCAAGTGCTAACCGCGCCCAACGCTGCTTAACTTCAGTGATCTGACGAGAACTGGTTTTTTCAGCGTGGTATGGCTGTTGGTATGACAATTTATTTGGTATGACATGTTGACAATTTATTAAAATACCTTGAGAGCTTTCAAAATCCAAAAAAATGATTAAAATCTATTTAAAATTTCTTGGAATCTTTTAAAATACCCTAAAATATTTCAAATTCTTTGAAATCTCTTGAAAACTGTTAAAATCCCTTGAAACTTTTCAAAGCTCTTGGAAATTCTTGGGAATAATAAAAGAATACCCTAAAATTCATTAAATCCTTTGGAATACGTTCAAATTATTGAAATATATTAAAAATTCCTCATGATCTTTTAAAATACACTAAAATATTTCAAATTCTTTGAAATCCCGTGAAGCTGTTTAAATCTCTTGAAATTTTTTTAACATTTTTAAAAATACCACAAACTCTTTTAAATTCTTTGGAATTCCTTAAAATTATTGAAATCTTTTAAAAATTTCTTGGAATCTGTCAAAATGCCATGAAATATTTAGATTTTTTTTAATCTGTCAAAAATTCCTTGGAATTGTTGAAAATACCCTAAAATCTTTTAAATCCTTCGGAATCCCTTAAAATTATTGAAAACTTTTTAAAATTTCTTGGAATTTTTTAAAATTCCATGAAACATTTAGATTTTATTTTAATCTCTTAAAAATTCCTTGGGATTTTTAAAAATACCCTAAAATCTTTTAAATTCTTTGGAATCCCTTAAAATTATTGAAATATATTACAAATTTCTTGGAATCTTTTAAAATGCCATGAAATATTTTAAATTCTTTGAAATCCCTTGAAATCTTTTAAAATCCCTTGAAACTTTTGAAAGCTCTTGAAAAATCCTTAGAATCTTTTCAAATACCCTAAAATATTTCGAATTTTTTTAGATCTCTTAAAAATTCCTTGGAATTTTTAAAAATTCTCTAAAATCTTTTTAATTCTTTGGAATCCCCTAAAATTATTGAAAGCTATTGAAATTTTCTTGGAATCTTATAAAATACCCTAAAATATTTCAAATTCTTTGAAATCTCTTGAAAACTGTTAAAATCCCTTGAAACTTTTTAAAGCTCTTGGAAATTCCTGGGAATAATAAAAGAATACGCCAAAATTGATTAAATCCTTTGGAATACCTTCAAATTATTGAAATCTATTAA
>CAKNYM010052676.1:321826-340113 GCA_932195095.1 Andricus curvator
CAAATTATTGAAATCTATTAAAAATTCCTCATAATCTTTTAAAATACACTAAAATATTTCAAATTCTTTGAAATCCCTTGAAGCTGTTTAAATCTCTTGAAAATTCTTTGGAATTTTTAAAAATACCCTAAAATCTTTTAAATTCTTTGGAACTCCTTAAAATTATTGAAATCTTTTAAAAATTTCTTGGAATCTTTCAAAATGCCATGAGATATTTAGATTTTTTTTAATCTATTGAAAGTTTCTTGGAATTTTTAAAAATACCTTAAAATCTTTTAAATTCTTTGGAATCCCTCAAAATTATTGAAATCTTTCAAAACTTTCTTGGAATCTTTTAAAATGCCATGAAATATTTAGATTTTTTTCGAATCTCTTAAAAATTCCTTGGAATGTTTAAAAATACCCTAAAATCTTGGAAATTCATTGAAATCCCTTGAAATGATTAAAGTGTATTTGAAATTTCTTGGAATCTTTTAAAATACTCTAAAATATTTTAAATTCTTTGAAATCCTTCGAAAACTTTGGAAATACCTTAAAATATTTCAAATTTTTTTAAAATCTCTTGAAATTTTCTAAACTAATTGAATATTCCTTGGAAGTTTTAAAAATACCCTAAATTTTTTTCAATCCTTTGGAATACTTTTAAATTATTGAAATCTATTTAAAATTCCTTTAAATCTTTTCATATACCCAAAAATATTCAGAATTTTTTTAAATCTAATGAAAATTTCTTGGAATTTTTAAAAACACCCTAAAATCTTTTAAATTCTTTGGAACCCCTTGAAATTATTGAAATCTATTAGAAATTTCTTTGAATCTTTTAAAATACCCTAAACAATTTCAAATTCTTTTAAATCTTTGAAAATCCCTTAATATTTTTTAAAGCTCTTGAAAACTCCCTGGAATTTTAAGAATACCCTAACATTGTTTAAATCCTTTGGAATACTTTCAAATTATTGAAATCTATTAAAAATTCCTTGAAATCTTTTCTGAAATTTTCCCGTAAAATATTGCGAATTTTGTTTAATCTCTTCATACTTTTTAAACTAATCAAAATTTTTTTGGAATTTTTAGAAATACCCTAAAATCTTTGAAATTCTTTGAAATCCCTTTAAATGATGAAAGTATATTTAAAATTTCTTGGAATCTTTTAAAATACTCTAAAATATTTTAAATTCTTTGAAATCCTTCGAAATTTTTGGAAATACCCGAAAATATTTCCAATTTTTTAAATCTCTTGACATTTTCTAAACTAATTGAATATGCCTTGGAATTCTTTAAAATACCCTAAAATCTTTAAAATTCTTTGGAATCCCTTAAAATGATTGAATTCTATTTAAAATTTCTTGAAATCTTTTAAAATGCTCTAAAATATTTTAAATTATTTGAAATTCTTTCAAATCTTTTGAAAAACCTTGAAACTTTTCAGAAATTTGGAAAATTCTCTCTATTTTTAAAAATAACACTAGGATGTTTAAAATCCTTTGAAATACCTTCAAATTATTGAAATCTATTACAAATTCTTTGAAATATTTTTAAATAACCTAAAATATTTTAAGTTCTTTGAAATGCCTTGAAACCTTCGAAAGCGTTTTCAAATTCCTTTCAATTTTTGAAAACAACCTGAAATCATTCAAATAACTTAAAATTATTGAAATCTATTAAAAATGTCTTGAATTTACTTAAAGTTACTTAAAGTGCTTCTTACAGAAATTCCCTGACTTTCTATTTTTTTCTTCAAAATCCCTGACTTTTCCCTCATTTGCAGCGTTTCCTTGACCTGCGGCCACCCTATTAAGACTGCATCTTCTATTTGTGAAACTCAAGAACTACGCTAACTACCTTAATTTATTTTGAAAATAATCCCGAAGTGCAGAATCTTGCCATATGAAATTAAAGTGGAGAGTCCGTATTAAATAACCGGTTATACAATTATTCTGCATGAAAGGGCTGATGTGAGCTGTATATTTTAATAACCAGTTACTTAATCCCAGCCCTAATTTAAACTTGAAAAATAAGATTAATTTTTTTTTGTCGATGGGACGACGATTTTTGATCTGCTAAAGACCAAAATGGCTTTTATTCTTAGCCGTGGAAAAAGTTTCTACAGCCGGCCTGCTGATCTTACCAACTAAACTACGGAGGGAAATGAGACTCATTATTTCTTGCACAACCTCTTACAAGCGAACGACGTCGCCGTTGCAAGTCTTGTAAGAATTTTTATTTCCAATCTGATTGAGAAATTGATTTTTTATGTTGTGGTGTTTACTAGGGTAGTAATTTAGTTTTTTTGTCGACGGAATGACGGTTTTTGATGTACTAGTCTGAAACGAAAATGAATTCAGACTATTAGATTACAAACCGTCATTCCATCGAACCAAAAACTGAATTACTACCCTACTCATAAAACATAACATCAAAACTCGAATGAGATTATTTCCCAAATTAAAATTAAATGTATGAAACATACCTTAGGTAGACTGACTAGAGGCTCATAAGTAGACTCTTTCTGCTGTACTCCATTAGGTCTCGAAGAGGATGCGGAAGACGAAGAAGAAGAGAAACAGGCAGGATTATTTCTTCTAACATTCATAGGCCTTGCATAATGTTGCTCCTTATCCTGGCCCATTTTCGTCAGACCATTTCCTCCATAAACTCTCACATCCTGTGAGCTGAGAAAGGGTTTCACTAGAGGAGGCATTTCGAGAACTCCATTCCTCTGATGCCTCTGGTACTGGTACTGTTCTCTCAGATTAGTCAAGATTTGCCTTTCCATCAAATCCCCGTTACTTCTCATATGAGAAGTAATGGCCAGTGGTTGTGAACCAGTTCTCGAGTGACTAAAGGCAATTGATGGTGGATCGAGCCTATCAGCTGCATTAATCATGTCCAGCTGGGACTGGAATCGTGGCAGGGGACTTTCAGGATCCGCTGATAGGCCCAAAAGATTTGGATGAGATCTGGAGTTGCGTGACTGTATTCTAAAAAGCGCCCCGTCAACTTTGGGGTTGTGCTTGGAGAAGCGGTGACCACCTGACCATCGTTGAGTGGATGTGGTGTACTGACGTGGGTGTCTGTGGTGCACTTCCGCTGTCGATAGATTCTTGTTGGCTGTTCGTAAAAGGGCTCGTTTCCTAGCTGCATATTGGGGTGAACGTACTATTTCTCGGTACATATCCATCACTATGTGGGTGAAAGGTCTGGATTGCAAACGAGAACGGCAGTACTCGGAGATCACCTGAAAGGAACAATGATTAATGATAGGGTGTTGTTGAAATATACATGTCTAACAATGACAGGAACAATGAGATCTTGAGTTGCTGAGGAGTGCTCAAAAGAATATCACAATGTGAGAGTCATTCTTCATATTGCAATTTATAGTACTAAATAGTTTTGCCTAACTTTAGGGGGAATATTGTTGGGGTTAAAATAAGACTTATTAATGGGGTGAGCACTGAACCCGAAAAACGGGAGGAAAGCAAAATGAGGGCAGATTATTGAGACTCGTAAAACATTAGCTAAATACTGGAAAGTTATCTTTTCAGTATAATCCTTCTCTAAAAGAAGTAGGTTCTAGTTTTTTCAAAAAAAAAGAAGATTTTAGAACCCGAATCACGTAAAACCGTGACGAAACATTTTTTTCAAACAAGGAACTCTAGTGTTACATAAAATTGAATTTATATTACAGAAAATTTACTTCATTAAGACAGTTGCAAATTTAGTTGATAAAAGTAAAGTTAAATACCTCGCAAACAAGAAATATATTCAATTATCAAAAACATGAAAGCATTTATTTATTCCTGGAGGATTAACTCTTTTATGTAATATCTATAGGAGGTTTTAATTATATCATGTTATTACATCATCCATTAGAAAATGAACATTCAGATATCCGGATGCTTCTAACCCTATTGTCCTCATTTTCTATTGTATCACCACTGCCATTGTTCAGTGGATTTTCGTTCAGAATTGCGATTGGAATTCTTCAAGTTCCAACTACACTTTTTTGCCTCCACTTTATCTCGAATATGAGCTCTTATAAATAAATGGTCAATCAGACCAAAATTAGTTTCAAATTTAGTAAAATACAAAAACAAGTACAATTTGTATAATTATTAATAAGCAAGAACAATAATTATAATATGCAAAAATTACGTAATTTAGTTGAAATATTAGGTTCAGTTTCCATTGGTCATTAATTGACTATTTACCTACGGAAAAATACACTATTGCAACACATATGTTCACGGTGATACAGAATTCTTTCTAGAACAAACATATATTCACTTTGGCTTTTATATGTCTACTCAATATCGGTTTCAGGAAGAGAAAAGTTCCTCATAACTTTTCAAATTCTTGGGAAGTAATGGCGGTGTAATGTTCTCTATTCTATTTCTATACCTTCTATGTGTGACTGCGCATACAGCTTGGATCTCAAGTTTCAATAGACTGTATCATATTGCTTTAAAAGAATTTTCTGGGTTAAAACGTTTTTCTCTGTGTAACCCATAATCGATTTTATACCTCTTATATGGCAAGAATTAATAACTGCAACTTCAAATATTTGTATGAACAAAAATTATCACACATTATTTAACAGTATGAAAGTCCATGACCCACATTTGAATTTTTAAGTAAATACAGAATTAAGATTAAAGCTAATTTTACAAAAAGCAGTTTTCTGTTCCCAACTTTTAAAAAATCGAACTCATTTTAACTTAAAAAATATACAACTAAATTAGCCAGGTTGCAGCTTAAGTCGAATAATTTGAAATCCAAATATTAAAAATCGCAGTATAACATCAAATAATGTAAAACGGTGCTAAGTGGAATATTTATGATAAAGCGGAACACCCGTTTTTTACCCAGAAAAGGCAATATTAAGTCGTGAAATAGAAAAATCGTGGTGTCCCGCTTTACCCCACACTACCTCGCTTAGTTTCTGAGAACAAACGCTGATGATGAAGGGTTGAGTTTCATTAACAGCGAGGCCTGACAATAGCATATGGATCGTCGGGAGCAGGTTGTGCCTACTATGACTCCGGAATGAATGGTCTTTTTGGTGCTCAATGATTGTAGTCAGATGCAGCTGTAGGTTCTCACCTAGGTCACATTCTCGGTGCATTGAATTATCTACAATTCTTCGGTTCATGGCCGCTCGCAATAACGCTAATTAATCTGCGTGCAGTTGAATTTAACGTTCGTAGAGTCCACTCACGTTGAGCTAGATCGATAGCACCCACCCCATCACCCATTCCGTTCTCATTCAAACCATGGGAGCCATCTGTTCTCAGATCCAGTTAAGATTAGATCGAAAATACGCGCCACCTGATACAATTACAATATTACCGAATTATTTGTATGTACCTTCTTCCGTGACCACTTCTTACCTCTGTCTTCCCATATACCTCTAATACTGACCCCTTCTCCCTTCAATCCATCGTCATGAACACTGGCCCTTGTCGCCTTTTAAACTTACCCCTCTTTATAAACCATTCTATTCCCCTCTCCTTAGCACTATGATCATCCTCTTTACCTTATCCAACCTTTGAATCCCTTTCTCACCCCCCTCACCATCCAATCACCTTCTATTTGCTCCTCGTCCCTACTCCTTAGACCATTTTCCTCCATCCCTCCTATTCGCTTTCCCATATAACACTATACCAATCACACCTCGACCGCCTTTCCCTCTAACTCCTCGTCATTACTGCTCACCCTTTCCCCCTTTTCAAACATACTCCTCTTCCTACACCATTCTACTCCCTTCTTCTCGTCACCATTATCATCATCGCTCACACTATCTACTCTTTGAAACCCACCACACCCATTCCCCTCTGTCCTTCAGTTTGCCACTGTTCCTTACCGCTACCTCTTCTGGCTTTTTCACTTATAATTCCTACACAATTTAGTTGCCCCCTTCCCTCTGTTATTTACCCTTCTTTATCGAACCCTTTTGTGTTTACCGCCATCTCTATACCTCCACTCCTATACACTTTCTATTTTACTTCTTCTCAATCGGGTTAGTTTCTATTCTCTCGACACAAACAAATTTCCATGTACTCCTTCTCCTAGTTACCCTTCTTTCTTTGTCTCTCTCACAAGATTGCTCTATCACCCCCTAGATTCTGTCCCTGTTCGTCTTAGGGACATTTTTAATAAACGTTGCTAGGAATTTATTCGTTGTTGCTTCGGAACTTTTTTTTGCAAAATTCGAAGCTTTTATTAGAAGCAGATTTTTGACAGAGGTCTTACTATTAACTCGTGCAAAATATAATGGTAATAGATTAGGGATCTCCATGGAAAAAGCAAAGTGCGAAAATCTGCCACTTGTCAATCCCCTCTTTTACCGTCTTATGATCATCAGCATCTTACAGGTAATTATGGAGGCCCAGCGTATCAGGATTGCAACTTTAAAGACTCCCGAAGAACATCTGTAGTATTTTTCATAATGACATACAATTTTTAAATAAGTTGCAAGTACAAATATAAAGCTATTTAAATTACAGACATAAATATAGAGAATTATTCTTCAGATGCCTTCAATATAAATAAATAAGTTTGATTTCCAAATCAAGGGTTAAATGGATAGTAAGAATTGAAAAAGACTCATCGAACTTACAATAATGACCCTAATTTCCAGAGCTAATATAACTGCCATTTGCATTAAGGATGGGATTAAGGTCCACCACTTTGATTAAAGCTCGAAGACTAAGCTTGGCTTAAATCTCGATTGAGTCTATCAGCTGTAGACACTCAAGTTTTAATCCAAGCTTAAACCCGCAATTTAAACAGTTCAGTGCTCAGGATTCAAAGCAAAAAATGCCGTCAAACAGGGAAATCGTCTCCCAAACCTCTGCACCCAATTATCGATGGACTTTATCTCATTTTAAAAGTGATTGAAGGATGGTGGATATTAAACTTTCGGGGCTATAATCGATAGTTATGAACTTACGTCAAGAAGGTTCATCAAAGAAGCTCGCCTTCGTGGGTCTGGTTCTGTCATAGCTGCCAATACTGATTGCAGAGCGCAAGAAGGTGAAACAGATACTGTTCCGGTTAAGGCCGTTGCTCTCGGAGTTGTGTCTAGTAAGGCACGACCCAGCGAGTACATCCACATCTGAAAATATACAATTTCTCTTTCTGAGTATTTTTTTTTTGAAGTTGAAATTAATGTATATCAAACCCTTAGTTTTAATTTTTTATATAAACAAATCTGGCTTGGTAACTACCAAGAGCTTAAGGCTCATGTAGGGGGTAATGTAACCTAGAAAACTCACTTGAAAAAATCAATTCCAAATGCTAGCGCAACGAATGATTATCGGGGGGCATTTTTTCCCTCTTGGAAGCTCAAATCCATAATTGAGGCCTTCATGATTAAAAAAAGGTTTTCATATGGAAAGGTATCTCTTTAAAACAACATTTACGTTTAGTAACAAATCCAATACCCAGCATTAATAACTGATAAAGTATTGAGACACCCATCTTATAAATTTAATTAAAATTGAACCGACTAATCGAAATACTTATCGTTAGTAAAAGACTTCAGCTTCAGTAAAAAACGTTAGAACGACCCAAATAAATTGGTGTAATAAATTATTTAGCGTGTCCTCATGCGATACTTTAGAAAAGAATTGTCTGAAAGCTCTGTAGGTGTACAGTTATAAAGTAGCACCTCATTTTCAAAAAATATTGTATGCACCTTCCTCAAACCTGCTGGAAAAATATGGAAAAAAGGAGCTTCAAGAAATCCGGAAGCTTGTAGCGGTGCACAGTATGTAGGCTAGAAAAAAGTATTTATGCTTCACTCTAGCGAACATGATTTAAAACAGTCGTTTGAGGGAATTTGCTGCGTGTAAAACGCGGAAACACAATTTGCAGCAGAAAAGCATTCGTGAAAATAATTTCTTAAAAAATGGTTTCATGCTTGTAAGTTTTTACATTCTAGTTTACGTGCAGCATTTTCCAGTTTAAATTTTCAAAACTGATACTCAGCATACATAATATATTTACAAGTGATATTTATTTTTCATCAGTGAAGTCTCATGCACAGTAAAGTGTTTCAGAACTCTCAACTTTGCTTTTAAGTTTTAACTTTGCTTGATCTCTGAATCATCTAGTTTCCTATTCTTCTGGATTGTGACTTATAGGGATTAAAAAATGCGTGTATCAAATCTCCTTCAAGTGAAACGGTTAATTTGATTTGTTATCAGTTATGTAACACATATGGAGCTCTTTAGACCTCTGGAACTCCACAGCAATTCATGAATGTATATATGTATGCAAAAATTTATGATAGAATCGTATATATCTCGGTATATATATATGTAGGTAGGAGAAGACTAGATTTGCGGAAACGCACTAACATCGCATGTCACCCTATTTCAGTAGAAACAATATGAACAGATAAATGGAATTCCGGTTACAATGTCTAAATTTTGTAATGTGCATTAAGCACTTATGAAAGAGGGTTGCTGTGCTCTGGCTTTCAAGGTATTAAGAACGATTTGCAACCACCTAACTGATTGCACAAACATTACCATTTACCACCTTCTCCGACACAAATAAAAAACACCACAACATTTTCTTGAATAGCTGCTCCTACACTATATATCTACAGTATACACCCTCCGTCTACTTCATTCACCAGCCTCTGTCATTTTTATGTGTGTACATTCTGGTAATAGCGAGCGATCACTTACAGTGCAAAGATTATTCACTGAAAACATTTTCCGGATTATTTTTCCCATAATATGGAAATACTCGGATATGTACCTATCGATTCATTTAAATATTGCCATACATTAGATTAATAGCGTATTTTATCCAAAAAAAGATTAGTTTTAACTAAAGCGTAACTAAAATATTGCCATAAAGATGGGAAATATATATGAAAAGAATTTTAAAAGTTTTTTACAATACGGTGGCGAGTTTTGTTAAAAAAGTTGTGTTCCAAAAGGAAAGGAACTGAGAGATGCATACAAAATTGAAATGTGAAAAGCTTTTAAAACGATATATTACAGTGATAAGTGATCATCATCATCTTACAGGTAATTATGGATGTCAAGCACATAAGAATTGTAACTTAAACTACAAAGACTGCCAAACAATCTCTGTAGTATTTTTCATGATTACATAACTTTTACCAAGTAAGTTGCATGCACAAATATAAAGTTAGATTTTGTCTGAATAAGAAAATATAATGCATTTCCAATAAGTCGACATTATTTATGGTAATGTCTATACGTCCGGACATAAGCCGCATCCCCTTTCCTTTTCTAGCTCCCCCTTCCCCTTCCCAGGTCCGTAAGTTTAGACACGACTGTGTTATAAACGTACATAAACGTACGGACTGTCCAGACGTTTAGACTCAGCTCAGATTATGTTAGCTGCAAATTTTTTATAAACATTGCAAAATTTCGTGCTTCAAATTTCTTCAGTTTGAATTATAGAAACATGCCATTATTTTGTTATCATGAAAATAGTATACTGTTTGGCACCTACGCGCACGTGATTTTAAAAGTTAGTAGAATTGAAGTTTAGGGGCAATCCACTGATGGAGCCCAGGCGCGGGATTTTAAAGATTTCGAATTCTTATTATAAGGCAGTATCCAATTTTTTTAAATCTTTGCATGATTTTTATTATATTTTTTTGAAAAGGTCACTAACAATACAGAATTGGAGAAAATTGCACAAAATATAAATTTCAAGCACTCAAAGTCACTCAGAGAGAAATTAATAGAATTTATGTGTTTTTATGAACGTAATAAAAATCTTGCTCTCGTTCTTGGAACACGGCAGGTAAAATTCACAGGAAAAGCACAGGCGATGAATTTAGCGAGATTCGTTGTCTAGATTCATAAAGGAAAATTATTTTCAATCCACCTGAAAAGGTTATGATGACTTTTAAAAAATAATCATAGACAGGTTTTACATTCGCGCATTTTCAAATGATCTTTTTAAACCCACATTTACTGGAACAAACTTTTTTATATCGAATTTATATTTTATTGTTATAAAAGGTAGAGTTTCGTGGAAGTTAAAGAAGATGACCTAATCGTTAACAATCATTTTTACGCTCTGGAAGAGCTTCAATCGAAAGCAGATGGGCTGTTCACAGCAGATTGTGAACATTCCGATAATGAGGAATATGTTACAGATGATACCAATGATATGAATATATATACTAATGAAACCAATGAAATAACAGCCACGAAGATAAAGCAACAACTCAAAAGAAACCCGAACACCAAAAGCTGTACAACCAAATAAGTGAAAATAAAAAGTCAATAAAACGCAAAGGACGTTCCCCACTGAAGCTCAACAAACCATCCCTTTTACAGACTATTTCATACCGAGAAATGATCCCAGTCTTCGGTCTAGATTCAGATATTTTATGCATTTGTGAGACCTGGCTTTTGTCTTCGCCTAGATTGCTCCCACGATGGCTGGATGATTTTAAAATAGTTTAGAGCAATGCGCGCAGAGATTCAGATAGGGGTAAAGCTATACTCAAGAAATCCTTTTTCATGCGGAAAACTTCCTCTCTGTCTAATTTCAAGATCACTGCACGACATTTATTGTTGATCTAGCTTATATTGTTCCATCCTATTTTAATGAAGTAATTATGAATTGTCTAAATGGCGTGATACTGCAGTTTGATCAAAGTGATGATAACTTTCCAGTCATCTTGGCCGGGGATTTTAGTTGTAGAATTGGAACGTTCGATACAAAAAAAAAACGGTAGGCATGTAATCGACGTCTTAGAAAGTTATGGCTATATGGTTTCAAACGGCAAAACTAAAAAAGACTACCCCCTTAGACTATATTCTTAGGAGCGCTTGATAACTCAGTTTTTGATCGAGGTTTTTTCTTCTAACTTTTGTTTGTACATCTAGCGTTGAACTTTACTTCATTTTATAGAGTGATCAATTCTTATCATATGTCGATTGTTTTTGAATTTCATATAGATATGAAGGAGAAAAGCGACACAGTTTTCTGTGAAGCTAAGGCTTCTTCCTCTATCAAACGGAAACAGGAAAATGCCAATAGCTTTGTTACGCTGTATGAACTAAAATAGAAAAGGTATCATTGTCTTATTTAATTTTCAAGGCAGCTCTCTCTTCATGATAGAACATTTTCGCTATGCCGAATGACAGATTGAGTAAGATTTGCTTCCTAAGATTAAAACAATTAGCATCGATCCCATCATACTGTCTCAAATACAACTGGACGCTTCAAATCAAGCATTTTTTGCGGAATGCGGCTTGAAAGGCCTGTGGGAATAACTGGACCTGGAAAGCCTTAGGCAGAACAAGGACAATATCCTTCATTCCCAGAAAATCTCACTGAGAAAAACAGATAGAGAGAGAATTATAGAGTCCGGGTGCCTGCAGGTCTATTCGCATTTGTCATGTAACTTTTTTATTTTCACCATATCACGAAAAGTAAAACAGAGAATGTTTAGGTCTGATAGGATTTTGAGCTAGATCGGCCAATTAGAATTGATTTTTTCTAGTTTGAAAATTAAAAAAATACCATGTTTATATGAAAAAACTTCTTTGATATTCGAAATACAATACCATATCTGATATAATTGTTCGCGTCTTGGAGACGCATCGATGGACCTATTATGAAACCGTTTATGACCTATTAGTATCAGTGAAGAAAGTTTAAAAATAATGGTTCATTCTTTTCGGATGAGAAAATTTTCTTGATATTAGGAATACTACAATACTATATCTGATATATTTTGTTAGCGTCTTCGGGACTGTATATTATGTTATTGTTTGCGTTTTTAAGACGCGTCGATTGACTTATTGACGAATCTTTGATGACCTTTCATGATCAATCAATAGCAAATTGTAAAGTTAAAAAAGAAAGGTTACATTGTTTATCTAAGGAAAAAATTTATGAAAATTTGGAATATAATACTATCATAAGTTAAAAAGTTGTTCGTTATAACAGAACAAATTGATTGACCTTTTGATGGTCTTTCTCATTTCCTGAAAATAAGATTTTCGGTAAGACAGAAACATAAGCTTGCGAAATATTAAAAATGTACATTTTTTTCTCTTCTTAGAGAAAGACCTCATCTATGAGGAAGAAAATTTATTCGATACCTATGAGGAAGCAAAGCACTCATAAAATGAGCACAAATAAATACACCCATAGTGAATACTGTAGCAATAATTTTTTGTGAAAAAATAATGTTTGTATAAACAAAACTGACGAAATCTGGGTTGCCACAAATTTCCAATTTGGAAATTCCCTGACTTTTTCCTGACCAATTGTTCATTTTCCCCGACCGTTCTAAATTTTCCTTTTAGGTGCAAAAAACCTTATACCCAGGAGATCAATAATATTAATTGCAAAAAAATGTTCGTTTCTAAATTCATTTTTAAAAGTTTTCTTAAAATTTTTAAAAAATTTTTAGAAGTTCATTTTTTAAGAGTTTTTAAATCAAAAAGATAAATTTTCAACAAAAAATGGAAGAAAATTTTATTTTCAGTTGAAACAACTAATTTTCTACCAAGAAAAAAGGAATTTTCAAGAAAATAGTTAAATTTGCGACCAAAATGGTAAATCTTGGTTAAAAAAAATGAATTCTCACCCGAAAATATGAATTCTTAACAAAAAAATTGAATTTTCAACCCCAATATATGATTTTGCTACCAAAATATATTTGAAGTTTGAACTAAAAAAGATAAATTTCTAAGTCAAAATGGAATAGTTACATTATCAGTTGAAAAAATTAATTTTCAACTAAAAAAAAAACAAATTTTCAACAAAATAGTTACATTTGCAGTTAATGAAGTGAATTTTTAACTAAAATGATGAATCTTCAAAAAAAAAAAAATAATTTTCAACCAAATAGTTGAAGTTTTAACTCATAAGATTAATTTTCTACCACAAAAGACAAATTTTCATCAAAATGCATTAATTTTTAACTAAAAAAGATACACTTCTACCCAAAAATAGAATAGTTAAATTTTCAGCTAGCTAAATAAATTTTTAACCAAAAAGATTTTCAACAAAATAGTTCAATTTTCAACCAAACAGATGAATTTATAACCAAGAAGATTAGATTTTTGACCACAGAAATAAATCTTGAACCCAAAAGATAAATTTTCACCAGGAAGATTAATTTTCTACAAAAAAAGATTATTTTTTAACATTATACATGGATTTCCAACCGAATATTTCAATTCAAGAAATTTTCAACCTTATATTTAAACTTTCAACTAAAAGAGGAATTAGTCACCAAGAAGATTAATATTCTACCACAAAAGACGAATTTGCAACAAAATAGAGGAATTTTCAACAAAGTGGATTTATTTTTAACCCAGACAGACGAATTTTCAACGAAACAGTGGAATCTGAAAAAAAGGAATGACTTTTGAACAAAATAATCAAAATAACTTCAACTTCAATTTATCCAAAATTCCCTGACATTCGCTGACCAGTTTTGAATTCTTCAACTTTCCCTGACTTTCTGGAATTCCCTGACTTGTCGAAACCCTGGAATTTTTTCATTTATTTGGAAAATTTGTTTATTGCTAATATCTCGCAAACCATGAGGATGGTTGGTATGAACTTTTTTTTTTTTAATGAGTGAAAAATTAACATACCTTTTCTGAATCCGTGTCGGAATAGACGCGTCCGGGCCGATATTCCGGAGGTAGATAAGCTCGTGCAGTTTCCGGTGGCGCCTGTAGTAAGGTCACTCTACCTCGTGGAGTCAATTCCAGTGTGTTTGGGGTTACCACTGGCCCTGCTCTCGAGCCACCTACCACGCCACCATCTGAGTAACAAATTAAACGACAAATTTTAATTAAATCAACGTTACAAAGCCGTTTCTGCTTCGAAAAACAGACAATATAATCTTCAGACTCAAACTGCAAATTATATATTAATATTCACTCTGGTGGCTTCCACGCCAAACATACATACCGACGCGACGGTCTTGACTAGAAAAATATATCTTCTTACTAGCCGAAAGTTGCGGACTCAATTCACCTTGTCTACACTTTTTTCCAAATATTTAGTTGCATTTGATTTACTGAAATGTTTGAATATTCAATTTCCTTTTAACGTTCTTTTAAATTGTGCAAAATAGAAATGAAATATAACTAATCTGTCACTAACACCACCCTTTTATTTTCTATTCTGGCACAGCTTGCCGCAGAACAGTATTTGAACTTGTTGGAATAAATGTGAAAAAAACAAAGTTATAAATAAATATTGATAAATAATTAGTGTGATTTTATCATGAATTCTTTGGAATTCTTTAGATCTCAGCTCGAGTTGGGTCCCACATAACCTCCATCTGTCACAAAGATCATCCTTTTATTTTCTATTCCGGCATATTTTATCGGAGAATTTTTTAACTTGTGGCAATTGACCTAGAATTCTTGGGAATTTACTATCAATTCTTTGGTATTCTTTAGCATTCCGCTAACAAAGAAATTGCGCTGATGATAAGATATGCCGCAAGGGAAAATTAAAATTGGGTAAAATATGCCAGAAGAGCAAATTTTAATCTAGCAAAATATTCCGGAAGAAAAAACTAAAATCTGGCATATTTTTCTGGAAGGCTAAAAATTCGACCAAAAAAATATTTATCGTTGTGTGTAATATTTCAAAACACGATCCCCACTCACTTCCTCTCCCCTGACTCTCCTTATCTACTCCCTTTCCCATACTGCCGCTCCTATACTATCCTTTAGAAGCCATCCCCACCACTACGTACTTTCACTCACCTCTCCCCTTACTTCCTAACCCTCTCCATCGCTAACCCCTCATCTGATTCTCCTTTCATACTTCCCACACATTTTCGCTTCCCTCACTTTTTCTCATCCCCTCCCTTACTTCCACTACTCCCCCTGTCGTCACTTTCCCAACCCAACGTCCTATCCAATCATATTTCGTCATCCCCTCGATTCGCCTTCACTAGCCCCTCCAGCTACTTCCCTTTCCCCACTTCCATCCTTTACTTCTCCTTCCCTGATTCCTCTCTTTCCCACTTCCACATCCCTATGCCCCCTTACCTACTTTCCCGTCCCTCCTCTACTATTACTTCCCCTACTTCCCTCAAAGCATACTTCCCATTCCGCTCAGGCGATAGAACTTCAGACTTTCGAACACGAGGCCTGGGGTTTGATCCCTGTGTCGGTACCAATGGAAATTTTTCTATATGCTACTACTAGAGCTTTGGTGGCTTGGAACCCACCTCACACTGTGGGTCCCTTCAGAAAAGAGTTAGCGATTTGCTTGCGATGGGGCTCCATGTGGAGGAGTCAACCGCTCGATGGCAGATATATATATAGATCTACATAACACACCAAAAGAGTGCGCTAAGTTTGCGCATCTAACTGATGACCTGAGAAGGACCGTTCAGGACTACGGCCCAGCTAAGGGAGACTGCCGGATGGCAGAGTGAACGAGGCTCCATTGCTGTGCAAAGAGGTCCGCAGCATTTATTGTGCGATGGGGTACGCCCGGCATCTGAGAGGTATATTTCCAGAACGCTGGAAACAACGAAATTCACGGAAATCTAAACTCGGTAAAGGTGCCCAGATTCAGTGTACTGCTTTGAGAATAAACACGGATGTAGGGCACAATGAACTTTATAGCTTGAGCGCCAGGGGTGGCCTCACGGGCTCCTTGGTCCACATTACTACCAACAACCAAATACCAGGATATGAATCCTTTTTATCTTCGATCTGAATTAAAAATGTATTTAACTGTCCTTCACAAATTCAAAAAGTGGAATAGAAATATTATTTTTATCCATCGTCTCCGTGACATTTTATACTTTTTCACGATTTCCTTTTCTCGATAAAAAGGGAAGCAAAGAGGATTTTTCCGAGCGTTATTAAGAGGGAGTGTGAATGGGTATGCGAAGTCTGTTCCCTACAAATCGAAACCGCATCCAAACAAATCTTGTATCCTCTTTCGAAACGTGACCTCTTGTTACAGGCAGTTTCGCTCCGAAGACTTCGACAAATCGAGTGCGCTCGATAGGATCTTATTTACGGGTTGTCGCATTGACCGCAAAGTCGGGTCAAGGTTTTATATATAAGAATAAAATTCCACACTCTATTACTGATATGTCGAAGTTCAAATGTTTTGAATCAGTCTAAAGAAGAATTAATACATTATTTTAAAAATGGATATACGAATCTTTGTTTTGAGAGAAAGAAAATGCTGTAAAAGAGAATTAAATTTGAAAAAGAAAAATTCGTCAAAGTAGGCACCGTGCGCTTACAAAATAGTGTTACCCTCTATTAAGACGTGAATTAAGTCGTCAAAACCCCCACTCTCTCCCTATCATTTCCTCTCTCCTCTCTTTTATCCTATCCTGTCCTATCTGATTCTATCCAATCATATTTCGTCATCACCTCGACTCCCCTCCACTCGTCCATCCACCTACTTCCTCATTCCCGTACTTCTATCCCTTCCACGTTCCCTCGTCACTTCCCTTACTTCTCCCCCCTCATTCTCCTATGATACTCACCCTCCCATAATTACCCTCCCCATACTAGCCTTCAAAAGCCCTCCCAACCCTTCATACTTCCCCACTCTCCCTATCGCTACCACCTACCACTACTCCCGCTTTCCTACTCCGCCTCTCCTTCCCAACTTACGCTTCCCTCATTTCTTCTCATCTCCTCCACTACTTCCCCTATCCTTGCTTTCCCATTACCCCATCCCGATATCTCCTTACCTACTTTCCCTCCCCACCATTACTATCACTTCCACTACTTTAACTAACCCCATAATTCCCATCCCATAATAGCCTTCAAAAGCCATCACCCCTCCTCTTACTTCCGCATTCTATTAATCACTACTCCCCTTTTCATACTTCCCACACTTCCATCCTTACCACCATCCTCACTTACTTCCCTTACTTCTCATCCGATTCCAGTCATCTACTCCCTTTCTCATAATTCCCCTCCTAAACTAGCCTTGATAAGCCATCCCCACCCCTACGTACTTTCCCTTACTCCTTCTCTTACTTCCCAACCCTCTCTATCGCTACCTTCTACACTAATACCCTTTTCATACCCCCCCCTCACTATTTACGCTCCCCTCACTTTTTCGCAACCTCTCCCCTACGTCCCCTTACCTACTTTTCCGCTCCTCCCCTACAATTACTTCCCCTACTTCCATCAACGCATACTTTCTATCTCATAATGCTCTTCGTAATCCCTCCCCACCCCTACATATTTTACCTCACCTCTCCTATTACTTCCCAAGCAATTTCACCCTTGCTAGCCCTTCCCTACTTTCCCACTACTTACGCTCACCTCACTTCGGCTCATTCCCTCCCCTATTTCCCCCTACTTTCTATCCCGTCATTTTCCTCACTTCCTCTTCTCGAAGTTATGAGTTTTCTTTTTCGAAAATTTATAGGAATTATTAAAAGATTATTTTATATTAAATAGTGGGGATACAGAATTAAAGCAATAAAAAGACAAAAGCGATTAGTTAGTATGGTGTTTGAGGGAGTACTTAAGGAAGTAAAATTATTTTGCATGTCAGGTTAATTCAAAATAATCTGGTTATCTGTGACAGCGATAACTTCCAACTTGGCACTCAGAGAATCTCGAGAATGCAGGTATGCACTATGTACACGTTCACACTATGCAGATAGCAAGTGAGGCACAATTCTTCGAAATATGAGTTGAGCTTGGTTCCAAATATGTGAAATTGTAACATACATTGTAACAGTCTTACTTAAACTGAAAATCGTGATGAAAGTTGTATTTTTCCTGTCAGGGCCTAAAATGTTTCCAATTTCAGATTACTCACCTTTTGTATGTTCACCCCCCCCCCCCCCCTTCACTTACAAGAAAAAGCAAAGAAACACCTTTTTCAACTTCATAGAGGACAGTCTTCATGGGCCAAAATGTTTTAACTATTTTAACTATTTTGTTAAAAAGTTTTTTTGTTGTTGAAAATTTGTCTTTTTTGGTACAAAATTAATCTTCTTCAAAGAAAATTCATGCCTTTGGTTGAAAATTCAACTATTTGGTTTGAAAATTATTATTTTTGTGAAAAACTCTTTTTTTGGGTGATAATTTAACTTTGTTTTATTTTGTCTTTTTTGGATGAATTCAACTGTTTTTTATTGAAAATAAAAATATTTTTGAATTGAAATATCAATTATTACATTTTTCGTTAAGAACTTATCTTTTTTGGTTGAAGATTCATCATTTTCATTAAAAATTTGCCTTTTTTGGTAGAAAATTAATCTTCTTGAATGAAAATTCATGCATTTGGTT
>CAKNYM010052676.1:357274-404782 GCA_932195095.1 Andricus curvator
ATATGGAACTTTTCATGTTTAAATCCTCATTCATCACTTCTCATTTTCCACACCTCACTCTTCATTCTCTTCACTCTTCATACTTCATTATTTAAGCCTCACTCATCATGCTTCACGCATCATTCTTCACTCCTTACTCTCCATTCTTCATTCTTTATCTTCACTCTTTACTCATGACTTTTGACTATTAACTCATGCTTCATGACTCTTCATTTTGAACTTTTCATGTCTCAATCCTCATTCATCACTACTCATTCTTCACTCCTCATTCTCCACTCCTCACTCTTCATTCTTCACTTTACACGTTTCACTCTTCATGCTTCACTCCCAATGCCTCGCTTGACTCCTCATTCTTCATTCTCCACTCTTCATGCTTAATTATTATTTAAGCTTCACTATTCATGCTTCACGCCTCATTCTTCACTCCTCATTCTTCTTTCTTCTTACCTCACTCTTCATTCTTCACTCTTCATTTTTCATTCTTAATAATTGTTGAAATGAACTAAATTGAAATGGAGGCAATCCTTGGTCTAACGTGAGTTGTAATTAGTATGCTCATAACTCGATCACTTCCATACATGAATCGACAACATTAACAGCCCTTAGGACCTCCCTTTCCCTCTTCCTACTCTCTTGGCTATTAATTACGTTGAAATACGCCAGCCCAGCACTCACGCTGTCGACTGAAGACTACCGCAGTATACTCGAAATCGACTTTCGCATTACGACACTTACAGACATGCCGCAAACACTTGAGGTCCTCGGTTTTGATTTAGGCTTCAAGAACAACCCCCAATTTAAACCCCAACCCAAATTCCACCCTTCAAAAAATTTCCCAATATTTTATACGCCCTTAATCATACCTATGCGCTGTAGAAGTGTAGTAGCGATGGCTCAAGTGGAAAAATACGATATTAGCATTGAGTAGATATTTACTTTTAGGGGTGGCAAATACATTTGAAAAATACATTTTAAAATAAATTTCCAGGTGATTTTCAAGCTTGCCTTCTTTTTTCGGTTTAAAAATAGTCTAAAATAATCCCCAGGAAAATAAATTATACAAAAATGCTCCCGTATATATACCATTAAGCCATTTCCCTTTCGGCGAGCCTCAAGGGGTAAGCGTGACACTACCCGATTCGGGTAGTGTTTCTAGGTGGATAATTTCTTGTAGTAAATAACTACAAGTGTGGGCTCACCACACCCACCACCGCCAACAGCAACGCAGTAGTATCAGACGGTCACCCATCCAAGTACTAACCGCGCCCAACACTGCTTAACTTCAGTGATCTAACGGGAACTGGTGTTTCCAGCGTGGTATGGCCGTAAGGTGAATAAACTTAGAGAGGGTGCATAAATTAATTAAATTTTTTTGTTGGGGAGGGGGTAGGTCAACAATTATTTTATACTTTTTTACATACGGGAGTACGTGGTCAAACACATTTCTTACGTAAGATAGTTTTAAGTCTGCGAATCACTGAAAACAAATTACAATTTTTTATTTAATATAAATACAAATAATATTTGCAAACAGCTATTTTTCAGCTATTATTTTCTTTAAAAAATGTCTAGTTTTCAACCTAAAATTTTGAAAGTATTGAAAATGAACTTCAATATTTATTTCAACCATTATTCTTTAGTCTATGCATTGTTCTCATTTTCCGCTTAAATTCCTCACGGTTAAGAAGTCAACTATTAAATTTCAAGTGAAAAATTAATCTTTTTTTTATTAAAAATGGTATTATTTGGTTCAAATTTTAATTATTTTGTTGAAAATTCCACAATTTTGTTACAAAATCATCCTTTTTAGTTAAAAATGTGTCTTGACAACAATTTTCTTTTTAAATTTAACTATTTTTTTTAACATTCGTCCTTCGGGTTTCTAAATTCATCTCTTTTTGTAGAATTTTGATCTTTTTTAGTTAAAAATGCAACTGCGTATTTGAAAATGTGAATTTTCTGGTAGAAAATGAACTTTTTTTGTTAAAAATGCACACTTTCGTATTAAAAAATTATCTTTTTTAGTTGAAAATTCAATTATTAGGTTGTAAATGCATGTATTTTGTTAAAAATTCGCATCTTTTTGTAGAAAATCAATTTTTTAAATAAAAATGCAACTCTATTGTTGAAATTTAATCTTTTTTAATTGATGATTCGAGTATTTTGTTGAAAATTCGCCTTTTTTTTATTGAATTCAACTAGTTTTGAATAAAAATAAAAAAATGTTGGTGGAAATATCAACTATTAAATTTTTTGTTGGAAATTCATCTTCTCATGTTGAAAATTAAAGTTTTTGATTGAATTGCTTTCTTTAAAATTAATTTTTATGTTGATTCATAATAGTAGTGGAAAATTCATCTCTTTGGCTGAAAATTTAACTACTTTGATAAAAATTTGTTTGTGGTTTTATGTTCAAAATAAATTTTTTAAGTGAACCTTTAATTACTCGGTTGAATTTTTTTAAATGAAAATTTAACTATTTTATTTTTGAATAATAATATATCCTTTTTGGTTCCAAAATTCAACTACTTGGTTGAAAATTATTGTAATTTTTTTGGTTCAATTCAAAGGTTATTTATTTAAAATAAATATCTTTTCTAGGTTGAAATATCAACTATTACATTTTTTCTTGAGAATTCATCTTTTTAAGTTGAAAATTAAACTCTTCGGTTGCAAGATGAACTGCACTCTTAAAAATTCTTTTTTTTTGTCATGGATTCATAATTATAGTGGAAAATTAATTTCTAGTTAAATACTGAACAACTTTGATAGAAATGAGATTTTTTGTTAAAAATTAAGTTTTTAACTGAAAATTGAACTACTCAGTTAAAAATTCAACTGTTATGTTGAAGATTCAACACTGTTGTAAAAATTGGTCTTTTTATCTTGAAAATTAATCTGTTTTAGTAAAAAATTAAACTGTTTAGTATAAAATTCAACTGTTTTGTCGAAAATTCTATTCTTTTTATTAAAAAATAATTTTATTAAATGGAAATTTAACTATTCCATCATTGTTTATTAAATGATCTTTTTTAATTCCCAAATTACTTTACCCCTTTTTTTCATAGAAGATATTTAAAATATTTTCGTCAATATATAAGACAAAAACGACTCTTTATATCTTAAAGCATCCCTTATGGACCCATAAGCAAATAAAACTTACCCTCCAAAATATATAAGGAAATAATTTTAGTGCAAAATTAATTCATTATATTATTATGTTGCATAAATATTAATAAAAATGAATTGTTAGCTTGTCATAAATAAAAAACTATCCCTTATCTGTAAAATCAACCCCTCTCAAATATTTGTTTCTTTTTACGATTTCAAATAAAATCTGTTACATTTTTTCTCTTTATGTTGAAAAATTGAATCACTTGATACTCATACGTGAATCAAGCTTCAAATATTTAAAGACAAAACTCTTTAAAATTTAAAAATCTTAATTGAGAAATATTTTGAATTTCCTCTTTTTAACTTTAAGATCGGTTGATTTCAAGTGAAAGTGAAAATTTAACTTTCAAGCATATAAAAATTAAACTTCCAGCATTTAAAATTCTAAAAATTTTTATCATAGTTATTTCAGTGACGCATTCGAAATTTAGATTCACAAAATTATCACTTTAAACTCCAGTCTTTTAAAGGTCACAATCGATATTTAAAAACAGCTAATGGACCGAATCCAATTGAAATCAGGCAGGCAGTGCACAGAATCGGCCACCCATGAAATATGTTAAGAGGTCACGTATTTTCACGTTTTAATAAAAAAAATTCCAGGGAGTTATTTAGTATTGAAATTTTCAGGTTTTTTTTCCAAAAAACGCATCATTTTTATTTAAATCGTAACTTTTGATCTAATCAAGATATTTAGGGTTTCTGCTTTGATTCTGCTGAGGTTTAATTTCCTCTTTCCAAATCGGACAAAAACTTAACAAAACGTTGCAATTCAACAAAATGACGTTTTTCTGCAAATATTAAAACTCAATTTTTTCAAAAATCCCACCTTTTATTTATACTCTTTTGTTGCTAACGTAGGACTATATCACCAAGAAATAAATAGCCTATTATATCACAAGGAGTGTTAGACATGTCTTTACCCTCCGAGTGATGTACGATATTTTCTCCGAAATCAGTATTTTATGAAACTCTTCAGTGAAAAGAAAAAGCCATCTGAATTTTTCTTACAAACAACGACAGATTCAACAAAATGTTGAGAAAAAATTTGGTCGTTTCAAACACTTCTACAAAAAATATCTCTTATAATTTTATGATATCTTGCAATGTTCGCGAAAAAAGTTAAAGATTCAATTTTCGGAAAAAAAATTCTCGTGGCCACCAAATGATTTGTCCTCCCCCTTATATAAAGGGCCGTCCATAAACTGCGTTACCAATTTGAAGGGGGAGGTAGTCGCGCCAAAAACTACGGTTAGTTAAAAAAATTAGATAACATTTAGTACGTTTCCTGATGATAAATTTGAAAAAAGTTTGCAAATTTTCCGAAAGATGGCCCTGTAATGGTACAGTTCTATCATAATATTTTTAGTTTGAAATTGATCTCGCTTGGTTAAACATTCCACCATTTGGTAGAAAATTTATTTATTTTGTTGAAAATACAACTATTTTGTCAATAAGACATCTTTTTTGGGTCAAAAATTCAACTACTTGGTTGAAAATTCATACAAAAATATATAAAAAATCACATTTTTGGTTGAAAATGCAATTGTTTGGTTAAATATTAATGTAGTTTGGTACAGAATTAAACTGTTTTGTTGAAAATTCTACTTTTTTGGATAAATTTCACTACTTTTTTATTTCAAATTACAATATTTTTTGGCAGAAGTATTAAATATTACAGTTTTTGTTGAGAATTCATCTTTAATGGTTAAAAATTCAACTACCTGGTTAAAATTTGAACAACTTTGTTAAAAATTAATATTTTTGGTTGAAAATTTATATGTTTGGTTAAAAATGTATCTATTTGGAAGAAAATTTAACTATATTGTAGAAAATTATCTTTTTTTAGAAACTATTTTTATAAAGAAATAACTATTTGGAAAAGATGTTACTATCCTGTAAAAAAAATAACTTTTTTTCTGAAAAATTATATTTTCGGGTTGAAAATTCAATTGTTTTGTTGAAAATGCGTCTTTTTGGTAAAACATTAATCTTCCTGGTGGAAAAATCCATCTTTTTGGTAGAAAATTTGATTTTTTTCTAAAAATTCATCTTTTTGGTTGATAATTCAACTACTTGGTTAAAAACTAGTTTTTTCTGTTTAATTTAACTGGTTGAAAATTCATCTTTTTACTAACAAATTAACCGTCCAGGTGGAAAAATCCATCTTTTTGGTCAAAAATTTCATTTTTTGTTAAAAATTCATCTTTTTGGTTTATAACTCAACTATTTTGTTAAAAACTCGTTTTTTTTGTTGAATTCAACTGGTTGAAAATTCGTCTTTAAGTAAAAAATTCATCTTGTATGGTAGAAAAATCATCTTTCTTGGTTGAAAATGAACTTTTTTAGATAAAAATTAAACTGTTTTGTAGATAGTTTGCTTTTTTCTCTTCAAAATTCAACAACTTTGTTGAAAATTGATGTATTTTGTTGAAAATTAATCTTTTTCGGCACAACCTCAATCTTATCTGTAGAAAAAATCGATCTATTTGGTTGAAATTTTAACTATTTGGTTAGAAATTAATCTTCTTTGATTGACAATTTAACTACTTGGTTAAAATTTGAACAACTTTGTTGAAAATTCATATTTTTGGTTAAAAATGTCACTATTTGGAAGAAAATTCAACCATATTGTAGAAAATTATATTTTTTAGAAACTACTTTTATAAAGAAATAACTATTTGGAAAAAAATGTAACTATTTTGTAAAAAAATTAACTTTTTTGCTGAAAAATTATATTTTCGGGTTGAAAATTCAACTGTTTTGTAAATAATTCTTCTTTATTTTTTGAAAATTCAACGACTTTGTTGAAAATTCGTATTTTTGGGAAAACATTAATCTTCAACTATTTTGTTAAAAACTCTTTTTTTTTTTAGCTGAAAATTAAACTTTTTTGTAGATAGTCTGCCTTTTTTTTTTCAAAATTCGAAAACATTTTTAAAAAGTGATGTATTTTGTTGAAAATTCATCTTTTTTGTCCCAACCTTAATCTTTCTGTAGAAGAAATCCATCTGTTTGGTTCAAATTTTAACTATTTGTTTAAAAATTAATCTTTTTTTATTGAAAATTCAATTACTTGGTTGAACTACTTTATTAATTTTTTTAAGATTCACTTGTTTGGTTCAAAATTTAACTTTTTTGTTGAAAATTCGTTTGTTCTGGTCAAAAATTTATTTTTTTTTACTTGAAAATTTAACTATTTCATTTTGGGTTTGGAAATTTCAACTTTATAAGTTGAAAATTCAACTTTTAGGTAGAAAATTAAACTATTTTGCTGAAAATTCGTTTTTGTTTTCGCTTAATTCAACTGGTTGAAAATTCATCTTTTGGTACAAAACTTATCTTTCAACTGTCTTCTAAAAAATTCGTCTTTTTGACTTGAAAATTCAACTGTTTTTGGTTGAATTTTAATATTTTTTGTTGGAAGATTCAACTATGTAGTTGAAAATGCATCTTTTTAAGTTGAAAATTCAACTTATTTGATAAAGTCGTCTTTTTTGGTCAAAAATTCAACTGTTTTATTAAAAATAATTATGATGTAAAAATTCGAAGTGTAAAAAGTATAGAAAAAAGTAAAAATTCGTTCCTTAAATGGAAAATTAATCTTTTATGGAAGAAAAGTCATTTTTGTGCCCACAAGAATTTTCTTTCTTGAAAAATTTTATTTTTTTTATTTTTCTCGCAAATGATGCAAGATATTATAAAAGACTAAGTGTTGATTTGAAAATATTTCATAAAAAATAGCTTTTTTACATTTTGTTGAATCTTCCAAATATTTGTAAGAAAAATGCGGAAATTTAATTTTTTGATAAAAAATTCTCTCGTCCGCAAATATGGTTTGACCGGTATGAAACTTACATGATTTCTTGGACATATAAGTACTTAGTTAGTACAACAATAAAAAAACATGGTGGGCTTTTTGAGAAAATCGACTTTTAGTTTTTTTTTTCAAAAAAGCAACGTTCTTTTGTTAATTTGCAACAATTGGAAAAGTTTTTGCCTGATTTTAAAAAAGAATAATAAACCTCATCAGTGACAAGGAAGGAAACCTAAATATCTTCATTTTTGTTTAAAAAAACTTAAAAATTCAAATACTCGATAATTCCGTGAAACATTAAAACCAATTCAAACCATTCAGTTTGGCATCCAAAAAAGGGCTACATGTGCTGAACATCTTACGAGAACTGAAACCCTTCAATATTTTCCAAAAATGGTAAAAAAAGGAGGAAAAAATCAGGTTTTTGAAAATTGCCTTTTTCCACTGCATCATATGTCCCAAACACCTAAACAAGAATTAAAGTACTTGAAATTTTCTTCAAAATGAAAAAAAAATCGAATGTTCTATCTCTAAAAGTTTGGGAGTTATGGTCCTAAGAAGTCGATTTTAAGCACATAATTTTAATGAAAAAAATATATATATAGTTTTGGGGAAATAACTTATTCCCTATGCATATCTGGTAAAAATTGACGAATAGTTAATTAAAGAAGACTTAATTTTGAGTAGATCTATAAAAAACATTGCTCTAGCTCTAATAGAACCAAAATTATGGTGTTTTGAATATGACCCTTTTTTAATGAAATTTTATTTAACATCAATTTCATAAATAAAATATCTCGTTTTTCAAAAGAACTCATTTCCTCGGCGTTTTAGGGGAAAGTTGCCAGTAAGTTATTTAAAAAAGACTTAATTTTAAATAGACCTAAAAAAAACAATGCTCTAGTTGTAATAGAACCAAAATGATGGCCTTCTGAATATGGCCCTTTTTTATGAAATTTTGTTCAATATCAATTTTTTAAATAAAATTTATCGTTTTCCAAAAGAACTCATTTCCCGAGCAATTCAGGAGAATGTTCCCACCAGATAGGTTAAGGAGGACCTGGTTTTTAGCGAATCTAAAAAAAAATAATGCTCTGGCTCTAATCGCATCGAAAGTATGGCCTTCTGAATATGATCCTTTTGTAATGAAATTATGTTAATCATAATTTTTTTAAATAAATTAAAAACAAAATCAAAATCTTATCAATTTTAAAAATAAAATATCTCGTTTTTAAAAATAATTAAGTTCTTGAGCATTGGACATGATGGAGTCTATTCAATATGTTTTCATAATATCGGCAATAAAAGTTTTTAGTTCATAATTAAATTAATTAAGTCTTCATTTAATTCAAGCACAAGATACACAATATGATAAAAATATTTTTCCATGTCTCATCCTCTAGAAACGAAAAATTAAAAAAAAAATTTTCAACAAAATTTTATATTTGCTAAAAATCAGGTCCTCCTTAACCTATCTGGTGGCAACTTTCTCCTGAACTGCTCGGGAAATGAGTTCTTTTGGAAAATGTTAAATTTTATTTAAAAAATTGATATTGAACAAAATTTCAGAAGGCCATAATTTTGGTTCTATTAGAACTTAAGCAATGTTTTTTTAGATCTACTCAAAATTATGTCTTCTTTAATTAAATATTCGGGAATTTTTACCAGATATGCATAGGGAATAAGTTATTTCCCCAAAACTATATATAAATTTTTTTCATTCAAATTATTCGCCTAAAATCGACTTCCTAGGATCATAACTCCCAAACTTTAAGAGATAGAACATTCGATTTTTTTTCATTTTGCAGACAATTTCAAGTACTTTAATTCTTGTTGAGGTGTTTGGGACATAGGGTGAACTGGAACAAGGCAATTTTCTAAAAACGGATTTTTTCCCACTTTTTTCACCATTTTTCAAAAATATTGAAGGGTTTCAATTCACGTAAGATGTTCAGCATCCGTAGCCCTTTTCTGGATACCAAACTGAATGGTTTGAGCCAATGAAATTCCACGTTTAACTTATTTTCATTAAAATATGTTGATTAACCTCTTCAAAAAAATATAAAAAAAGAGTTTTCTCAAAAAGGACCCAAGCGATTTTTTTCTTTTTGGGCTCAAAATGATCGTGGGGCATCCCAGAAGTATATTCAGAAAAAAACCGACATATGAAAGACTTTTTGAGTTGAAGTCAGTCGAGGCGCACCGTGATTAATTTAATGCACTTACAATATTAATTGTTTACAATCAAACACTTGAAAAGAAAAGCAATCATTTTGATATTTAAGAATTTTAAATTAGATTAAAATCAAATTCAAAATCCCATTTAACGTCCAATAATCAAGTTAATGTATAGAATTCCTGAAAATAAAACAAGAATTCAATGATCAAATTTGGACAAACACCAAAAAATGCTCCTATTGCAATTCCTAAAAACAAAAAAATTTGTTTCTTTGCACAAAAATAAAAAAGAGGAAAGAAAAATGTGAAGGCAACCAACCAAATTCCCTTCATTCTCTCTTTTATTTCTTTCGTCTTTTTTATTTTTATTATTATCAAATCACAATATGAAAGCATGCACAATATTTACCAACGTTTCGGTGCTCACACAGCACCCTTATCAAGGCAAGAAAAATTAGAGCAGGTAGGAACAGCAACGAAACAACGACGCTATCACCTCAATACCTGACAACTGACTGTGGGTCAAAAGACAAATCCGTTATAAACAAACAAGAAATGAGAGGAAGTCAAGACCCATGAAAACTTATTGCTAAATGTAATTAATCATACTAGAATAACTTTTGTTTAATTTATCCAAATCAGTTTTTAAATTAATAGACAACTATTTTGTTTTTTAATATAAAGCATTTCCATAAATTCTCTCATTACTTTCACTGTGTAAAATTTCAACATTATCCAAGTCAAACTCATGGTCAACATCAACAAACCATCTCGTATGTCTAACAAGAACACTCTTATAACAACGTCCTAAACGAACATCACTTTTGTATTCCTCCACCCTAGTATTAAGAAGTCTGCCAGTCTGTCCCACATAAGTCATCTTACAGATCTTGCAAGTGATCTTGTAAACAACAATACCTTTTTCAAATTTATCTAAAGGATCTTTACCAAAAGTTATTATTGAATCCATTTTAAATGGTATACGGAAAATAGTATGAATATCAAATTTGTTTAACATAAATTCAATAGTTTTCGGAATTTGACCAGAAAAAGGAAGAACAAAAGTATTGAAAGAACTATATTCTTTCAATTCTTTCTGATTATCTGTAGATAAAATGTTACTTTGTTTGTTTTTGATTTGTTGAATTCTAATTGTGATATGTTGCTCAATCAACTTTTGTGGGTAATGATTAAGAAAAAGGATATTCCTAACTATATTCAAATTCTCTTTCTGAAATGAAATGCGGGACAAACCTAGAGCTCTGTCAAATAAGTTTTTGATTTCTGGCATTTTGGTTTGAAAAGGATGAGCCGAAAAGAAATTTAAAATTCTACCTGAATATGTACTTTTCCTATACCAATTGGTAATAACATTACCATCCTGACCCTTAATTACTTCTACGTCAAAAAAACTGATTCTATTATTTTTCTTTATTTCATGGGTGAACTGAAGTTTTGAATGAAAACTATTAGAAGCATCAAAAACTGCCTGTAACTTTGCTAGAGGAACACATAATAAGGTGTCATCAACATACCGAAAGTAAAAGGGCAAAACAAAATCCAGCTTCTTGAAAGCAAAGACCTCCAAATCTTCCATAACTATTTCTTCTAAAATCGGAGAAAATGACTGAACCTATGGGACTACCGAATTATTATTAGGGACATGGAGGATTTACTGCCCAATCGTGATAACTTTGAATTATTGAATGAAAATCCGTTGAAACAATTAAGAAGAGACACTTTCAAGATTCTA
The DNA here is from genome assembly GCA_932195095.1 of Andricus curvator. Lineage (NCBI taxonomy): Eukaryota > Metazoa > Arthropoda > Insecta > Hymenoptera > Cynipidae > Andricus > Andricus curvator. Next base: position 368,197 of record CAKNYM010052676.1, read on the forward strand.
GACAATTGGAGAAAGAAAGGACTTTTGGGAAAGGATATAAGATGGACTGATATAAATACCGAAGACACAGTTCTTGCACGATGTCATGGTTTGAGAAACATTCATAGAGATGGCTATCCTTTGAGATTGATTATTTTAACTATTAACACTCACAAGAAATTTTTAGAACAAAACTTCAATTTGATACTTAAAGACTCAATTACAACTTCCAAATACAATATTAAAAATAGCTGGGAATTCCAAAAAATTATTATTCAAAAAACTGTTCCTGATGACCATGTAATGATTTCTTTGGATGTTGTTGCAATGTTTTCAAGTATACCCCTTGAATTGGTTAAACAGGCAATTTTAAATAGATGGGATAATATAAAAACACGTACTCGCTTAAGTAAAAAAGATTTTATTGAAGGGATAGTTTTCATTCTGAACTCAACTTATTTTAAATTCAATGGATCTTTTTATAGGCAAAAATTCGGTACTCCCATAGGTTCAGTCATTTCTCCGATTTTAGCAGAAATAGTTATGGAAGATTTGGAGGTCTTTGCTTTCAAGAAGCTGGATTTTGTTTTGCCCTTTTACTTTCGGTCTGTTGATGACACCTTATTATGTGTTCCTCTAGCAAAGTTACAGGCAGTTTTTGATGCTTTTAAGTTTTTTGGGCGTAGAAGTAATTAAGGGTCAGGATGGTAATATTATTACCAATTGGTATATTAAAAGTACATATTCACGTAGAATTTTAAATTTCTTTTCGGCTCATCCTTTTAAAAAAAAAATTCCAGAAAGCAGAAACTTAGTTGACAGAGCTCTAGGTTTGTCCCTCATTTCATTTCACAAAGAGAATTTGAATATAGTTAGGAATATCCTTTTTTTTAATCATTACCCACAAAAATTGATTGAGCAACATATCACAATTAGAATTCAACAAATCAAAAACAAACAAAGTAACATTTCATCTGCAGATAATCAGAAAGAATTGAGAGAATATAGTTCTTTCAATACTTTTGTTCTTCCTTTTTTTGGTCAAATTTCGAAAACTATTGAATTTATGATAAAAAAATTTAATATTCATACTATTTTCCGTATACCATTTAGAATGGATTCAATAATAACTTTTGGTAAAGATCCTTTAGATAAATTTGAAAAGGGAGGTGTTGTTTACAAGATCACTTGCAAGATCTGTAAGATGACTTATGTGGGACAGACTGGCAGACTTCTTAATACTAGGGTGGAGGAACACAAAAGTGATGTTCGTTTAGGACGTTGTTATAAGAGCGTTCTTGCTAGACATACGAGAGGGTTTGTTGATGTTGACCATGACTTTGACTGGGATAATCTTGAAATTTTACACAGTGAAAGTAATGAGAGAAAGAGAGAATTCATGGAAATGCTTTATATTAAAAAACAAAATAAGTTGTCTATTAATTTAAAAACTGATTTGGATAAATTAAACAAAAGTTATTCTAGTATGATTAATAACATTTAGCAATAAGTTTTCATGGGTCTTGACTTTCTCTCATTTCTTGTTTGTTTATAACGGATTTGTCTTTTGACCCACTCTCAGTTGTCAGGTATCGAGGTGATAGCGTCGTTATTTCGTTGCTGTTCCTACCTGCTCTAATTTTTCTTGCCTTCATAAGGGTGCTGTGTGAGCACCGAAACGTTGGTGAATATTGTGCATGCTTTCATATTGTGGCTTGATACTAATAAAAATAAAAAAGACGAAAGAAATAAAAGAGAGAAGGAAGGGGATTTGGTTGGTTGCCTTCTCATTTTTCTTTCCTCTTTTTTACTTTTTTATTTTTGTGCAAAGAAACAAATTTTTTTGTTTTTTAGGAATTGCAATAGGAGCATTTTGTCGTGTTTGTCCATGAATTCTTGTTTTATTTTCAGGAATTCTATACATTAGCAATAATTTTGATAAAATTGTGGATTATTTGAATAAGTGCGAAAATCATGCAAATATGGCCCGAATGATATTTTTTCTATCCATATGGATCTATCAACGATGAGAGAGTAGAGATTACGCCTTCATTGATTTATTAGCAGCGATATACGGTTCAGGATCGCCCGCAATTAGATTAAAAGCAAATTGGTAATTAGAGTTCTGTGATTTGATTTTCCTCGTCACCCGCAATCTGTCACTCAGCATCACTTTCGATACGTTATACGTCAATGAATTCCCGATGGATTTATACCTCGATATAGTAATTCTCAATGTTTTAAGCCATTATCGCTTTAACGATTTTAGAAAGGGTGTTAAATTCCCTTCCCTGTCATTTATACCAACGTAAATCAGATTGGATCCTTCAAAAATGGAAATTTAAATACTGGTCGGTAACTGGAATTTATGTTTGGAAATTTTGTATAATATCTTGACTGAAAAATTCTGGAAATTTTTTTCTGTGGGTGATTCTGAACCAATCTATTTATATTATTACATTTTCCAAATGGGAGAAGAAACAATCTAGAAAAATGTTTATGTATTTCTCAAATTGCTAATATTTAATACATTCTTTTCACAAAAATTTAAATAAAAAGATTTCTTTCAAGAAATTGAGGTAAAATTAGTTGGAATCAATTCAAAGAACTCTTAAAATATTAAACCCTGCAGATTGGAACAAATCATGAGACATTTTTTATTTAAGATCGAAAAGAAACCTATTTTTCATGAATAATTTCAATAATTTAATTTATTTATATAATAATTTTTATAATCGAATATTTTAATGGATTTCGAAGAATTCATTTACAAGAAGTGAGGGATTTCATACAGATTTCCATAGATTTGCAGATATTTTCAAATCTGTTTTGCAAATAAATTTGAATTTATTTGAAATTTACCCTGAATTATAACTAATTTATCCAGAATTCTTTCATTATCTCTTTTGCATTTTTTGAATTTACTTGAATTCTTTTAAAATAAATCAATTCTATTCAGTTTTCAATAGATTTCTTTGAAATTTTGAGTTTCTGTTTAATTCGACTTGAAATTTTTTTAAGTTATTTTGAATTATCTAACATTTCATCAAATTCTTTTGAATTTCCTTGTATTTTTCTAAAATTATTTTAAACTTACTAAAATCAATGCAATTTTGTGGAGTTTTCAAATTTTTTCCAATTTATTTCCATTTTTTAAATTTTAACTTGAATTGTTTGAAGCCTTATGAATCGAATTCTTCGGAATGCTTTCAAATCCCAAAGAATATTAGTCACATTATTGAAGCACATATTGACTTTTAGTCACTTTTTCGATTAGAAATTAGTCTTCCTGAATGTTTAACTAAATAGTTAAATTTTCAACCAAAAAGATGAATTTTCAAACAAGAAGATTAATTTTCTACCAGAAAAGAGGAATTTTCAACTAAGAAGATTAATTTTCTACCAAAAAAGACGAATTTTGAACAAATGACATAAATTTTCACCTGAATACTTTGAACAATGGATATGATGTTGTTTCAAATTTTATTTGATTAATTTTGAGTTTATATTTTTTCGGTTTTGATTTTTTTGCATAAATAGTTGAATTGTAAATTAAAAAGATAAATTTTTACCCAAAATGGAGCATTTAAATTGTAAACTTTAATATTTTCAAAAATGGAAGATATTATCTACAAGAGAATAAGAAAAGAATTAGAAAAAGTTTGATCATTGAGGGTCAAAAATGATTTAAAAAAAATGAAACAATGATAACGAAGAAGAATTAATACAAAAATCAAATTATCAAATGAAAACAATGCTTTATAAAAATAGTATATAAAAAGAAAATAAGTTTTAAAAGTATTATTAGAAAATTCCAAAAACGTACAAAGTTAGGAAAAATTACGTTTAAAAAGCGTTCAATGTCACAAAGATGCCATACAACGTTTTTGGATCATTACACGTTTTTGAAACTTAATTTGACCTGACTTGGGAAGTTTTGAAAATGTTATAAAAAATTTAAATATGTTACATAATTCAGAAACATTTTTTTGAAGCTTTATTCGTTTGTCTATTTATTGAATTTTACGTGAATTGACCATATTGAAAAATTAAAAGTTAATATATTAGAGAGATAATCTTTTACGAAAATTTCTCAAAAAGACGAGAAAATGAAAATCCCGGTGAAAATTGTTGAATCAATTTAATTTTTTTTAAAGTAAAATAACACTCTCGAAAAATACGTGGTACAGTTTTTAAAATCACGAGGCCAACTAACATTCATTTGTAACACGAAACCTCTCATTGCCAGATTTTTGAAAACATTCCATCCCACTCTTGAATCAGCATAAATGAACATTGAAAAAAAAAAGATTCTTATAAATAAAAAAATGTTTCTAGCTCAAAATTTTAATTAAACCTTTGAAATTACTTTAAATCTTGTATAAACCTATTTTCCTAGCTCATGGTCTTCAAAGTATCGGTTTCCTTGTAGCTGAAATTAAGTTGTCTCTAGGCATTGCTTGTAAAGAGCAAGCAAAGAGCAAAGCATTTTCCAGACCCGTGTTTGTAATTACATTCTTCCTTCTTCAGATTTTTATTATTTTGTTTTCTTTCCGTTCTTCAAGGCTTTCAAAAAAATAAACAAGTACACTTTACAATAACAATTTTGTTACTTATTCATTATTAATTTTGTCATGTTATGAATTGTTTGAGCGGAAGGAAAAATTTCATTAACTTGCGACTTTGTTAAAAATTTCTTCATGTTTAAACAATTTGAACAATTACATTTGAGGCGAATAATTCAAAATTGTAACATTTTAAGGAAACTACTAACATAATAATTACTGTATTAATTTAAATAATAAAAAGATTTTACACAGATTATTTACCACGGGAAATATAAAAGATAATTTCAGATATGCGTAGAATGAATATTTTTTATAGAGCAGGAATAATATTTAAATTAAAAAAATTATTCCATTTTGTGTAGGATCTAAATACTGTATGTATGAGAAATATTCTATATACATTATTTATTTAATATTTATTTATTCGTGGATAAACACGATCCGAAATTATAAAATTTTCGAGTTTATTTAAATGACTTCCTTGCTGGTTTCTCGAAAGATATCGTTTTTAATTGATCCAAGTATCATAATTGTGAAGAATATTTTCTTAATTAATATTAGGGTCTATAATTTTTACTTTTTGTAATAGTTGATATTTCAACAAAAAAGAAAATAAATTTTCAATAAAACAGTTTATTTTCAACCACAGAGTTAAATTTTCGACAAAATAATTAAAGTTCCAACAAAATAGTTGAGGTTTTGATCAAATAGTTGAATTTTCAGCCTAAAGATATTAAATATCCTCAACCAAAAAATTAGATTTTCAACCATGAAGATTAATTTTCAACCAAAGCAGACGAATTTTTAACCAAACACATGAGTTTTCAACAAAAAATATAAAAATTAAATTTTCAGCAAAAAAAATAAATTAAAAAAAAAACGAGATTAATTGTCAAGTGAAATTATGAATTTTCAACAACAAAAACGAAACAAAAAAGCCGAATTTGAAACAAAACAAAAAAGCCGAATTTTAAACAAATAAAGATTTTTCAGTGAAGAAAGAAAAAATTTCTTTCAAATTGTTGAACTTTCAAGCTAAAAAACGATTTTTCTGTAAAACTGCGGACTATACTAACCTAAGATACGAATTTCCAACAAAAAATTAATTTTTTCTTCCAAAAATGGAAATGTTAAATTTTCATTTCAAAAAATCAATCTTAAACAACAAAAAACGAATTTTTAACAAAATAGTTACATTTTTAACCAAATGATGAATTTTCAAACAAAAAAAAAAACAATTTTAACAAGTATTCCACTTTTACCCTAGTAGTTGATTTTTAAATCAGAAAAAATAATTTTTCAACCAAAAAAGGAATACATAAATTTTTAGTTAGAAAAATTAATTCTCGAAAAAAAAGAGTTTTCAACAAAATAAGTACATTTTTAACCAATGAGATCAATAGAGATTTTTAAATCAGAAAAAATAATTTTTCAAACAAAAAAGGAATACATAAATTTTTAGTTAGAAGAACTAATTTTCGGAAAAAAAGAGTTTTCAACAAAATAAGTAATTTTTTAACCAATGAGATGAATTCTCAACTGAATAGTAAAACTTTCAGTAAAAATAATTAATTTTCCACACAAAAAAACATGATGCATCCCAACAAAAAAAATGATTTTTTAACAAAGTGCAAGTGGTTCAACCTTCAGCCAAATACATAAATGAATTTTCAAACAAAACAGAATGTAATAAAAAAAACTGAATGCAATCTATAAAAAGACGAACAAAATATAGTTGAATCCTCAACCTAAGAAGATTAATTTTTAGCCAAACAGTTTCATTTTAAACCAAAAAAAAAATGAAAATTTTACCAAAAAAGATGAAACCGAAAAAATGAATTTTGAACAAAAAAAATAGTTATATTTTCAACCCAAAAAGACTGATGAGTCCAGTGGGTTAGTCCGGGAAGCAATGCTTCAGGTTTCCTATGATTGAAACAATTATATTTTCTAAAAAAAAAATTAAAAACAGAACAAAAAAGAAAAATTATGGACTCTCATGCCAATTAAAAAATTTTTCTTTACAATTCCTAATTTACGTTCTCAATCAATTTTTTACGCTTAAATAAAAACGTTTTCACTTGGTGAAATCGTATAAACTGAATAATTTTATAATCGCGTTTTCTACATTATTCCATTATCCCACCAGTTATTTTCTCATTCGAGAATAATTCAAAACCTGACGTTCATCTGCTTCCGAGTTGAGAGATCTACATAATTCTGACAATGAGATGCGTGGAAGAATGAAATCCTTGGGAAATCAGTGGCAAAGGGAAAACGTCTATGTTAGATTTGAATCAGGAGTAAACCAATTTTGCAAAGCTTTCTTTAAATTTCTTCTCTAATTTTGAATTTCAATCTCTTGCCTTCATACGGTTCATATAAAATATTATAAAGTTTCAAGTATGACTGCAATTATTTTTAAAAAATAGGTAAACCCAAAATTGGTAAATTATTTAAATTATTTTTTAACACGGTGTTTTCTTTATTTTGAATCTTATTAGATTTTAAGTTGAAAGGATTGTGAAATATTGTTAAACTCAATTGGTATGTTTATATTTTAGAATTTAAAAAATGCGAGTTTAAACAAATATATTTTTTAATACCACACTCTTGTATTTAAATTTCGAATAAGAATATTAATTTTTAATTAATTGGATTATTAATTTCTGCATTAGGGTAGGGGGAAAGAGATTTGTGGGTTCGCACCCGAAAAAGGAATAAAATTTTTTTTTAATATAATTCGTTTTCTTTTATTTGCAAATTCAAAAAAATTTACAAATATACAAATACATTTTTTTTGAATAGCCACATGTACACATTTAGGAAAAACTTTAATAAGTGGGATTTTTTTACTAATTTTGAACGTTTTAGACACCACAGAGAATTGTTTTCCATGAAAATAATTCGTTACTGAAAACGAATTTTTTGATTATTTTTTTATTTTTTGATAATAAATACAAATGTTTTTTAGTCTCCTTAATTAATATTTTACTTTTAGACTAGAAAGAAGATTTTTCAAAAGGTTTGAAACCATTCACTCTAAAATTCGGTTTCGATCTTCAATTTTTTTTTACTTTTTCGGATGTCAATTTTGTAAAAAGATATTGCAAAAAAACGTCAAATTTCGATGTTGGCATATGTTACATATTTTGCTAATTTATTACGATATTTTAAAAAAATTGGCCCTAGATTCTATCCTAGGATCAAACTTTGTGCAAAAGAACGACAAATTTCAAATGATTGTGCTCATTGCATGATTCGACAAATTAAAAATAATAATATTTTTATGGAAATTACTGAAACTTATTGAAATATAATAAATAATCATTGAAAAAGCAAAGTTTTGTATGTATTTATATATTTCTGAAATTTTGCGACATTTTTGCATCAAGTGTGAACCTAGCGCAGAATTCAGAAATTTTTTCTTTAAATATCTTAACAATTTAGAAAAATACTATGAAAAATTATTTTTGTAATGACCCAAAAACTTTAAAAATTTTAATTATAGTATCGTATAAATAGTAGATTTAAATATTTTTTTAACTTATCAACAAAAAGATAAAATCCGCAATTTCCAAGTTACGGAATATTGAGTTTTGTTCACTTTGCAAGCTAATTATTTTGACATTAATTCAGAAGGAAAAAATAAATATTTCACAAGAATGAAAAACTACCCTCTTTCAATTCAGAAAAAATATGAAAAATAAAAAGGTTCCCCCTTCAATTTTATAAAGATGTTAAAAATAAAAAATAGCCTCTTCCAATCCAGAAGAAATTGTAAACCAAAATTTCCTCCCTTCAAACTCAATAAAAATGATAAAAACAAGAAAGGGCTTCTTCGAATTCCGAAATAATTATTAACCAAAATTTCATCCCTTACAACTCGATAAAAAATTTTAAAACAAAACAAGTACCTTTTTCAGTTTAGAAAAAATTGAAAATCGAAATTCCTTCCCTTCAAATTCAATATAAATGTTAAAAATAAAAAATTATACTCTTTCAATTCAGAAGAAAGATTGAAAATGAAAAGCTTTCTGCTTCAACTCAATAAATCTGCTGAAAATTAAAAATAGCCACTTCCAATTCAGAAAAAAATAAATAACTAAAATTTCGTCCCTTTTAAATCGATGAAAATCTTAAAAACGAAGAAAAGACACTCTTCTAATTTATAAAAAATTAAAAATCGAAATTTCCTTCCTTCCAACCCAATAAAAATGTTAAAAATGAAACATTACCATTTTCCAATTCAGAAAAAAGATTAAAAAAGGAGATTCACCTTTTTCAACTCAATAAAAATGCTAAACATACAAAATAGCCTCTTTAAATTATTAAAAAATAAATAACCGAAAATTCGACCATTCAATTCTGTTAAAATCTTAAACAAAATTTTCCTCTTCCAATACAGAAAAAACTGAAAACCCAAATTTCCTCCCTTCCAACGCAATAAAAATGTTCAAAACAAAAGAAGTAACTCTTTCAGTTTAGAAAAAATTGAAAATCAAAGTTCCCTCCTTTCAAATTCAATAAAAATGTTAAAAATTACCTTCTTTCAATAAAAAAAAAAAATTAAAAATGAAAAGTATCCCGCTTTAGCCTAGTAAAACTGCTTATAACGTTTTTCGTTTAGAATTCACCTTTTTTGTAGAAAATTCAATTACTTAGTTGGAAGTGGGACTACTTTGTTAAAAATTAATTGATTTGGTTGATGATTCATCATTTTAGTTGAAAAACTTTTCTTTTATTCAAAATTTAATTATTTTGTTGAAAATTATATTTTCTAAACGAAAATTAATTGTTATAACTGAAAACTTAACTCGTACATGCTTGGTTCAAAATTTACTTTCTTAAGTTGAAGATTCAAATATATGGTTTAAAATTCCTGTATTTTATTAAAAATTCGAATTTTGTGGGAGAATATTTAATCTTCCTGGTGACCCATTCATCTTTTTTGTTGGAAATTTCTTTAATAATTCAAATATTTGGTTGAAAATTTATGTACTTTATTAAAAATTCATCTTATAGGTTGAAAATTTGAAAATTGATCTTTTTGGTTGAAAATGAGATTTTTCTTATTCAGAATTAATTTTTTTAACTGGAAATATAACTTCCATTTTTTGTCGAAAATTTATATTTTTTGAGAGAAATTTAATCTTCTTAGTTGAAAATTATACTATTTCGTTGAAAATTTGATTTAATTTTATTGAAAATTAATTTTTTTAACTGAAAATTTAATTATTCTATTTTTAGTTGAAAATATATCTGTTTTCGGTGAAAATTGAACTATTAGTTGAAAATCCGTCTTTTTTTGGTAAAAGAGTACTCTCATCAGTTGAAATGTCATCTTTTTGGTTCAAAATTAATTTCTTTGGTTGAACATTCGTTTGTTTTTTGTTTGGAAATTTATTTTACTAACTGAAAATTATCCTACTTTATTTTTGATAGAAAATTTATCTTATTAGTTTGAAATTCATGTATTTGGTTAAAAATTAAATTTCGTTTAGTTAAAGATTCATCATTTTATTTGAAAATTCACTTTAACTATTCCATTCTTGGTGGAAAATTTACCTTTTTTGATAGAAATTTAATCTTTTTCGTTGAAAAATTACCTGCTTAGTAAGAAATTAAACTATTCTATTTTTTATTAAGAATTCATTTCTTTCATTGAAAAAAAATGTTTAGTTGAAAATTCGTTTTTTTGTTTATAGAAAATTCATCTTTTGGATTGAAAAATCCACTATTTGGACAAAATTTCATATTTTTTCTTGAAAATTCATCACTGAGATTGAAAAATAATTTCTTTGGTTGAAAATTCGTTTCTTTTTAGCTGAAAATTAATTTTTTAACTGAAGATATAACTACTCCATTTTAGCTTGAAAATTTATGTTTTTAGTTGAAAATTAATTAAATTTGATGAAAACTCGTTTTTTTAAATTAAATTTTCTAACTGCAAATTGAAATATTATCTTTTCGGTTTGTAAATTTATCTTTTCTAGTTTGAAATTGAATTCTTTGGTGAAAATTTATTTTTTTAGTTGAAAATTGATTGTCTTAACTGAAAATTTTATTCTTCTTTTTTCGGTTAAAAAATAATTTTTTTGATATGACATTTTAACTACTCTAATGTTGGTTGAAAATTGATTTTTTTAGATGAAAATTCATGAAATTTGTTGAAAAGGAGTATTCTGAATATTTTTTTGAATATTTTGAATATATTTACAAACAAAATGACGAGTGGGTCACGTGACCGGATTCCTACCTTACCGACACTTTTTTTATTTGTCAACTTATTTTCACACGAATAGCCACATCGAGTTGAAAATTTGGGATAATAAATAAGAAGCACTAAGAAATGCGGCTCTGAACCTAAATTTTTATAATTATAAAAAAAGTTTTTTCTGTAAAAAATTTTGTTTTACTTTTTTCATAATTATTAAAATTTAGGACCAGAGCCGCATTTCTTAGTGCTTCTTATTTATTATCCCAAATTTTCAACTCGATGTGGCTATTCGTGTGAAAATAAGTTTACAAATAAAAAAGTGTCGGTAAGGTAGGAATCCGGTCACGTGACCCACTCGTCACATGGCCTTAATGCAAATAATATGTTTTCTATTACTATTCTATAATGTAATTATTATGAATAAAGATAGAAAATACGATTTTATAAAGCCTAATTCAAAATGCTCATTAAATTCTCAAAGCACATAAAGGTCGAGTATATTCTCATGCTCGTGAGAATTTTTCCGAGCACTTAAACTCTTTAGAACACTATTTGCGGCCTCTGCCTCTCGCTCTCTTAAACCATTCTATCCGAGCAGCCTCCAAAACCATATTATTACTTATTCTTGACGATTTTTTAATCTGGTATTCATACCAGAGCATTTTTACAATTCGTAATACAACCGAAACTCATACGAAAAACAACCGAAATCAAGACACCTCGCTAAACGCTGAAAACATCTGACGCATGTGCTGACGGCTGACGCACGTGCTGACAGCTGACGCACTAATCGGCTGAGTGTACTGTCCGCTTTTATCGCTACACTCCTGGTGGTGTCGCATGCTCTAAACCGAGGGTCTGGTGTATAATAATCCTACTAATGAGGAAAAAACTCGAACTTTTTTATTCCTATAAAAGGTAAATATAATAGAAAAAGAGAAACCAGATGAATGAGAAAATTGCAAAAACTGCAAAAAGTACAAAAGGGTCGAAGAACGAAGAGCCATCAAGCGTGAAAGACGAGCGCTGAGGCGACGAAATGTGCATTGAAAGTGCTTTTACTTTCCAGTAAACCTCAAAAGAAAGTAATAAAACTTGTACATAAGTTCAACTCATAAATGCTGGAAGAATCTCCTGAAGCTTAAATTCTACTAAAAACAAGTTAGACATTTTTTAGAGATTTATTTTGTTCGGATACTGGATTAGATTATTAATAAAAATCGAATCCTCACTTTTTTGGGAAAATACAGCGTGGCCGAAAAACTTAATTTTCAAAATTGTCTGATTTTTTCCTTACCAATTTTTTATTTGCCCTGGCTATTAATGTTTCGAGACCAGAATTTTAAGCTTGTAACATTTTTATCATAGAATCTTTTATAAACGGAATAAAACAATTATTTCAGAATAAAATTTAAAAATTTCGAATTTATTTATTTGAACCAAAAAAGATTACTTTTCTATGATCAAAAATGAATTTTCAATAAAAAAGGATGAATTATCAACGAAAGCAAACCCGAGGAATTCAATCTTACCCACGGAATTAGTTAGTACTAATAACCAGATTAGTAGAATACCCTTAATATTTCATTTAGTAACATTAATCTTATCATTTCATTTAGTAGAAAGTGATAAAATGTCTAAGTTAACGAACAGATGACAATTCCCCTCCAGCTACCTGCGAACAGTTTCCCACTACACGGCTTCCCCTCACTCAGCCGAACTGCTGCCGCCGAGCCTGGTCAGCAGTAGTCCTTTGTACCTAATGAGGACTAAAATGGGGAATATAACATTTTTCTAAACTTGGTAATTTATAAATATGATATTCGTAATCTGCGAATTATAACGATTCTAAGGACATGTTGTTTGACATGAAAAGTTTAAAATTACAGAATAAATGTTCAAGTTCATCTTAAATTTTATGGAAAATTTTTCAGTACATTTTACACAAATCCACTGCAGTAGTTTCAATGTATTGGTGCAATACTTTAATTAACTTGGGAAATTCCGGAAGCTAAAATTTGGCCAAATTTAAAAACTTATTAACAAACATAATAAATTTGGTTTATTTCTGAAACAATCACGTTTCTCAAAATTATCCTTAAATAATTTTGCACTCCCAGCCCAAAAGTATGAAGAGTCTCATTCCACAAAAATTTACTAAAAAAATGTTTAAGCAAAGAGTTGACTTTTCACCTGAAAAGATTAATTTTCTATCCAAAAAGATTAATTCTTAACTAAATACATGAATTTTCACAAAAATATTAAATGTTAAGGAATTTTCAACCTTATAGTTAAATTTTCAATCGAATGAATTAATTTTCAACCAAACATGGAATAGTTAAATTATCGGTTAAAAAAATTATTTTTCCACAAAAAAAAAAGTAATTTGCATTATAAACCGAAAAAATGTTTAGTCAATTATTAATTTGGAAAAAAATCGAGTAAGTTTCAAATACATTTAGAAGTTTTGAAAAGATTCCAAAATAATTTAAAACTTGAACAAATTTAAAAACATTCAAAAATGTTTTTTTTTTAGATATTAATTTTGAAAAATATTTTTAAAAACTTACAAAAATTACAAAATTTTCAAAATAGATTCTGGAAGATTTTGAGGCAATTTTTTATTTTGCAGGATTTTCACAAATTTGTAGGAAAAATTCGGGTTCCAAGATAATAACACAATTTGCATTAGATTCCTGGAAAATTTTTAAATGATTTTTTTAAACAAAATTTTAAGAGAATATTGGAAAAGATTTCAGAACAAATTTTGATGTGTAAATTAATTTTTCTAGCTTAAAATTGCTTACAATTATATAATTTAAATTTTTTTAAATTTTTTGATTGATTCTTCAATTCAACATTTCGGCTGAGATTTTTTTTCTTTATTGACTGAAAAATCTTTCTTGGTTCAAAATTCAAAACCTTTTTTAAAAATTCCTTTTTTTTTTGGTTTGAAACTTAGTCTGTTTTGGTTGAGGCTTAAGGCCTTAAGTTAATAAAAAGAAAATAGAAGTGCCAGTAGTAAAAAATCTGGAGCCGGTAATATTATTATTATTTTTTTTTTTTTTAAGGAAGAATAATTGTTTTTAATATTTGCCGAATTCAGTTTTCACATTTTTTTTAACATTTGAAAACGACACTTTTGACTCTAAGGAAATCCTTTATATTCTGCTTTTTATGTGTAAAAATAATATTTTTAATTAACTTTCATAAAAAAATTGGTTAAGCAATAAAAAAATGGATGATGTTTGTTAATGAGTTTGCAAATTAAGCTAGGAATGAGACTATTCATACTTCTGGATTGGGAGCGCAAAATTATTTATAGATAATTTTGAGAAATGCGACTGTTTGAGAAATAAACCAAGTTCATGATGTTCGTTAATAAGTTTTTAAATCTGGTTAAATTTTATCTTTCGGAATTTCCCAAGTTAAGTAAAATATTGCACCAATAAATAAAAAAAATTGCTGTAAAATTTTCCATGAAATTTCACATAAAGTGGAACATTTTTTATTCTTTAATTTTCAACTTTTTAAGTCAAATAACCAAGTGTTATTTGGAAAAATGTTATATTCCGCATTTTAGTCCTCATTACGTACAAAGGACTCCCGCTGACCAGGCTCGGCGGCAGCAGTTCGGCTGAGTGAGGGGAAGCCGTGTAGTGGGGGAACCGTACGCAGGTACCCAGGGCGGAATTGACCAACACAATGCTACTAATTGCATCAGTAAAATTTCTACTAATTCGGATTTAGAGAGTAAATATTTAAACTTGATAAATTTTTGTTTAGAGACAAAAATAAATGAAAGCATATACTTTTTTCGACCCGAACATTTCAGAAGAAGTTAATTTTATATCAAGCGATAAATAAATGTGAGATATGGTGTAAACCGTAAAGTTTTATGCGCAAAAAGTCATTTCGCTTGAAAATTTATGTTTGAGGAGCCATTATTGTAATTTTGTGCAATTTGTGCGGCTGAAGTCTGAAGCAGATAATTCACTTACTTGAGAGAAAGAGGTCTTGAAGAGCTTGGGCAGCTTGGCAGAGAAGAGCCCAGGTTTCTGCCGCCTCTAAACCTGCACCCCTCAAAGCCAGAACATCCGCCGCCACGATGCTTAACCCATCTTCGACGCCACCGACGCCTCCGACGCTCGTCGCGGGCATTCTGAAAAAAAATACAATTTGATTATGATAAATTTGTTATGAAAAAACTGGAGAGGCAGAAGGTTTGATCAGGTTTCACACAGCTATTTCATTTAACTGAATAGGAAGCACCCAATTAGGTCAGGAGATTCACAGTTGAGAGACTTCACAGTAGAAAATTTTTCTCAAAATAGGGGAAATTGGGTGATTTTTCACGAAAATAAAATTCTTTTAAATAAAATGAATGTCCGAAATGTATTACATTTTCAACAAAATAGTTGAATTTTCAATTAAAAAAACTTAATTTTCAGCATCGATGAATTTTCATTCAAATAGTTGAATTTCAAAAAAAAATTAATTATTTTTAACCAAATAGTTGCATTTACAACCAAATAGTTGAACTTTCAAGCGAAAGAGACGAATTTTCAACAAAAAGGTTGCATTTTATTCAAATAGTTGAATTTTCAACCGTCAAAAATGATTTTTTAAACAAAAAGGATTAAATCTCAACCAAAAACGGTTGCATTTTCAAATAGTTGAATTTTGAATCAAAAAGATGAATTTTTAAACAAAAAAGATTAAACCTGAACCACAAACAGTTGCATTTACAAAAAGTTGAATTTTCAACACAAAAAAAAAAAGATGAATTTTCAACAAAAAAGTTTAGTTTTCTAGCTAAAAAGTCGGAATGTTTTAGAAAAATATTGAATTTAAAATCCAAAAAAATTCATTTTCAGAACAAAATTAATTTCCAACAAAGAAAGATGAATTTTCAATCAAATAGTTGAATTTCAAAAGAAAGTTAATTTTTAACCAAACAGTTGCATTCAAAATCAAATAGTTCAACTTTCAAGCGAAAGAGACGAATTTTCAACGAAAGAGATACATTTTCAAACAAAAAAAAAACTTGATTCTTAATAAAGAAAGATGAATTTTTGTTCAAATAGTTGAATTTCAAAAAAAAAAGTTAATTTTTAACCATACAGTTGAATTTGCAACCAAATAGTTGAACTTTCAAGCGAAAGAGACGAATTAAAAAAAAAAATGTCGGAATGTTTTAGTAAAAAGTTAAATTTCAAACCCAAAAAGATGAATTTTCAGAAAAAACTAATTTTCAACAGAAAAAGATGAATTTACAACCAAATAGTTGAAATTTCAAGCAAAAGAGAAGAATTTTTAAACGAAATAGTTGGATTTATATTCAAATAGTTTAATTTTCAACCTACAAAAAAAAATTTTCAAAAAAAAAAAACAAAGAAAAAACTTTAACCAAAAATAGTTGCATTATCAAATAGTTGAATTTTGAAGCCAAGAAGACAAATTTTTTAGAAGCCATTTGAATTTCTAATCCAAAATGACGAATTTTCTATCCAAAAAGACGTATGTTCGAGAAAAATGTTGAATTGTCGACCAGAAAAGATGACTTTATAAGGAAATAGTTGACTTTTTAACAAAATAATTGAATTTTCAACCAAAAATAATAAATTCTCAACGAATCATGTAATAATTGATATTTCAAACAAACAAGATTTTAATTTTAAAACAAAGACAGTTGAATTCAAATAAAAAAACGAATTGTTAAATAAAATTTCAAATTCTGAAACAAAACAGTTTAATTTTCAACCAAAGAGCTGCATTTTCAATCAAAGATGAAATTTCTACAAAAAAGATGAATTTTCATTCAAAACGACAAATTTTCTATGAAACAGTTGAATTTTCACTCAAAAAGAATAATTATTTATCAAAAAGAGGAAATTTCATCGAAATACGTGAGTTTTTAACTAAAAAAGATAAATTTTCAACCAAAAATGCAATAGTTATATTTTGTTTAAAAAAAATTAGTTTTCAACCAAAAAAGAACGATTTTTAACACAAATTTCAAATCCAAAACCAAAAAAAAATTATTTGAACCAACCTTTTTCAATTGAAAAAATTAAGTTTTAACCCAAAAAGAACGATTTTCCAATAAAGTAGTTCAATTTTCAACGAATCAAATAACTTTTGCATGAATTACTTAAATTTTCAAATAATTAATTGAATTGTCAACTAAATAGATCAATTTTAAACAAAAAATTTTGATTTCTCAATGAAACATGTAATAATTGTAATAGTAGATTTTGATATTGATCTGGAATTCTCGTGTTGTTTATTTAAATAACACTTTCATTCCGCAACACTGCTTCGACCCAGTTGGCTGATCAATCTCTCAGGCAATCACCCCAGGCAATGAGCTTCACAAAGTCATCATGTAAAGCTCTCCACTCGGGCCCATTAGTATATAAAGTGTTCATAAAGTTGAAATGAAAACGCTTTACACTCATATCAAAGAGTGTCTTCGTAATAATATTTACTGAGTGGCTCAAATTAAAAAAAAAATCTATTTATATGATTATTTTATCGCTGAAATAAAAGAGAATGGAATGGCAAAAAAATGCATGTATTGCCTTTGTGCACTCATATCTAGCTCCATCCATGCATATTGCCGTAAATTGCACCATATTCGCATAGAAATGCAAAATATGAGGAGCTTGTATAACAATGCGATTCAATAACTAGGATTTTTTGCATTGGCCCATTATTTATAACATTTTATTCCAAGGTACTACAACCTATTTCCTCACATCGTTAAATCCAAATACTACTCAAATTCTTCTTTTGAGCACAAATATGGACTAAATTTAAGTTTTAACAATTTTAATTAAAATCCAATTTGAATTCTTTTCATTATTTTAATTAATTACTTAATTAATTAATTGTACGCTGGGATTATACTAAATATTAGTAAGAATATATTGTAAATCAAACACAAAAAAAAACGAATTTTTAAATAAAATTTCGAATCTTCAACCAAGTTGATTTTTTATTTTGAACCAAAAAAGATGCAACTTCTAGAAAAAGAGATGAATTTTCAACAAAAAAAAAGAAAGAATTTTCTACAGAAAATTTGAATTTTCAACCAAAACGAATAATTTTCTACTCAGATAGACGAATTTTTACGAAAGAGTTAAATCATTTCAACTAAAAGAGATACAGTTTTAATCAAAAATGGAATCGTTAAATTTTCAGATTACAAAAACTAATTTTTAACCAACAAAAAAACTAATTTTCAAGTAGTTGAATTTAACTAAAAAAGACGAATTTTAAATAAAATAGTTAAATTCTCCACAAAAATTATGACTTGTCAACCAAAAAATTAATTTTCTACCGAAATAGACGAATTTTCAACAAAATAGTTAAATTTTCAAATGGTTATTTTAATTTTTTAACAAAGTAGTTTAATTTTCAACCCAAAATATTAATTTTCATCAAAAAAGTTAATTTACGACCAAATAGTTGAATCTTCAACTAAAATGATGAATCTTAAACCAAAGAAAATGAATTTTTTACAAAGTAGGTCAACTTTGAACAAAGTATAATAACAAAAAAATATTTTAATTATAAGTAAAAAACAGTGAAATTCAACCAAAAAGGACGAATTTTCAACAAAACAGTTGAATCCTCAACCAAAAAGATTAATCTTCAACCAAGCAGTTGCATTTTTGACCAAAAAGGATGAATTTTGAACTAAGAAGTAATGTTCTACCAAAAAAGACAAATTTTTAACAAAATACATGAATTTTAAACTAAAAAAGTTCAATTTTCAACCAAAATTAGGAATCTTCCACAAGAAAAAGTAATTTTTAACAACACAGTTCAACTCTAAGTAGTTAAATTTTCAACCTACGAAGATGAATTTTCAATCAAATAGTTGTATTTTCAACTAAAATTTTAAATCTTTAATCCAAAAAATACTTTTTCAATAAAATATTTTAACTCTGAATTAATTAGTTGAATTTTTAACTAATTAAATTCTGATTTACAATTTTCAAAATCCGACGAATTCTGACTTAGAACAAGATTTTTTTTTAATGGCAGAAATTTCCTGTTCCAACTCAGAATTACAGTGATAAACTATAAACACTTCCAATTTGCATATTAGTACATTTGTGAGATTAATTTGGGTAACTGAATCAAACTCCCGGCCATTTCATGGGTTTTTCATGGAGCACCAAATTCCCAATCTTTTTTCGAATTTACTAAAAAACAGTTAAATTTTTATTCAAGAAAAATAATTTCCTATAAAAGAAGTTGAATTTTTAACAAAATACATGAATTTTCAACTAAAATGTTGAATTTTCCAATGAAAATAATCAATTTACATAAAAAATGGAATAGTTACACTTTCAGTTAAAAAAATTAATTTAAAAAAAAGAGTTTTAAACAAAATAGTTAAACTTCCAACCAAAGAGATGAATCTTCAACCAAACAAATTATTATTAACAAAGTAGTTCAACTTTTACCCAAGTAGTTGAATTTTCAACCAAATAAGATAAATTCTTAAAGAAAAAATAAGAATTTTCAAAGAAAGATAGTTGAATTTTCATCCAACAAAAATTTTATTGGATTTTGAACATCTAAATATGAATTTTCAACAATTACGTAAAATTATGTATCTGCCATAAATGAAATTAATTTTTAACAAAAAAGTTCAACTTTCAGCCAAGTGTTGAATCTTTAATCAAAATAGATGAATTCTCAATTGAAAAAAAAATAATTGAAATAAATAGTTGAATTTTCAACTAAGAAAGATTCAAATTGAATTTTCAAGATCAAAATATTAATTTTGAATAATAAACTAAAATGATATTTCTTCTAAAAATAAAATTAATTTTTAACAAAGTAGTTTAACTTTCAACCATGTAGTTGAATCTTCGTTAAAAAAAGATGAATTCTCAATTAAAAAAAAAAGAATTTTCAAAAAAATAGTTGAATTTTCAATATCGAAATATGAATTTTCAACAATAAACTAAAATTATATATCTTCCACAAATAAAATTAATTTTCAAGAACAAAATAGTTGAACTTTCAACCAAGTAGTTGAATCTTTAATAAAAAAAGATGAATTCTTAATGAGAAAAGAAGAATTTAAAAAAAAATAGTTGAATTTTCAACCAAGTAGTTGAATCTTTAATAAAAAAATGAATTCTTAATGAAAAAAGAATTTTCAAAAAAATAGTTAAATTTTCAATCAAGAAAGATTTTAATTGAATTTTCAACATCAAAATATGAATTTTCAACAATAAAGGTAATTTTCTGCCGAAAGAATTGAATTTTCAACCCCTGTCAAAAATTTTCTTTTCCAGCTCAGAATTAGAGTAATAAAATACAGTAAACTTCCTCCTATTTCGCGGCCTTGAAACATACACGTTCCATAATTTTACGGCTGGAGGGGCACCCACCTCTACCTCAAACATCAAGTTATTTTTGTCAAGCGACGTTCATTGGCTGCCCCAGCCTTTTATCGATGCGCTCCCTGTAAGCAACTTTTTCAACTGTGCATGTACCGAACAGGCGGGTCCATTTAAAATTAATAAATACTATAAATAATAATACAGATAAATACACCCTCCATTCCTAGAACTGCTGGCCCAACTAGTTTCTCAGCTCTAAGGGCGAGAGACGATTGCGACTCGCCTAGGATGGGCCGCAGTGCGCGATTACTCAGTCAAGTATATTGCGCAATATGATGCTTTCCAATTGGAAACGGTTCAGATGGTTCCGAATCGCGCGGCTGAAAAAGTCGCGGTCCGTTAGCCTGCATGCATGCATCAGTGTTTTTGCTGGCGTACGACGTGAAAAATATAAAATTTCCTGGAAATATTAAATTCGCCAACTAAACATCAATATAAGAGAATCAAAAAAAGACTCAAATATTTCGCGGAATACTGAGTTTCGCAGCATGACGTACCGTGACGTCATGATATAATAGGTGGACATGTCAGGAAGGTTAGTATAATTCTTGACGTAGGTTCTGATCAAATCGATCTGACTTACATTTACGTTTAGCATGTTTTCTTGAAAAAGTTGTATGGATTCCCATGACGTCATGCTAAAATACTCAATTCAAGGCTTCCCGCTATTTTTAATTTTTACCTCTATTTTTAATTGGTCAGCCACTGACGCGGGCGTGACCGTACAGGGACCGTGGTGGGAGGTGACGGAATTGCGCAATTTGAAATCAGCGCGTATGGGGGTCTTAAAATAGTTGAACTTTGAAATAGGCAGTCTTTGAAATAGAAGGAAGTTTACTGTATATGAAACCACTTTTTAGTTACATATCAGTACATTCGAGAGGTTTTCCATGTCACTGAATTAAATTCCCAGTAATTTCCTGGTTTTCCCGATTTCCCGGTCAGGTAGACACCCTAAGTGTTTGATATAGTTGATAAGTTGAGTTGCAAAAGCTGCTTAGAAACACAGGAAGTTAAAGTTTAAAATTCACAACAACACAAGCCTTGTTTGCATAAAGTGCTAGGGCCAAAGTCGATTTCTGCTGCTCGAGGAAACATAGTAACTTTCCGGGCAACTCGGTAACTTTACGCGTCGCATCGCATTTCTCAAGTAACTCTTTCTATTTTACGAGTGCCTTTGAATAGGTACCTCAAATGCTCCAGTCAAACTCGGAACTATTTCAAGTAGGTTGGAATATGTACTCCATCTATGGACTAATTTGCAGTGTTAGTACTCAAAATTTTAATGTATATAGACTCAACTCCCGATATAAGAACGGTTTCAGGCATGGCTTGCATTGGCCTTGATCCTGAATCGGAGGAATGCAAACGTAGAAGGGCAGGTGCGCATGAATCATTGCTGCTGAATTTGGAAGCATGACGCAACCTGATGCAACTAACGCGCTGAGAGTGCGGCCCTCGAGCTGTTTTTCACGCTTGACTGAGCACATCCTCTCTTTCGTCCCCGTGGCTCCTCTCATCATGAAACTTCGGAGGCTATCAGTTCTAGGAATATCGTAAACCGAGGGGACTTATATCGGAAGTTGAGTGTATTTAGATGTGGCTCAAGCCCCATGAAGTTTAACACATATTTCCCATAAGAAAAAAAGTTTTTGTACATTTTATTCAGAATCGTCAATATTAGTTAAATGGTGTTAAAATTCAACATTTCTTTTCACAATTACCTTTAGAATACAAATGAATAATCACTTTTTAAATTTCACCCCCATAGGTCTGTTTTATAGGGTCCCAAAAAATCTCATAGGTGAAAAATAAAATTTGGTTTCGCGAGTTTTTGGCTATAATTATGATTTTTTTGGAGTTTTTGAAAATAAAAACTGTTTCTAATGCATAAAATACTACTTTCTACTGATGATTGAATGTTTAGTTAAATTGTTTAACCAATTTATTATTATTTTTTTCTATTTTCTCTTAGAATAGAGTTAGAATGTTGCGGTTTTTTCCGAATTTTTTTACTTATTTCCAACTTTTCAGTTAGATCAAGGCAATAATCAATTAAATTTAACAGAAATAATTGTTCACCAGGTGAAAATTAATGCCATTTACGAACATAATTGTTTCAATAAATTATTATTGTTTATAACTATCTTCTTCTGTAGTAATGCTAGATAGTTGCGGTTTTTTCTGGAATTTTTCACTTTTTGTTAGTTTTTCACTTACAGAGAGATCATAATTAATTCCAGTTAACAAACACAATTGTTTAAAAAATTCATTATTATTTTTAATAATATTCTCTTCGAATGATGGTAGAAAATTGCGGCTTTTTCTGAAGTTTTTAACTTTTGGTCCACTTTATACGTAGGGCGTGGTAAAAATTATTAAAATTGAACAAAGATAATTGTTTAAACAAATTCTTATTATTTGTAATTATCTTCTCCTATAGTAATTCTAGATAATTGCGGCTTTTTTTGACTTTTTGTCAACTTTTCACTTAGAGTGAGGCAACAATTAATTCATGTTAACAAAAAAAATTGTTTAAACAGTTTATTATTATTTTAAATAATATTATCTTTGAATAATGCTGTAAGTTCCGTTTTTTCTGAAATATTCAACTTTTCGTCCACTTTTCACTTAGAGAAAGGTAAAAATTATTCAAATTTAGCAAAGATAAACGTTGAAACAAAGTATTATAATTTTTAACTATCTTCTCATATATTAATCCTAGCTAATTGCAGTTTTTTCTGAAATTTTGCACTTGTTGTCAACTTTTTCACATAGTGAGGTAATAATTAATACAAGTTAACAAACATATTGGTTTAAACAATTTTTTATTGTTTATACCTATCTTCTTGTACATAGTTGCTAGAAAGTTCCGTTTTTTTTAATTTTAACTTTGCTTGGACTTTTTAGTAATAAACAATTGATACATAAACAATGAGGAGAATGATTTTGTAAACAATGTATTTTTTTTTTAATATATTTTTCTGAAATAAAAAAGTTATTGGAAATATTCTTCAAATTTTTTATATGGATCATATTAAATGTAAATTTTCTTTGAAGTAATTACTGAGAGCTTTTTTGTTTAAATTGATATTAATATTTAGTATTTGTTTCTAACTCAAAAGTCGGAGAAAAGCTGAAAATTTCAGAATACCCGCGACTTTCTAGCAATACTCTAAGAGAAGATAGCTATAAAGAATAGTAGTTTGTTTAAACATTTAATTTTGTTAAATTGCATTAATTATTGGACTCTCTCACTAATTGAAAAATGGACCAAAAGTGGAAAATTTTATGAAAAACTGCAACTTTCTAGCATTATTCTAAGAGAATATTCTTAAAAATAATCAATGGTTTGAACAATTATTTATCTTGAATTTGATTGATTTTTGCCTAGATATAACTGGAAAGTTTGAAAATAAGTTTGAAAATTCGAAAAAAACCCGAATGTCTCACTCTATTTTTAGAGAAAATTGCAAAAAACAATATTAAATTGTTTCATCAATTTATGTAAACATTTAATTAACAGTGTAAAGTCATAGTTTATGTATTAGAAATAACTTGTATGTATACTCATGGGATTTTTTAGACTCTGTCAAACAGATTAATGGGGTTGATATTTAAAAAGTAATTAATAATTTGTATTCTATAGATAATTGTGACAAATCTTTCATAAGTATAGTTTTTTTCAGCGAACAATAATAAAAAATTGTAAATTCCAAATCAAATTTTTCGCCTAATTTATATTTTTTCGAAATTGGTAAAAAAAAAACAGTTTTTTTAATGTTCAAAAAATTCTAAATTGAGCAAAACATTTTTTTTTGAATTCAGAATTATTTATTATTGTTCACTAGCAAAAACTGTAGATATAAAAAATTGCCATAATTTTCGAAGAAATAGGAAATGTTTTTTGAATTTTCAATTTAAAAAAGAGAACAGAAGGTATTAACCGATTTCAAATTTTTTTCTTTACTTTTTTCAAATGTCAAACCACAAATTTTTTTCCTTAGATCAACCGACTCGACTAATTGAAGCATTTTCACTTCGCCCTACTATATGTGTACTTATAAACATTTAATTCAATTTGTCTGTAATTTTTTTGAAACAATTAATCTGAACTCCTTCAATTCAAACTGAATGATACAAGAATAAATTTTAATGGAATTATTTTTATTAATAGTATGCTTCAGAGAAAACGCATTTTCGAAAGATTCCCTTGAATGTTTTCATATACATTTCCAATATTCAATTATTATATTATAAGCTTCTGGTACATTCTTGTTCAAATCGATATAAAGAAAAACCGAAAGTCCGTAAGATTCGATTACTGGCTGCCTCGAGATTGGCTGATTTATAATACCAGTAACCATCGCATTCACTATTACAGTTTCTTTGTATATATATAAAAAAAAATAATAATAATGATCTTCTGTCAAATGGATTTATATGCCGCTTTGGACTTACAAAATTTCTGGCATTTTCATTATACAACATGAGTTTTTTTTTTAATATGTCGTTCTAGGATAAATCTATATTAAAGACACCAGAGGAGAAAATGAAGACATAAGAATGACAACTGGATATAGACCATTTTTTCGAAATTCTGTTTTTAACGTTTCCAAAAAGACGAATTTTTTAGAAGACAGTTTAATTTTCAACCCAAAAAGTTTAATTTTTGACCAAAAAGTTCATTTTTACTTAAGAGAGATGAATTTTCAGCAAAATAAGAATGACTTGTCTACCATGAAAGATGAATTTTGAATTCAAAATGAAAAAACAAAATAGTTAAATTTTCAACAAAATGATTTATCTTTCAACAAACTAGGTGAATTTTTTTTACCAAATAGCTGAAGTTTGGACCTTTAAAGATGAATTTTTAACCAAGAAAATTGAATATTCTACCAAAAGATGAATTTTTAAAAAAACTACATGATTTTTCGACCAAATGGTAGAACTTAGAACTAAAAAAGATAGGCTTTCAATAAAACTGTTGAACTATCTATTAAAATCTATCCATCTATTAAAACTATATATTAAAACTATTTACTATTTTCAACAAAATAGTGGAATTCTGAACCAAAATCATTAATTTTCAACAAACAAGATTATTTTTCTACCAAAATAAAAGAATTTTCTACAAATTGCATGTATTTTCTACGAAATAGTTGAATCTTCAAATTATAAAGGGAAAACCTTAAACCAGAAATGGAATAGCCTATAGCTATTTCATTTTTTCCACAGTTTCCACATTAAAAGACAAAAAAATTAATTTTCAACCAAAAAAATTAATTTTCAACAGAATAGTTAGGTTTTTGAACTGATGTAAAGAAACCATATAAAAATATTTGGAAACGAATCTAAAAATGCTATAAAAACCTTTTCATAGGCTTTGTTCTTTTCTATCATGAGCATCGCCATTTTCATGTTCTCGGTGTATGCATACAAATTTGATTAAAATAGTATCAACAAACCTATACATGGTCTTGCAGAATAGCAATTAATAAAACTTCGTTAAGGCTAATTCATTGCTCGCTTGAAAAGTTTCAATTTAAGGTATGGACATTGATAAACAAAACTGTTTTTTCGCCCTCATCGCAGGTCATATCGAGGCGTTTTTTAATGTAGTTTGCGAATATCGTCTTACTTTAGCGATATCTATAATGGTTTCTGAAATATTCTTTAAAAAAACTGAAAAAAGTGAGAAAAATTTACTCAAATTTCAATGCACTGTATTAAAGGATGATTATCGGTAAAAAAATTAAATTTGGATTATCCGTTTCTCAGATATCTTGAAAAATGTGCATCCTTCTTTTCAATTTCCGAAAATGTGTACTTGATACTGTTCTTGACATCAGATGTTCTCTTGTGGAACATGAGATAATCATTAATAATTCATTCGTATCCGAATTTCATACAGTTGTAAAAAATTAGACGATCAATCACATTGTTACTTGTTTATGAATTCCATACAGTTCTAAAACATGAGACGATCGCTCACATTGTCATTTGTTGTTTCTGAATTTCAAACAGTTCTAAAACATAAGACGATCACTTATATTTAATTTGTTTCTCAATTTCGTACAATTGTGAAACATAAGACGATCAATCACATTGTTATTTGCTTATGAATTTCATACAGTCCTAAAACACAAGGCGATCAATCACATTTTCATCCATAAACAAGTCACAATGTGATATATCGTCTTATGTTTTAGAACTGCATGAAATTCAGAAACGAATGACAATGTGATTGATCGTCTGATGTTTTTGAACTATATGAAATTCATAAACAAGTAACAATATGATTGAGCGTCTTATGTTTAATAACTATACTGAATTCAGAACGAATGAAATCTGAATGATCATCTTATGTTTTAGAACTGTATGAAATTCATAAACAAGTATTAATGTGATTGTTTGTTTTATGTTTTAGAAATGCATGAAATTCAGAAAAAAATGACAATGTGAGTGATTGTCTTATGTTTTAGAACTATATGAAATTCATAAACAAGTAACAATGTGATTGATCGTTTTATATTTTAGAACAGCATAAAATTCAGAAACAAATGACAATTTGAATGATTGTGTTATGTTTTGGAACTATATGAAATGCATAAACAAGTAACAATGTGATTGATCATTTTATGTTTTAGAACTGCATGAAATTCAGAAAAAATATTAAATTCCGAACGAATGAAATCCGAGTGATCATATTATGTTCCACAATTGGAACATCTGTTGCCAAGAATAGTATTGAGTACCAATTTTCGGAAATTGAAAGGAAGGTTCACATTTTTCAAGATGTCTCAGAAATGGATGATCCAAGTAAAATTTTTTTTCAAATAATCATTCTTCATGAAAAACCAAACAAATCGACCTTCGGTTGTAGTAAATACGTCCTGAATTACAGTGCACAAAATTTGAATTAATTTGTCGCACTTTCTGTCAGTTTAATCACATTGTTAGTTGTTTATGACTTTCATACAGTTCTAATACACGAGGCGATCAATCACATTGTCATTCATAAACGAGTAACAATGTGATTGATCGTCTTATGTTTTAGAACTGCATGAAATTCAGAAACAAATGACAATGTGAGTGATCGTCTTATGTATATGTATACTATATGAAATTCATAAACAAGTAACAATGTGATTGATCATTTTATGTTTTAGAACTGCATGAAATTCAGAAACGAATGACAATGTGAGCGATTGTCTTATGTTTGATAACTGTTTGAAATTCATAAACAAGTAATAATATGATTGAACGAATGAAATCTGAGTAATCATCTAATGTTCCACAATTGAATCATCTGATGCCAAGAAGAGAATTAAGTACAAGTTTTCGGAAACTGAAAAGAAGGGTGCACGTTTTTCAAAATGTCTCAGAAATGGATAATCCAAATTCAAATTTTTTTCATGAAATTAATCGTTTTATGTTTTAGAACTGCATGGAATTCAGAAACAAATGACAATGTGAGTGATCGTCTTATGTTTTAGAGCTGTATACAATTCATGAACAAGTAACAATGTGATTGATCGTTTTATGTTTTAGAACTGCATGAAATTCAGAAACAAATGAAAATGCGAGTGATCAGCTTATGTTCCACAATTGGAACATCTGATGCCAAGAACAGTATTAGGTACAAGTTTTCGGCAACTGAAAAGAAGGGTGCACATTTTTCAAGATGTCTCAGAAATGAATAATCCAAATTCAATTTTTTCCATACACTCATCCTTCATGAAAAACCAAACAAATCAATTTTCGGTTTACGTCAATATAGTAAATATGTTCTGAATTACAGTATATTAAATTTGAATTAATTTTTCGCACTTTTTGTCAATTCAATCATATTGTTACTTGTTTTTGAATTTTATACAGTTCTAATACCTAAGACGATCAATCAAATTGTCATTCATAAACGAGTAACAATGCGATTGATCGTCTTATGATTTAGAACTGCATGAAATTCAGAAGCAAATGAAAATGTGAGTGATCGTCTTATGTTTGAGAACTGCATGAAATTCAGAAACAAATGACAATGTGAATGATTGTCTTATGTTTTAGAACTGTATGAAATTCATGAACAAGTAACAATGTGATTGATCGTCTTATGTTTTAGAACTGCATGAAATTCAGAAACAAATGGCAATGTAATTGATCACCTTATGTTTCAGAACTGTATAAAATTCATAAACAAATAAACATGTGATTGATCGTCTTATGTTTCACAACTGTAATAAATTCAGAAACGAATGAAATGTGAGTGATCATCTTATGTTATTCCTCAATTGAACATCTGATGCCAAGAACAGTATTAAGTACCAGTAACAATATCAAGATAATCCAAATTGATTTTTGTTTCCATATAATCATTCTTCATGAAAAACCAATCAAATCGAACTTTGGTTTACATCAAAATAGTAAATATGTCCTGAATTACAGTGCATCAAAAGTTGAATTATTTTGTCGCACTTTTTGTCAGTTTTTTTAGAATACATATCTCAGGAACCGTTAAAGATATCGATGAAATTAGACGATATTCGTAAACTGCGTTATAAACGCATCGACATGACCTGCGGTTAAAGAATTTTTTATTGAAAATTTCAATTGTAAATATCTAATAAACTAGACCTGATAGTCACAAACGCAAGTCAGATTTGTCTTCAGCATTAAAAAGTACTTCGAAAATTATATGTCGCATTCAGCGAGGACATAGATAATTTTTGTTGATCAGTGATAATATGTGTTCAAGTGTGTGTGATAGTCGATGCGCAATTTTATTGTGAATGTGTAGTCATTGGAAATCGATATTGGGTATGCATAAGCCATTTTTTTGGCATTTTGAAGTCTTGTCACATTGTGCGGGTAGCGTTAAATGCGTCTGTCGAGAGACTGAACAATGATGAATGGCGAGCCTATTCAGAACTTCAAAACTTCCGCAACGGACTCGCGAATCGCTATGTGGGACTGTTGACAGGTGCTTCACTCATTTTACTCTTCAGCAAAACATGCAACATTGTTGTCAAAAACTTGTTGTTATGTAATTGCATTGAATGCAATGTTGACTTCTCCTGAAAGAATTGTTTATCATTTAAATGTACAGCATTGTTTATAATATTACTGATAAAGGGAAGTTAATATGAAGATTTAAAAACGAATCAGACCAATCTTCAACCGACAATGTGTACAAATTGAAGAAGTAATTCATTTTGTCTTACGGTCACATAAAAAAACAGCCATCGTTTAACTCATATTAAAAAAAAATCCTTAAGTTTCCTTACATATTCAACACTACTTAAACAAATATAATGTACACAATTTCAATTATAATTTATAAAGTCCAAAAAACTGAATTTAATTTCCAAACACATTTCTGCGATTACAATTTATATTATTTTATTGTATGAAATTATCATTTTTCATGTTCTTGTTTTATATTACTAACTAATTTTAACTATATTTAGGTTACCTTTGAAAAAAGCATGCAGCAGTTGCCGACACGTATGGAATGTTTTTTTTTTAAATAAATATGAGTTAAACAATGATGTATAGAATTCCTGAAAATAAAACAAGAATCCAACGATCAAATTTGGACAATCATATTTTCTGTACATTAACTTGAGTATTGGACGTTAAATATGATTTTGAATTTGATTCTAATCTAATTTAAAATTCTTAAATAAACGATGGTTCTGTTTGTTTTTATTTTTATGTTACCGTAAAACGAAACGAATTACCTTTTCAATTTCAAGGGAAATTAGTTTTATAAAATCTAAACGAACACAGACTGCACTGAAATAGGGAATTTTTCACGAAAATAGGGGAATAAATTCGTTTAAAAAAAATTAATGTAGGTGCTATATTGAATTCAATATGAGATGATTTAAATTCTTAAGATTTCAAGTCGAAATATATTAGTCTTCAACGAAATAGTTGAATTTTCAACCAAAAAACTATTAATTTTTTACCAAAAGACATAATCTGACAACTCGAACAGACGAATTTTCAACAAAATAATTGAATTTTCAATCTGAAAAGTAGTATTTTTTTAAAACCACTTTTAACCACTTTTAAACTCGGAAAGATGAATTTTCATTTAAAAACATTTTTCAACCAAATATTTAATTTTTCAAGCAAAAGAGACAAATTTTTAACAAAAAAGTTGAATTTTCAACCTGCCAAGATGAATTTTCAAACCGAAAAGACAAATTTCTGAAAAAAGAGTTGAATTTTCAACCAAGAAAGATTTTTCAGTCAAGGAAGAACAAAAATGCAACCAAATGGTTGCATATTTAAGGCAAAAAGATTAATTTTCTACGAAAAATTTGAATTTTCAGCCCAACAATATGATTTTTAACAATACAATTGAATTTTTAAGCTATAAAAACGAATTTTTTACAAAACAGGTTAAAATTAACCAAAAAATATGAATTTTCAACCAAACAGTTAAATTGTTAACTAAAAACGATAAATTTTCAACCAAAAATGAAATAGTTAAATTTACAGTTTAAAAAATTTATTTTCAACCAAAAACAAAACACAGATTTTCAACTAAAGAGGTGAATCTTCAACCAAAAAAGATAAATTCTTAACGAAAAATTTAATAGTTTAATTTTCAACCAAAAAAGATGAATTTTCAATCAAGAAGATTAATTTTCTACCAAAAAGACTAATTTTAAACTGAAAGAAGACGAATTTTTAAGACAAAAATTAAATCCTCTACCACAAAAAGATTAATTTTCAAACAGACAGTTGAAATTTTAACCAGAAGAGATGAATTTTCAAACCAAAAAGACTAATTTGTAATTAAGACTAATTAAATAAAGTTAATTGAAAACCTAATTAACTAATTACCTAATTAAATAAACTAACAACTAATTCTCAGTTAAGAAAGAGAAAAAAAATTACAACTAAATTGCGGAATTTTCAAACCAAATTGACGAATGTTCGACAAAACAGTTGAATTTATAACCAGAAAATATGAATTTTCAACAAAAACGTTGATTTTCAAAAAAAAAAAAATAACTACTTTTTCAGCGAAACAGATGGCCATTTTACAAAATAGTTAAATTTTCAACAAGATAGTAGAATTTTTAAACAAATGAGTTGAATTTTCTATTCAGAAAAACGAATGTCCAACAAAACTGTTGCATTTTTGACAAAAAAATATGACTTTTTGACAAAATAATTACATTTTCAACAAAATAGTAAAATTTCTATTTAAAAAGAATTAAATTTTTAACTTAAAAATATGAATTTTTAACTGAACTTTAGAATTTTCAACCAGATAGTTGAATTTTCTACCAAAGTAATTCTATTTTGAAACCCAAAAGACGAATTTGTAACAAAGCAGTTGAATTTCCCCCAAAAAGGATGAATTGTAACAAAATGGTTGAATATTCAACATAATAATTAAATAAATTTTCAAGCAAATAATAGAATAACCAAAAGAACTAACTTTTTGCAAAAAGGATTACTTTTCTACAAAATAATTAGGTTTTCAACCAAAATAGATCAATTTTTGACTAAAAATATAGTAGTAGAATTTTCAATTGAATAGAAATAACTTTCAACAAAAAAATGACTTTTCTACCAAGAGATGAATTTTCAATCCAAAAGTACGAATTTTCTATCCAAAAAGAGGAATTTTCAACAAAACAGTTCTATTTTCGACCAAAAAAGAAGATTTTTTTATAAATTAGTTGAATTTACGACCAAAATGATGAATATTTAACCAAAAAATTAATTTTTAAAAAGTTATTCAATTTTCAGACAAGTAGTAATTGATTTTTAATCAAAAAGGTGAATATTCAACAAAACATATTATAGTTGATATTTCAACCGAGCAATATTTTAATTTTATATCAAGAACAGTTGAATTCGATCAAAAAAGAGGAATTTTTAAGAAAATAATTGAATCCTCGACCAAAAAAGTTGAATCCGTAACCAAATATTTGCATTTTTAACCAAAAAGTATAAATTCTCAAATAAAAAGATTAATTTTCTTCCAATAAAGATGAATTTTTTACCAAATAGTTGAATTTTTAACTAGAAAAGATAAATTTTCAACTAAAATCATGCATTTTGAACAAAAGAATAAATTAAAAAGAATTAGTTCAACTTTCAACCAAGTAGTTGAATTTTCAACAAAAAATAGGAATATTTTAAATAAAACAGTTGAATTTTTAACCCAAAAAGACGAATTTTTAACAAAACAGTTAAATTCTTAAATAAAGAGATAAATTTTCAACCTAAATGATAAATCTTCAACAAGAAGAATGAATTTTTCAAAAAGTGGTTGAATTTTCGACCAAGTAGTTGAATTTTCAACCAAAAAAGAGTAAGTTTCAACGAAAAAATGTAATTGTTGATATTTAAACCAAGAAAGATTTTAATTTAAATAAAAAAACAGTTAAATTCAAGCAAAAAGACGAAATTTCATCCAAATAGTAGTATCTTTAACCAACCAAGATGAGTTCCGAACCAAAAAAGTAATATCAGACTTCTCGATGAAAAAGAATAAACTTTTCACCAAAAATATTTTTTTTCTTATCAGGATCTATCTAGTCAGTTCGGATTTAAGAAAAAAACGGGAGAAAGAAAAGTTCCTTGGAAACAGGGAAAAAAGGGTAATAATGGAAACACTGTGAAGTCTGTACTGTGAATTCCTACAAATTGAGAAATTTGAATACGACCAAGATTCAGTTACAATTAATGATACAAGTTTCCGAAGACTTGAAAGTATATAGGCAAGGGGGTTTCTGGACCAAGATTTCTATCTTACCGACATCGAGAAGCTTCTAACCAGTGGTGGTTCATGTCCGTGCTAAGCTTCTAGAACATTCTCGAAGGTTATGATGACGTTACAGAATAATATTGCGCAATTGTAAGAGCCGAATTCATGTAAACAGGTTCAAGGTTATTACGAGAAAAACTGGATGTCATATCAAATTTCACATATATATGTCTGCATATTTGCGCATTAAATGAATGTTTTATCTATCAGGAGGCAATACATATTATTCTGTGATGTCATCATGACCTTCGAGAATGTTCTAGAAACTTAGCACGGACATGAAACGCTACAGGTTAGAAGCTTCTCGATGTCGGTACGGTAGGAATCTTGGTCCAGAAACCCCCTTGCTTATCTACTCTTGAAATTCACTTTTCTAAAATTGGAAATCCTCCACTGGAAAATACTCTGATGCAAATTAACGAACAAAGTCAATCGAGGACATCGTTTTTCACTTTAGAGCTCATTCCTGTGGAATTAGAAGGAACTTTCTGAAACTTTCGTAGATGCTTGTATCATTAATTCCCGATTTCACCCACCTTAAACATCGTCGATTGGCGCATCTGCACGCGGAGGTGTTCTCGCTTCAATGACCTCGTAAGAAACGGCGGCGGTCACGGGGTGACCCCGCGATCCTGGAAGGTAATAGACTAGGCAGGAGACCATCACAAGAAACAGGAAGAACAGGAACACGAGGTCAAACATCAAGAGAGAGTTCAAAGTCATTAGCTGCATCCTGTGACCACCTTCACCATCACACTAATACATTCTTCTTCTTATTCACGTTATTCCATTCTTGTGTTTGTACTTTTCCTTAAGAGGCCAAGATCGTCGTTCACGATGCATTAGGAATCATTGATAAACCGGGAAGTGACCTTCCTTCATTTTCAAATCGAATTAGTCATACAAATCCTTTTACTTCAGGAGAAGGTCAAGAATCAATGTTAGTGGCGAAGGCAAAGTATGAATTATAAGTATCTATTTGTAAACGATTTATTTTTGTTTCATTGTAAGAATAGGTTAACCATTTTTGGGAAATTGAGGTCCCGGATGCCCCTGGAGGCTAAAACTGGATTTTTAGGTGAGAAGGATATTTTCAGCAGGAGCAGTGGATGAGAGGTAGGCAAGCGGAAAGCACAGTTGTAGGCAAGCTGAAAGCACAATTGTAGGCAAGCGGAAAGCACAGTTGTAGGCAAGTTGAAATCACAATTGTAGACAAGCGGAAAGCACAGTTGTAGGCAAGCGGAAAGCACAGTTGTAGGCAAGCTGAAAACGCAGTTGTAGGCAAACTGAGGGCGGCCGTAGACCGAATAATTTTGGAAATTTGGTAATTTGGGTAGTTTTTCAGATTTTGAAAATTTCTGGTTATTTATATTTACTGCACAGTTCGAATTGCGCCTCCAAACTGCGGTATAAACTCTTTTAGAGGCAGTTGAAGATTAGCCATATAATGTGCATAAGCTGGAAAAAATAAATAACATTTTTCTAAAGAAACGTTTTTAAATTCGGATTGCTCCATCAGTCGAAGGACACCCTGAACTGCAATCTCTGATAATTTCTTTAAAAAATTCCTGAAACTGACGAACGAGTTAAAGTAAAAAAAATTGAAATTAATTTCTTCCAAAAAGACAGATTTTTTACTATAATTAGAAAACTAAAAAGCTAGGATATTTTCTAAGAAAAACAGATGCGCAATAATATTTAACATTGAGATACATACAGTGTTTAAAAATTAAAATTTGAATATTTTTTGAAAGCCTCCAGGGAACTTTGTTTTTGCGAGAAAACATTTTATTTTCCCCTACTGAATCCGGGCCCTCAATTGTTCTAGAATTCTGAGGAATGAGGATGTTTTTTTTCAATTTGTAATTTTTTTATAATTTTTTCGAATTTGAACCGATTTTGTGAAACAAATTCTATGGGGACTTCAGATATGGTCATGTGGATAAGGACAATTTTTAAAGTAAATTGTTTAAACCGTGTGACGAGCAATTTCATTTTATTTTCAGGTATATGAGCCCTCAAAAAACGTTTTAAACGTGGCAGACATCAACGTTTTATTAAAAATGATAAATTCAATTTTCCAGTCAAACTATGCAAGATACGAAAAAATGTTGTCAAGCAAAATCGTTTACTTCAGAAGGATCTACAAATTTTGTTTAGAACAAAAAAAAACATAAACAATAAAAAATGAGAGTGGCCGCGTCAGATTTAAAAATAAAAAACAAATAAAAAAATTTTGTGGCATCCTTTGTCTTTTAAAGCTTTATGTGAAGTCCTGTATTGATATTATTAAAATTATCAATTTAAATTCATTGGAATATATATATATATATATATATACCATTAAACCATTTCCCTTTCAGGGTAGGGCGTGACACCACC
Source organism: Andricus curvator (assembly GCA_932195095.1). NCBI lineage: Eukaryota > Metazoa > Arthropoda > Insecta > Hymenoptera > Cynipidae > Andricus > Andricus curvator. Next base: position 403,576 of record CAKNYM010052676.1, read on the forward strand.
CGATTCGGGTAGTGTTTCTAGGTTTTTCTTGTAGTTATAAATAATCCAAGTACTAACCGCGTCCAACGCTGCTTAACTTCAGTGATCTGACGAGAACTGGGTTTTTCAGCGTGGTATGGCCGTTGGCCATAATGGTTATAAAAATATTGTTCATAAACTTCATGGGATTTTATAAACATTTTATATACGATCAAATAATGCTGAGTTTAAATTTAAACTTCGAACTAAAATCCCCTTTATTTAGAAATCATTAAATATCTTCGAACATCGATCTGAAAAGCGTTAAAAGTTCAAATCGAGTTAAAAATAATTTGCGCTAAAATAATCATTTATAAATGTTTCCAACGAATTTATCCAGGGTCAAAGCTTAATTGGCCAAGTTTCCCTTTACTGCTTCCTATTACTCGAGGCTAAATTGCATAATTTTCTACTCTCCAATACCAATACAGTCATGATTGATTTTACATTTGCCATCACTGAGGAGACATTTCAGTGTCACTATTATTATTTCCAAAAATATAAAAAAGCTTTCAGAATCTTCGGCATCCTAAATCTAGAGCTTAAAACCAATCGAAAAAAAATGTATGGATTTACGAGCAAAGCTGTGTATTTCGTACAGATTTACAAGCAGAAATACTTTTTAATAACCCGAGCAAAAAAGTTTGCCGAATGTTTGTTGCAGGAATATTGATTTTATCTCTGATTTATATTTTTGAGAAACTATCCTTGTATGCAAATTCTAATTTATTCATTGAGGGTTCGTTCATAAAAGACGTCAATTTTGTGCTATTTTTCTAAATATATTGCATTTTCAACTGAATATTTGAATTTTTAACCAAAAAAGATTTTCTAACAATAGATGAGTTTTGAAGCCCAAAAAGTCGAATTTTCAATAAAAAAGGTTATTTTAAACCCAGAAAGATGATTTTTTTTTACAGTTAACTATGAATTTTCTACTGAAAGACGAATTTTTAACAAAATAGTTGAGTTCTCAACCAAATATATGAAGTTTCAATCAAGAAAGATTAATTTTAAACCAAATAGTTGAATTTTCAACTAAAAAAGATTTTTTTGAATCCAAAATGGAATTTTCAGTTTAAAACATTAATTTTAAAACAAAATGAATTTTTACATTCTCATTCTAATGAGAAGGTATTGGTTTTATGTAAAATTTGACATAGTCGGTTTTCATCAAATCTCCACGTTT
>CAKNYM010052676.1:404792-434908 GCA_932195095.1 Andricus curvator
AACGGCACAAGCTAAAATAAAATGTTAACTAATAAAATTTGTCGCCTGAATTATATCATTACTTTTCATTTGAAATCAAATACAAATTTAGTAATTTGTATATGAAGAACATATAATACGGAGCACAAAGTGCGCGCTCAGTGTATTTACCAAATCGCACGCCGTAAGTGCGCTCAAACTTTTTTGTTTCTATCATACGGTTCAAATGATTTTCAAATCAAATATCGAGCGCGAAGCGCGAGTGTCTGGATGAGAATGTGTTCCTTAAGGTCGATAGAACCTTGAGTAAATAAAGTTCCTTTTCAGTCTAAAATAAAAACAAATTTAACAATCACTTAATATGTAGAGGTTTTGATAAATTTATAATATTTGCAAACAAACTTTTTCTTTTCATCGATGTCGAACACGAAGTTCAAAAATCTAGAGGAGCCTAGCGTAAAGCGCGATGCAAATACGCCCGAGCGCGTAGCGCGAGGTGAACACATAATCGAGCGCGAAGCGCGAGATAAATATATGATCGAGCGCGAAGCGCGAGATCCAACAGTCGCGCGCCCTAGGCGCGCTCAAACTTGCGAGCGAAGCGAGCCGCGCGCAAAGCGCGCCATGAGAATGTGGCCGCGAAGCGGGCAGATTTTTAAACTGTTGAATTAAACCAAAGAAGAGCAATTTTTAACCAAATTGTTTAATTTTCTAGATAATTGTTGAATTTTTAAGCCAAACAGACGAATTTTTTACAAAGCAGATCATTTCTCAACTGAAATGATGAATCAATTGTAGCAATTTTTTAAAAAGTAGTTAATTTTTTAACCAAGTGGTTAATTTTCCAACAAAAAAATACGATTTTTCAACAATAGTTGAACCGTCAACCCAAACAGATTAACATTTAACCGAATATTTGAATTTTCAAGCAAGAAAGGTGAATTATTTTCAACCAAGAAAGATGAATTTTCAACCAAGAATGACTTTACTATCATAAAAGGTGAAGTTTCATTTAAAAAGGAAAAAGTTTCAACAAAATAGTTGAATTTTCATCCAAAAAAGATGGCTTTATCAAAATAGTTGAATTTTCAACCTACGAGGTGAAACCAAATAGTTAACATTAAAAAAAAAAAAATACAAAAACAGTTGAATTTTCCAGACAAATAGACGTTTTTTTCAGAAGACAGTTGAATTTTCAACCTGAAAAGATGACTTTTCTACCATAAATGATTAATTTTCTACCAAAAGACAAATTTTTAACAAAAAAGTTGAATCCTTAAACATATAGATGGATTTTCAATCAAGAAAGATGAATTCTAAACCAAACAGTTGAATTTTCAACAAAAAAAGATGTTTTTAACCGAAAATGGAATAGTCAAAATTTTTAGTTAAAAAAATTAATTTTAAAAAAACTAATTTTTAACCTGTTGAATTAAACAAAAAAAAAACGAATTTTTAACCAAATAATTGAATTTTCAACAAAAAATATGAATTTTCAACAAAAAAGTTATTTTTCAATGAAATAGCTTAATTTTCTACCAAATTGATAATTTTTCGAGCCAAACAGACGAATTTCCTACAAAACAGATTTGTTGTAATATTTTATAAAAATGTGTAGTTGAAGTTTAAACAAGTAGTTGATTTTTCAATCAAAAAATTTTAATCTTCAATAAAAAGGTTCATTTCTAAGCCAGAGAGATTATTTTTCTACTATAAATGATTAATTTTCTGCTAAAAGACTTCTTAACAAAATAGTTGAATCCTTAAACATATAGATGAATTTTCAATCAAGAAAGATGAATTCTAAACCAAATAGATGAATTTTCAACTAGAAAAGATTTAAAAAAAATCAAAAATGGAATTTTCGAAATTTTCAGTTTACAAAATTAATTTTAAAACAAAATGAGTTTTCAACCTGTTGAATTAAAACAAAAAAGAAGAAGTTTTAACCTAATAGTTTAATTTTCTACCAAAGTGTTGAATTTTCAAGCCAAACAGACGAATTTTCTACAAAACAGATCAATCTTCAACTAAAATGATGAATCAAATGTAGCAATTTTTAAAAAAAGTAGTTGAACTTTACAGTTTAAAACAGTTGATTTTTCAACAAAAAATACAAATTTTCAACAAAATAGTTGAATCCTCAACCAAAACAGATTAATTTTCATCCAAACAGTTGAATTTTCAACCAAAAAGGACGAATTTTCAACCAAGAAAGATGAGTTTTCTACCATAAAAGATGAATTTTCTACCAAAAGACAAATTTTTAATAAAGCAGTTATATCCTCAAACATATAGATGAATTTCAACTCAAGAAAGATAAATTCTGAAACTAATAGTTGAATTTTCAACTAAAAAAGATTTTTTTGTACCAAAAATGGAATAGTCAAAATTTTTAGTTCAAAAATTTAATTAAAAAAAGGATTTTTCAATCTGCTGAGTTAAACAAACCAAAAACGAATTTTCAACCAAACACTTGAATTCACAACCAAAAGTATGAATTATGAACAAAAAAGTTAATTTTCAACCGATTAACTTAATTTTCTACCAAATTGTTAAATTTTCAAGCCAAACAGACGAATTTTCTACAAAAAAGATTAATTTTGAACTAAAATGATGAATCATTTGTAGCAATTTTTCTAAAGCAGTTAAACTTCAAACCAAATAGTTGATTTTTGAATGAAAAAATACGATTTTTTATAAGAATAGTTGAATCCTCAACCAAAACAGATAAATTTTTGATCGAAAACTCAACTTTTCAACCAAAAAGGATTACAAATTAAATTTTTCACAGAAAAGACGAATTTTCAAAAAAATACATGAATTTTCAGTTCAGTTTTTGAATTTTCAACTAGAAAATATTAACTTTCAATTGAAAATATATCATGTTCGAACAAAGAATGGAATGAAATGGAACATTTTCAGTTAAAAAAATTAATTCTTAATAACAAAAAAGAAACGGATTTCCAACAAAAGACTTACATTTTCAACGAAGGAGATGAATTTTCAAATAAAATTATGAATCTTAAACAAAACAAAAAAAAATAATTTTCAACAAAAGAGTTCCTTCCAAAAGATGATTTTTTAACCCAGAATATTAATTTTCTAAAAATGGATTAGTTAAATTTGCTACGAAAGAGATTTATCTTCAACCAAAAGAATGAACTTCTAACAAAGTAGTTCAACTTTCAACCAAGTAGTTGAATTTTCGACAAAAGACGATCACTTTTTAACAAAATAATAATATTTTTAACGAAATAATTAAATTATTAACCAAATAGTAGAATTTTTACCCGAACTAAATGTTATCTGGGTCCGTAACGTTACTTCCAGTGACTCCCCCCCCCCTCCCATGTTAACAACTGTAAATTTTGACGCGACCCCCTCCCCCTCAAATTGGTAACGTAGTTGATGAACGGCTGTATCTCACTTTTACTAGAAGTGCTCACATTTTCCTAAACGTTTGGCCAGGGGAGAGGAAAACTGCAGAAAACTTTAAGTTCTGGGGTATTTTGACAATCATTTGACGTGAGGAAATTCACTGATGTTGATTTTCACTAAAATATTCTGCATTCTAACATGGCAAACATTTCAGTACTTCGCCTTCGTTCCTAATATTATCATGTTGATTTTCAATTCGCATTGTAAGCAGACATTTCCATCATTCCTTAACAAGTTATATAGAAGATACTCATTATTCTGGGCGCGGATTCCATTCAACTTATTGGGATTATTAAATAATTATTATCGATATCCGATAACCCGCAATTAACTTTATTGCTTTTATTACATTTCTGATTGTGAGAGGGAAGTTTTGCCTTCAATACCTATACGATTATTGGTCCATTATTTTTTTCGAGAATCGAGAAATTTAATTATTTAAAGAAAGTCTGTGAGGAGATTTTTTTTTTATTTTCCCCAGTTTGAATTCTCCTGGTTAGATTAGGCGGCAGCGCTCCGAGTTTGTAACCAGAAAGTCTGGGCTCGATTCCTGCTGCAGGCATTTTTTGCCAATTTTTTTACATTGAAATTTTTTTATTGCAATTGACTATTAAATTTATTTAAATCAAGTCAATATATTAATTTTTAACAATTTCTTTCATATCAAAAAATTGTTTTTTTTTCAACCTTTATCACTTCCAAAGCCAATATTTCAAGGACTAGTCAGTGCCGCGATATTATTCAAAAATTCTAAGTTTGTATGCAATTTTCAGTTGAAAAACATCATTTATTATTCTAATTTTAAAATATAAATATAATAATAATAGAAAACGTCTTTTATTTATATTCTATTTTACTATTTATTTTTATTTAAGTGTGTTTTTTATTCTTATTATATTATTTTTATATATTTTATTTTTATTTCATGTGAAAATTATAATAACCAAAATACAAGGATCACAACGTAAAAGAAGCTCAAAAAAAGGGGAAATAGGGGAAATAGGGGAAAGATTGAACCTTTATTTTTACATGCAGGAAAAAGAAAAAAATATTTTTATAAGAAATTTTATATTTTTATAATTTTAGATTACTTTTCTATCAAAAAATGATTTTTTAATACAGAAGGACGAATTTTTATCCAAAAAGACGAATTTTCAACAAAACAGTTGAATTTTTGGCCAAATAGATAACTTTTTGATAAAAAAGTTGAATTTTCAACAAAATAGAATTGTTAACGAAAAGAGATGAATTCTGAACCAAAACTTAAATAGTAGATTTTTCAATAAAAAAGAATTCACTTGAAAAAAAAAAAAAAATTTCTTCGAAAATAGTTGAATTTTCAAGTCAAAAAGACGACTTTTCAACCCAAAAGGATGATTTTTTAAGAAAATGCAAGTTTTCAACCAAAATAGATGACTTTTTAAAAAAAGAGTTGAATTATGAACAAAACAATTAAATTTTCCATCAAATAGTAGAAATTTTAAACAAAAGAGAAAATTAGTTTGAACAAAAAATATAATAGTAGACTTTTCGATTAAAAATAATTAATTTTCAACCAAAAATATTTGGATTTTCTTATTGGATTCTATTAATTAATTTCGGATTTAACAAGAAATAGGGGAAAAACAGGATTTCTACAAAAACGTTGCAAAAAATTGGGGTAAAAAAAAAAATTATGATAACCATTTAGCCTAACTAATAATTCTGTGACCTTTTAATCAGGAATATCAGTTTCGAGTCTCAATTCAAATTGTTAATGCTTGAATGTCTTAAATTTAAACTTGATTATTATGTCAAATATTTTACTTTAAACTTATTTGATTTTGAACGTTTTCAATTTAAAATTGTCTCATTTTGAATATAGTGAATATAGTGTCAATTTTACTTAAAAAATTCAATAACAAAAAATAGGCGAACAACGCCGGCCACAGGAATCGAGCCCGGACTTTTTGGTTACAAACTCGGGTCGCTGCCACCTAATCTAACCGGGAGTTAAAATTATAAACTTATTACTTTAGAATATCAAAAGTTTACAAATTCCAAAGGGTGAAGGATCGCCTTGAAATTTGTAAAAATAATTTTAAAAATATATTTAAATAAAAATTGTATAAGAACAGGAAGTTACACTACTTTTCCATGAATATTTTCATATTGGGAAAGAAGTACGATGCTTTTAGTTTACGGTTCGCGGATTTTCGTCGTATTGGAATCTGATGATCGTTCTGCATAAAGTGCAACGAGGGACTTGTATACAAATCATGTCAGTTGCCAAGTGTTCGAAAAGCTGTTTGACGTGGAAATGTATCTGTCTTTAGATATAGATATACAAAATTGATACTAAAAATATAGGTATTTACGTGTAGTCGTTCATATCTCTTTCAAACACGTGCCACTGACATCAGAGGAAAGTCGGATCGAACAATGTCGATTCTAAATCACCTCTTTTCCACAAAATATGTAGGAATACATATTTTACATTTTTTTTATCACAGTCATTCTAAACATCGCCGAGGTCTGTTTTTGTTCCCAATGTAACATCAAGTTGAAGTTAGTATCCATATTTCAGAAAGTGTTATTTGAAAACTTGTTTCTTAAAAAACTTTTATAATATTTTTACTTCACGATATTATTGGTAAAATTATTCATAATTCCATATTAATATTATAAAAATGAATTTTTAGCAAAGAAATTATAGACTATTTCAGGATATTCTGTAGAAAATTTCGGATCTTACTCAGAATATAGTTAAATGACATTTCTGCTGGTTTTTCGAAAGATATCGTTTTTATTTAACTCAAGTAGAATTATTGCAAAGAAGATTTTTTAAATTGACATTAGGGTCTAGAATTTTTCTTCTTATTCTCATAAGTGTCGATCGCTTTTCAAAAATACGAAACTTAGCACGTTTCGATTCGAGCTGACTCACTGGACTAGTCAGTAAGGCGGTTTAGAACTTAATTGACTTAAAATCCATTATACTATATATATATATATTTGTAAATAATATTTATTCTTGTAAATTTTTGAAATTAATAATTACATTAATTAATAAAAATTACAAATGTGTCAATAGCTTTTCAAAAAAATACGAAACCTAACACGTTTCATCCTGGACTAAATCGCATTACCTTACTGATTATTAATTTAAATAAATTTTAAAGTTCAAAATTATTTAAAATATATAGAATAATGGATTTTAGGTCAATTAAGTTCTATCTCGCCTAAGCTAGGACTGATTCGCATTATCCTACTGACGAGTCCAGTGAGTCAGCCCAGGACGAAACGTGTTAGTCTTTGTATTATTTAAAAAGCTATTAATACTTCTGTCAATTTTAAAAATTAATATTATTATTAATTGAAAAATTTTTTAAAGTTGAAAATTATTTTAAACTATATAGCATAATGGATTTTAGGTCAATTAAGTTCTAAACCGTCTAAGGTAGGACTGACTCGCATTATCTCGCTGACGAGTCCAGTGAGTCAGCCCGGGACGAAACGTGTTAGGCTTCGTATTATTTAAAAAGCTATTGACACTTTTGTAATTTTAAATAATTGACATTATTATTCATTAAGAAAATTTTTAAATTTCAAAATTATTTAAAAATGTATAGTATAAAGGATTTTAGGTCAATTTAGTTCTAAACCGTCCAAGCCAGGGCTGACTTAGTGCTGACCTTACTGACGAGTCCAGTGAGTTAGCCCGGGATGAAACGTGTTATGTTTCGTATTATTCGATAAAATGTTAATAAATATTACTTTTAATATTAGTGATTTATGTCATTACTTAAAGAAAATACTAACTTTTCACGATTTTGCAGAAAAAAGAAATTAGTGTAGAAATAGAAATTGTTTAAACAATTTAAAAATATGTGAACAAAAAAATGTAACTATTAATATTCATGAACTGCATAATTCATCCCGAAAAATAATAACTTCACACGATTTACTTGGGGAAAAAGTTTATTTAAGCAATTATTAATTGTTTAAACTGTTGAAAATAAGTTTTAAAATACATTAAAAGTTGTGGATTGCCGAATAATATATATGCAAAAAAAAATTTCAAATAGTTTTATGCATGAATTTGACATAATAGTATATTGTGCTACAAGTTGAAAAAGCGAGAGATTTAAAACGAGTGTGAAGTTAGCTACCCGAGCGGAGCGAGGGTGGCTATCACACGAGTTTTAAATCGTCGCTTTTTCAATGTGTGGGACACGATACTTTTTCTATAATTTGTGCAAAAGTGCTAGTTTTTGTTTACCTGTTTTTTGTGTAAAAAGAAGGCGATTTTTTGTCGCTTGACGCAACAATGACAATGGCAATTATCAAAACCATGGCAATAATATGGCAGTAATAATAAGCTGGTTCTCACAATTGAATAGTTGGCCCATAAAGTTGAGGGCTTCAAAATTTCCGATTTTTCGTGAAAAAACACCAAGCACAGTATTTTCGGAGAAACTGACGGTGTTTTTTTGCTTTTGCCAAGTGACAAAAGTACATACAAAATACACAACCCGAGACTTTTCAGGAAATTGATTTTAGGTTAGGGACGACAGTCGGAAAATAGAATGAAGTTGGCTGCGCACGATGCACGAGTACACCCGAGGCAGCACGAACCCACCCGAAATAACATTTACTTTTGTCACTGTGCCTCACTTTTATCACTGTCCATTTACTTTTTCCACTGCATCTGTCCACTTTTGTCACTGTTGCCCGGAAAGGTCGGCACTGCGCATGCGCCACGTCATCGAGCAAAAATCGGTAACTTTTTACACCAAAAACAGGTGGAAAAACTGGCACTTTTTCGCGAATTGTAGAAAAAACAGCTTTTTTGGGGGGCATTTTTCGGGCACAATACAAGGGTTTGGGGGAGGAGGGAAAATTGAAAGTTATTATGTGAAAATGATTGCTTGGACGTGCATTAAGACGTGACTAAACTTTAATTCATAAAAAGGTGATAACAAGTAGATTTAAAAAAAATACGGATCGCCATAATGATTATCTCCTAAGTAGCCTATTAAGTCGTTCAAATCTTCCTCCTATCCCCTTTCTCATCTCGTTCTTTCCACCCATCCTTAACCACTTATGTCAACTCGTATCGAATCTCGAATCACGTCTCGAATTTTGTCTCGAATTTCGCCTCGATTTTTTGTCTCGAATTTTATCTCGATTTTCGTCTCGAATGTTGTCTCGAATGTCGTCTTTATATCGTCTTGAATGTCATCTCTAACCGTGTCTTGATTCTCGTCTCGAATCCCCTCTCACATCTCGTCTTGAATTTTGTCTCGGAGCTTATCTGAAATATTAACTTAAATCTCGTCTTGAATCTCATATCCAATTTTATCTCGATTTTTGTCTCGAATGTTGTCTCGAATATCGTCTTTATATCGTCTTGAATCTTATCTTGAATCTCGTCTTGAATGTCGTCTCGAATCTCCTCTCACATCTCATCTCGAATCTCGTCTCGAAGCTTATCTCAAATATTGTCTTAAATCACGTCTTGAATCTCATATCGAATTTTATCTCGATTTTCGTCTCGAATATCGTCTTTATGTCGTCTTGAATCTCGTCTTGAATGTCGCCTCGAACCTTGTCTCGATTCTCGTCTCGAATCTTCTCTCACATCTCGTCTCGAATCTCGCCTCGAAGCTTATCTCAAATATTGTATTGAATCTCATCTTGAATCTCATATCGAATTTTGTTTTGAAGCTTATCACGAATATAGTTTCGAATCTCGTCTTGAATCTCGAATCTCGTCTCACAGCTTATCTCGAATATTGCCTCGAGCCTAGTCTCTAATCTCGAATCTCGTTCTAAAGCTTTTCTCGAATATTGATTCTCGTCTCGACTCTTGTCAAGAATGTACGACGGATGGACGCCCGACCAAAAGTATAAGAGTTTCTGCCCGGAACTATGAAACCCTGAACAAGAAGTCACCGTAAAAAGGGAATTAGTGAACCCCCATTTTATCGTTTTAGATCTATATTCTGCTCACGTAGGAGAATTATTATAGTCCGACAAAGAATCGCGGAATCCAGACTTACGAAAGAGCGAGAAACCTTCGTACTTGCGTCATCACGATATTTTTCTACCCCACACTCACTTTTCCATCTTTTGTGCCATCTCCTCTCTTTTCCCTCTTTTGACGCTTTAATCTTTCCCGGGCGCTGATGCTCGTTAGATGTGAAACATAAAAAAATGCTTCAGTTTAGCCTCCGCATGCTAAAATTTTTAAAGAGTTCTGGCCAACCACAGTGAAATTTGAGAGGGATAGAAACAGATTTTGCATCCCAAAATGAAAAGATAAACTTTCAATAATAAAGCTAGTTTTCAACCAAAAGAGACGTATTTTCAACAAAATAGTTGAATTTTTAACCAGTTAGTTGAATTTTCAACCTACATAGATGAATTCTTAACCAAATGGTCTAATTTTTAAACAAAAAATATTAAACTTCAACCTCAAGGAGTCCCATTTTCAACCAAATCCTTGAATCTTCAAGCCAAAAATTCGAATTTTTTACAAGACAGTTGAATTTTGAGCCAAGAAAGATAAATTTACAACCAAGAACTTTTCAACCGTAAAAAAGAAACAAATTTTAGTGCGAACGAACAAATTTTTTATCCAAAAAGGAGAATTTTCACTTAAACAGTTAAATTTTCAATCTAAAAAGTTAAATTTTAGTTAAAGCCGAAAAGATAAATTTTCAATAATAAAATTAGTTTTCGACCAAAGGAGACGTATTTCAAACAAAATAGTTGAATTTTTAACCAGTTAGTTGAATTTTGAACCTACATAGACGAATTCTTGGGTCCATATCATCTCACATGCGGCAAGTCTCTCTGCGGCAAGTCACACCTGCGGCAAGTCACACCTGCGGCATGTCACACCTGCGGCAAGTCACACCTGCGGCATGTCACACCTGCGGCATGTCACACCTGCGGCATGTCACATCTGCGGCATGTCACAACTGCGGCTTGTCTCATCTGCAGCATGTCACAACTGCGGCATCTCTACCCAGCGGCTTCTCTCCCGCGCGGCATTTCTCACAGTGAAATTGACATTTTTGCGGCATCTCTCGCCAGTGGCAAGCCTCCCTGTGGCATCTCTCCCTTCAGCAAATTTTTTTAAGTCCAAATGAAAACGGCAAAACTGCGGCAAGTCTCCCAGGACTTATTGTCTCCCCGGCGGCATCTCTCATCCGGAAAAAATTTTCAAGTCCATATAAAATGGCAAAACTGCAGCAAGCCTCACAGGACTAATTGTCACATCTGCGGCATCTCTCACCCGCGGCAAATCTCCCCAGCGGCATCTCTCTCTCTCTCTCTCTCTGGGTAGACTTGCCGCAGTTTGGCCATCTCTAGACCTACTCAGAAAATGTTCTTGGGCGAGAGGTGCTGCTGGGGAGACTTTCCGCAGTTTTGCCATATTTAGAACTATTCAAAAAATGTTCTTGGGGGAGAGATGCCGCTGAAGAGACTTGCCGCACTTTTGCCATCTTTAGGACTACTTAGAAAATGTTTTTGGGGGAGGGATGCCGCTGGGGAGACTTGTCGCACTTCTGCCATCTTTAGAATGACTTAGACAATTTTTTGGGGGAGAGATGCCGCAGGGGAGACTTGCCGCAGTTTTGCCATCTTTAGAACTATTCAGAAAATGTTCTTGGGGGAGAGATGCCGCTGGGGAGACATGCCGCACTTTTGCCATCTTCAGGACTACTCAGAAAATGTTTTCGGGGGAGGGATGCCGCTGGGGAGACTTGCCGCACTTTTGCCATCTTTAGAACGTCTTAGCAAATTTTCTTGGGGGAGAGATGCCGCTGGAGAGACTTGCCGCACTTTTGCCATCTTTAGAATGACTTAGAAAATTTTCTTGGGGGAGAGATGCCGCTGGAGAGACTTGCCGCAGTTTTGCCATCTTTAGAACGTCTTAGAAAATTTTCTTGGGGGAGAGATGCCGCTGGAGAGACTTGCCGCACTTTTACCATCTTTAGAACTATTCAGAAAATGTTCTTGGGGGAGAGATGCCGCTGGGGAGACTTGCCGCATTTTTGCCATTTTTAGAACGACTCAGAAAGTTTTCTTGGGGGAGAGATGCCGCTGGTGAGAGATGCCGCAGATGTGACAATCCATCCTGGGACACTTGCCGCAGATGTGACAATTAGTCCTGTGAGACTTGCCGCAGTTTTACCAGTTTGATGTAGACTTGAACATTTTCCCCGGATGAGAGATGCCGCTGGGGAAATTTGCCGCGGGTAAGAGATGCCGCAGATGTGACAATTAGGCCTGTGAGGCTTGCTGCAGTTTTGCCATTTTATATGGACTTGAACATTTTTTCCGGATGAGAGTTGCCGCCGGGGAGACAATAAGTCCTGGGAGACTTGCCGCAGTTTTGCCATTTTCATTTGGACTTAAAAAAATTTGCTGAAGGGAGAGATGCCACAGGGAGGCTTGCCACTGGCGAGAGATGCCGCAAAAATGTCAATTTCACTGTGAGAAATGCCGCGCCGGAGAGAAGCCGCTGGGTAGAGATGCCGCAGTTGTGACATGCCGCAGATGAGACAAGCCGCAGTTGTGACATGCCGCAGATGTGACATGCCGCAGGTGTGACATGCCGCAGATGTGACATGCCGCAGATGTGACTTGCCGCAGGTGTGACATGCCGCAGGTGTGACTTGCCGCAGGTGTGACTTGCCGCAGAGAGACTTGCCACATGTGAGATGATATGGACCCCGAATTCTTAACCAAATGGTAAAATTTGCAAACAAAAAATACTAAACTTCAACCTCAAGGTGTCCCATTTTCAACGAAATCTTTGAATCTTCAAGCCAAAAATTCGAATTTTTTACAAGACAGTTGAATTTTGAATCAAGAAAGATAAATTTACAACCAAGAACTTTTCTACCGTAAAAAAACAAATTTCAGTCCAAACGAACGAATTTTTTATCCAAAAACGAGAATTTTCACTAAAACAGTTAAATTTTTCATCTAAAAAGGTAAATTGTAAACTGAATAGTTGAATCTTCAAGTCAAAAAGACGATTTTTTGAGAAGACAGTTCAATTTTCAACCAAGAAAGATAAATTTAGAACAAAGAACTTTTTCACCGAAAATGATGACTTTTAAATCTAAAATGCCGATTGCTTATCCAAAAAAAAACTTTGAACCGAACAGTTGATTCTTCCCGCAAAAAGATGACTTTTTTACAAAATAGCTTAATTTTCAACAAAACAATTGAATTTTCAACCTTGAATTTTTAAAATAAAAAAGATACATTTTCAAACAAAAATGGAATAGTTAAATATTGAGTTAAAAAAATTAACTTTCACCCCCCTCCCCCCGCCCAAAAAACCCAATTCTTCAACAGAAAAAGTTAATTTTTAACAATGAAGTTTAATTTTTAACAAATTAGTTTAATTTTCGATTAAAAAATATTCATTCTTAACTTCTTCTATTTAATCAAAAATAGTTGAATTCAACCAGAAAAGACGAGTTTTCAAAATTCTCTGTCAAGAAAGATTAATTTTTGACCAAAAAGTTGTATTTCTAAAAAACAAAAAAAAACAACAAAAAATTTCTGCCAAAAGAGGTGAATTTTCAAACCAAAAACACAAATTCTCTACAAAACAGTTGAATTTTCAACCAAAATGTTCATTTTCATCAAAGTGGATTAAATTTCAACTAAAAGCGATCATTTTTAAACCAAAAATGGAAATGTAAAATTTTTAGACGAAGAAAACAATTTTCAACAAAAAATGTTATAGTTGAATTTTCAACTAAAAAGGATTACTTTCCAACTAATAATAATTGAACCGATGAATTCAAATTTAGAAAAATTAATTTTCAACAAAAAAAATAAACTTGAATGTTTTACCAAAAAGTGTGACTTTTGAATAAAATAGTTGAATTTTATAGACAAAACAAATAAATTTTCAAACAAATAGTAGAATTTGTAACTAAGAGAGATGAATTCTGAACCAAAAATATAATAGTAGACTTTTGAATTATAAAAAATGAACTTTCAATCCAAAAGAACAAATTTTCTATTTAGAAAGACGAATGTCCAGCAAGCAAAACAGTTAAATTTTGTTTACCAAGAATGATGAATTTTTAACAAAATAGTTGAATTTTCACCAAAGTAATGAAATTTTCTACGAAAAAATATAATTTTCTACAAAATAGTATATTTTTTTACAAAAAGAGATGAATTCGGAGCCAAAAATATAATAGTAAACTTTTCAATTCAAAATAGTTGGATTTTTTATTGGGTTCTAATAATTCAATTCGCATTTAAGCGAAAAAACGAGAAAAGTGTAAGTTTCTTGCAAAAAGGGGAAAAAGAGGATCTTTTTAAAAGGGGGAGAAGGGGAAAATAGGGAAAACAGTGTGAAGTTTGTGGAAATTACGAGAGAGTAAGAGAAAGTTCGAACCCAGGGAGTATATACATATACATACATCAGATATATTCGCGGGGTGGGCGACCCTTTCGGCATTTACGGTGAACCGGAAATAAAAAGAAAAAGGGGAAAACGGAAATGAGAGTGAGCGCGCCGAGGTGTTGCGAACTCAATTACTCGCGTAAACTTCGAGTTTTGCCAACAAGGCGAACATTTTAGTTATACGAGTACATGTTCAGTCGTTTTAGCGACCCTCGAACCAACCGCAGATCATACTGACTCAAAGTGCTTTAATTATTAAAAAGAGAGAATTCTAATGATCCAAATAAATGAGACTGTAATTTTATGGTTTTAATGGATTTAATAGAGAACTTTTTAACGATTTTAAAATTAAATTAATAATGACTTTGTGAAGCTCTTCACCTAGGGTGCTTGCTAGAGAGATTGATCAGCGACCTGGGTCGGAGCCGTGCTGCAACAATCACGATGAATTTGTAATCACATAGTTGAATTTTCGACCTACAAAGATGAATTTTCAACCAAACGTTGAATTTTCAACAACAAAATGTTGATTATCAATTCAAAAGTTGAAATTTAAACAACAGAGTTAAACTCTCAAACAACATTGAAGAATTTTCAACAAATCAGTTGAATTTTTAACCAAATAGTTGAATTTTCAACTCGAATGATAAATCTTTAACAAAAAATTATTTTTTTAACCAAGTAGTCCAACTTTCAACCACGCAGTTGAATTTTGAATAAAAAAATAATAATTCTCGACGCAAAATATAATATTTAATGTTGCAGCCAAGAAAAAATTTTAATTTAAAAAAAAAGTCAAATTTAATCAAAAAGATGAATTTTCAACAAAAAATTTAATAGTTTATATTTCCACAAACAAAATTTTATTCTTAAATGAAAAACAGTTGAATTCAACCAAAATAGACGAAGTTTTAACAAAATAGTTGAATTTTCAACAAAAACAGATTAATTTTCAACCAAAAAGTTTATTTCCAACTAAATAGTCTACGAAAAAAAGCGAATTTTCAAACCAAAAAGACGAATTTTCTTAAAAAAAGTCGAATTTTTAACAAAGTTGTTGAATTTATAACCACATAGTTGAATTTAAGATCTGCAAAGATGAAATTCGACCAAAATTTGAATTTTCAACAACAAAACCAAATAGATAAATTTTTAACCAAATATTTGAATTTTCAACAAACCAAGAACTTTTTTTTATTTTTAATTAAAAAAACAGTCAAATTTAAGCAACAAGATAAATTCTCAACGATAAATGCAATGGTTGATATTTCAACCAAAAAAATTTTAATCCTAAATTAAAAACAGTTGTATGCAACAAAGCCGTTGAATTTTCGAACAAACAAGATGTCTGTTAACAAAATAGTGGAATTTTCAACAAAATAGTCGAATTTGTAACCTGCATTTTTTAATGCATTTTTTAATCTGCAAAAATGAATTTGCAATCAAAAAGTTGAATTTTCAACAACAGGAAAATTAAATATCAATCAAACAGTTGGATGTAGAACCAGGGTGGCGATTCGGTGGATGATTTCAAATTCCCGGTCATTCCCCGGTTTTCCCCGGTCAAGTTTTTCAATTTTCCCGGTCAACTCAAAGTAACATATTTATATTTGCAGTAAAATGCAAACATTTATTTTAATTCATGACGCTCGTTCTAAACATCTTTTAACACAACAGAGCAAAACGTTGCAAAATAAATGAATTTTGAAAAAAATACTTAAATTTTCCACTAAAAAATATCAATTTTTCACAAAAAATGGAATAGTTAAACTTTCAGTTGAAAAAATTAATTTTCAACAAAAAAACGGATTTTCAACAAAATAGTTTCATTTTCAACCAACGCGATGAATTTTCAAATTAAATTTATGAATCTTTATCTGGAATATTTAAATTTGAAACCAAAAAGATAAATTTTCAACTAAAATGATGAATATTTAACTGGAACACTTGAATTTTCAACCAAAAAGACGAATTGTTAAAGAAGATTACATTTTAAATAAAAAGATTAATTTTCTACCTAAAAATACAATTTTTCAACCAAATACATTAATTTTTAAAGAAAGGTTTTAAGTTTTAATAAAAGAAGACAAATTTTCAACCAAATAGTTAACTTTTGAACTGAAAAAATAATAATTTTCAATCAAAAATGGGATAGTAACATTTTTAGTTTGAAAAATTATTTTTAAACCAAACATAAGAGTTTTCAACCAGAACAATGAATCTTTAACTGAAATAGTTAAATTTTCAAACCAACAAATTAATTAATTACCAAAACTTTAATAATTAAATTTCATGTTAAAAAAATTAATGTTTAACCAAACAGATGAATTTTCAACAACGACTATGGAATTTTCGATTGGAATAAGTTACATTTTCAGTTAAAAAAATTACTTTCAACAAAAAAAAACTAACTTTTAACAACCACAAAAACTAACTTTCAAAATAATAGTTACATTTTCAAACAGAGTGATGAATTTTCAAATAAAATTGTACATATTTAACTGCAATAGTTGAATTTCAAACCAGAAAGATGAATTTCTAACTGAAATGATGAATCTTAGATTAATTTTCAACCAAGAAGATTAATTGCTACCAAAAAAGACGAATTTTCAACTAACAAAGATAATTTTTCAACCAAAAATTGAATAATTAAATTTTTAGTCAAAAATGAATGTTCAACCAAAGACATGAATTTTGAACTAAAATTATGAAATATTCAACTGGAATAATAGTTACATTTTCAGTTTAATAAAAATAATAATTTTCAACCAAAAAACATCGAAAGAAAAAACAAATTTTCAATCAAACAGCTCATTTTTCAACCACAGAAATGAATTTTTAATTAAAACGATGGATCTTTAACTGAAAAAAAATTAATTTGTAACAAAAGAGTTTAACTTTCAACCAAATAATTTTATTTCCAGCCTAAAAGATGAATTTTCAACTAAAATGATAAATATTTGACTGGAATACTTGAATTTTTAACTGAACAGAAGAATTTTTAAACAAGAAGATTAACTTTCAAAGAAAAATAAGATAATTTTCTACCAACAAATTTTCAATTAAAAAAGACAAATTTTTATCCAAATTGTGGAATTCCGAACTTGAAAATAATAATTTTCAACTCACAATGGAACAGTTAAATTTTCATTTAAAGAAATTAATTTTCAACCAAACTGATGAATTGTCAACTAAAATTATGAATCTTCAACTAAAATGATGAATCTTCAACTGGAATAGTTGAATTTTATGCCGAGTAGATGAATTGTCAACCATAAAGATTAATTGTCTACAAAAAAGATGAATTTTCCACAAAGTTCATACATTTTCAAACAAACAGGTTAGTTTTTAAATGAAAAATATCAATTTTCAACCAAATAGTTGAATTTTCATTAAAAAAAAAATAAATTGATTTTCAAGAAAGTAGTTACATTTTCAACCAGAGATGAATTTTAAATTAAAATGATGAATCTTCAACCAAACAAATTAATTTTTAACAAAAGTTTAACTTTTAACCCAGTAGTTGAATTTTTAACTAAAAAACGATGAATTCGCAACAAACAATGTAAAAAAACTTCTATTATAATTCCCGGTTTTTAAATTAAATTCCCGGTCATTTCCCGGTCAATAAAATTCCAGGTCATTTCCCGGTCAAGTCGCCACCCTGAGAACCCAACGGTTAAACTTTCAAGCAAAAGGGACGAATTTTCAAAGAAAATAGTGGAAATTTTAAATAAATAGTTGCATTTGTAACGAAAAAGTTAACCTTTTAACAAAACAATTAAATTTTAAACTAAAATGATGAAAAAGATTAATTCTGGAATCAAAACATAATATTTGATATTTCAGATAACAAAAAAGATTCAATTTTAAATAAAAAACAGTTGAGTTTAATCAAAAAACTTTTTAATATTTAATCAAACACAGTTTAATTCACCCAAAAAGACGAATTTTCAACAAAATAGTTGAATCTTCAACAAAAACAAATTAATTTTTAACCAACCATTTAATTTTTAACTGGGTGAGATTTTCCAGCGCAGAAAGAAAAGAATTTCAAGCAAATTCTTAAACTTACAAACCCGCAAGAAGGCGAATTCTCTGGATATTACATTCTCTACATATTACATTTATTTTACTAGGAATCTGTATTATCATCGGAGATGGTAACGATAAAACAGAATAGAAATCTTTTCACACACCGTGAAAATGAAAATATAAAATATCGATCAAAGTTATCTCCTCTAATACAGAAAATTTTAACGTCTTTTCAGACTAGATGGAGCTATACATTGAAAATTTTTTTAATTAAATTCATTCAGAAAAAAGATCTTCTCCTTTCGCTTCGCTGGGATTCGAACGCCGGGTCATCTGACCGCCTGTAAGGTGCTCTACCACTAAGCTACTAGAGAGATCGAAGAAGGACCCTTTTTCTGAAACACGCATTATTTTGCAAGATGTTACGTTTTGATACATGTCAATTTTACTGGGAATGGCAGCGGAGCGAAAGGAGAAGATCTTTTTTCTGCATATATTTAATTCAATTTTTTTAAATTTATAACTCCATCTAGTCTGAAAAGACGTTAAAATTTTCTGTATTAGAGGAGAGAACTTTGATCGATATTCTAAATTTTCATTTTCAGGGTGTGTGAAAAGATTTCTATTCTGATTGATCGTTACCATCTCCGATGATAATACAGATTCCTAGTAAAATTGACATGTATTAAAACATAACATCTTGCAAAAGAATGCGTGTTTCAGAAAAAGGATTCTTCTTCGATCTCTCTAGTAGCTTAGCGGTAGAGCACCTGACCGGCAATCAGATGATCTGGCGCTCGAATCCCAGCGGAGCGAAAGGAGAAGATCTTTTTTCTGAATACATTTAATTTAAAATATTACATTTATTATATTCCAGAAAGTAAAATTATAACAGGAATGATTTATTTAGTTCATTATAATTATTTATAGAATTAGTAAATAATAATCGATCCTAATGTATTAATTATTTAAAATGATAAATAATTATTATTTTATTACCTCATCGCAAGGATAGTCATACAAACTTTATTATTTACAATGATTTTTACAAACATTATGAACTTTTCATGTTTAAAAATTGCTAATTTTGTATAGAAATAAATATATTACCTTGGATTTACTACGCTGCAATTATTTAAGAAACCTAAAATGGACTAATGCAGTTTTATTTCAAAACAGACTTTAGAAGGAAAAAAGAAATCAAAAAATCATTTTCGAATATTTTTTCAGGGTAATTTTTTGAATTCGCTTTAGGAACTCTTAAATTTTTTTAATTTCCAACGTAACTTAATGTTAAGAACAGATCAGAAAAACTGTTATGAAATAAAATTTAAAAAAAAAATATATTATATAGAAGAAATTAATATTTTATTTGTATAGTCACGTTTTATAGGTTTTTTATTGTCTGACGCTAACATTGTGAATATTCTTGTTTTTGAGAGTATTTAAAAAAATAGTAAAAAAATTGCAGCAAAATTTTTTTAACGATAATCAGGCCTTCAACCATTTGAATTTTATAATGAATTAGAAAACTTTCAAGGCTTTAATATAAAATAAATTTTTAAATTATCAACTTAAAATAAATATTACCTAAAACGCTTTCAGTATAATTATTGTTAATATTTTAAACGGATCGAGTTTGAATATATTTAACTCTAAACACCTTATTAGTAAAAATTTTATTCATTGAACATTTCCAATTTTGAAGTGTTCCATTCAATTTGAAAAGTTTAAAATTCTTATAATTGTACAAATAAGCCAAACTTGAATTTCGTCTATGAATTTCGAAGTTTAGAATTAAAACTGCTTCATTGGCAATTTAAAATAAAAAATTTCAGTACGTGAACATGCAAATATTTTTATTTGTTATTATCATTTTCGATTTAATTTTCACAAATAACCTTTAAATATTATTATAATTGTAAATTGAAGAAAAAATAAATAAAAATTGAAACGGAGACTATACAAATAAACAATAATCAAATTTTAGTTATAAATGACATCAGTTAAAAATAATTGCAACGCAAAAAGAAATTAAAAAGTAGGAAAAACATGATATCTAAAAGCAATATCGCGTTTTTAAAATTTTGATCAACTTTTCGCTCGAAATTTAACATTTTATTTTTAACCTTTCACGCTTGTCTGTCACGATTTACAAGATATATTTTGAAAAAACTTCACTCTACATAAATGGAATATTTTTCACGTAAATTCATATTGAAAAGTGAACCGACAAGATCCAATTTTCTGGATCGACGTTATACATGACACACTTTTTTTTAATTATATTTTACAGTATTTTCTAAACCTTTATAAAAGAATTCTTTTCCAAATTTGCTGCAAAATAGTTCACATGGAAAACCAGTTTTTTTCATATAGAGAAAATAAAAAAATACAAAATAATGTAAATAAATAATATTTAAATAATAATAATAATAAGAAAAAATATTGTAAAAAACTAAAAGATTTATATATACATATATAAAATTGAAATTAAATTATTTTGATCTTATTTGGCCAAGACTTTAACTACTTGGTTGAAAATTCAACTACTTTCTTAAAAATTCATGTTTTTGTTTGTTAAAGATTTTTTTGGTTGAAAATTTAACTATTCCATTTTTAGATTTTTTAAAGTTAAAAAGTCATCTTTTGGTTTGAATGTTGAACTCGTTTGTTCAACATTCATTTTTTCTTTGTTGAAGATTCATTATCTTAGTTGAAAATTCATCTTTTTCGTTGAAATTTAACTATTTTTGTTAAATTAATTTTTTCTTTGATTGACAATTAATTTTTTCAACTAAAAAAGTAAATTTTCCATGTTTGGTTGAAAATTAATATTTTTATTTGAAAACAGATCTTTGCTAATGGAAAAGTCATTTATTTTGTTTAAGATTCGTCTCTATTGGTAGGAAATTAACCTTTGAAAATTCATTCTTTTTGGTAAAAAAATGCAACTGTTTGGTTGTAAATTAATCTATTTTGGTTGAGAATTCAACAATTTTAATGACAATTCATCTTCTTTGGTTGAATTATACTGGCTTTTATTTTAAATTAAAATATTTTTTGTTTGAAATATTAACTACTACATGTTTCGTTGAGAATTAATACTTTTTAGATGAAAAATCAACTTCTTGATTTAAAGTTGAACTATTTTTTTTTATATAATTTTTGTTGTTGTAAAAAATCCTTCATTTTAGTTAACAATTCATATTTTCAGGTCGAAAATTCAACTTCTTTGTAGAAAATTCGTCTTTTTGACTTGAATATTCAACAATTTGCTAGAAAATTAAACTATTTGGTTGAAAATGAATTTTTTTTTAAATTCATATTTTTGGTTGGAAATTCAAGTATTTGGTTAAAAATTAAACTGTTTTTATAAAAATTTAACTTTTTGGTAGAAAATAAATTTGTTTCTTGAAATATCACATTTCCAGGGTAAAACTTCAACTGTTTTGTAGATAATTTCGGCCTTTTGGCTTGAAAATTCATCTTTTTTTGGCAGACCATTAATTTTCTTGATGAAAATTTCATTTTTTTGGTTGAGAATTTGACTATTTGGTTAAACATTCATTTTTTTATTATTCACCTCTTTGGTTGAGAATCTAACTTTTTTTTTGTATTTTATTATCTTTTTTAATAAAAATTAATTTTTTTATCTGAAAATTTAACCTTCATATGTTAAAAATCAACTATTTGTTAGAAAATTATTGTATTTTGTTGAAAATTCGTCTTTTTGGTTAGAAAATCACTCTTCTTTGTTCAAACTTCATCTATTTGGTTGAGGATTCAATTATGTAGTTAAAAATTCAACTATTTTGTTAAAGTCATCTAAATTAATTTTTTCAACTGAAAATTCGACAATTCCATTTTTGGTTAAAAAAATCTATTTTATTTGAAAATTCATCAATTTGATTTTATATTCATCTTTCTTATTCGAAAATTAATCTATTTGATTGATGATTAAACTATTTTGTTAAAAATTCGTTTTATTTCGTTTAATTCAACTGGTTGAAAATTTGTTTTTTGTTAGAAAATTCATATTTTATGGAAGAAATGCATACCTTTCTTGGTTGAAAATTATTTTTTTTTAAATTCGACCATTTGGTTAAAAATGCATCTTTGCAGGTTGAAAATTCAACAGTATTGTTTAAAAAATCGTCCTTTTGGATTGAAATTTCATCTTTTATAGCAGAAAAGTACTCTTCCTTGGTTTGAAATTCACATTTCTTGGTTGAAAATGTACTTTGTTGTTGAAAATTCTTTTTTTCCTGGAAATTTCAACTATTTGGTTGTTAGCGCAACTGGGTTAAAATTCATTTTGGTTATCGATTCAACTATCGTCTTGAAAATTCATCTTTTTTGATTTAATTCAGCATGCCAACAGCCATACCACGCTGAAAAAACCAGTTCTCGTCAGATCACTGAAGTTAAGCAGCGTTGGGCGCGGTTAGTGCTTGGATGGGTGACCATTCGAGAAAACTGAGTGCTGTTGGCACATCGTGGGTGTGGTGAGCCCACACTTGTTAGTTATTTACTACAAGAAACTAACCTAGAAACACTACTCGAATCGGGTAGTGTCACGCTTACCCTGAAAGGGAAATAGCTTAATGGTATATATATATATATTGAAAATTCGTTTTTTTACATTAATTTTTTGAAATAAAAATTTTGACTCATGCATTTTTAATTACAAAAAAATATTTTTTAGTTGAGAATTCAACTATTTGGTTTAGAATTCATCTTTATTGATTGAGTGGATAATTCAAATTTCGTCCTTTTGGTTTGAAAATGCTTATTTTTATGGTAGAGAGGTTATTTGGAAAAAATTCGTATTTTTGGTTTAATTCAAAAGGTTGAAAATTTATTCTGGTTCAAAATTTATTTTTTAAACTGAAAATTTTGAAAATTGCATTCTCGATTTAAGAAAAATCTCTTTCAGTTGAAAATTCAACTTATTTGGTTTAAAATTCAAATTTTTTTTTTAATGAAACTTCATATATTTGGTTGAGGATTCAAATATTTTGATAAAAATTCGTCTTTTACTGGAAAATGTACCGTTTATGGTAAAAACTGGGTTGAAAATGAACTTTTTGGTCGAAGATTCAAAATTTCGGGTTGAAACTTCAACCGTCTTCTAAAAATTTCGTCTTTTTGGCTTGAAAATTCAAAAGTTTTTTTTAGATTTTAATTTTTATTTGAATTTCGACCATTTGGTTCAAAATGCACTTTAATAGACTGAAAACTCAAGTATTTTGATAAAGACATCTTTTTTGGTGGAAAATTCAATAAAATTTCATCGTTTTTTATTAAAAATTCATCTTTTATGGTAGAAAAGTCGTATTTGTTGGTTCAAAATTTATCTTTCTTGGTTGAAAATGAACTTCTTTTGCTTGAAAGTTTAATTATTTGGTTATTAATGCAAATGTTTGGTTAAAGATTAATTTTGCTGGAAATTAGTCTTTTTCGGTTTAAAAATCCATAAAATTAATATTTTGTACTGAGAATTTTGAAAATTCCATTCTTGATTTAAAAAGAATCTTTTTTAGTTGAAAATTCAACTTATTTGGTTTAAAATTCAAATTTTTTTAAAATGAAACTTCATCTATTTGGTTGAGGATTCAAATATTTTGATAAAAATTCCTATTTTAGTGGAAAATTTATCGTTTATGGTAACAACTGTGTTGAAAATGAACTTTTTTCTTGAAAATTCAAAATTTCGGGTTGAAACTTCAACTGTCTTCTAAAAATTTCGTCTTTTTGGCTTGAAAATTCAACTGTTTTTGGTTGGATTTTAATTTTTTTTAAATTTCGACCATTTGGTTGAAAATGCACTTTAATAGATTGAAAATTCAAGTATTTTGATAAATTCATCTTTTTTGGTAGAAAATTCAATAAAATTTCATCGTTTTTTATTAAAAATTCATCTTTTATGGTAGAAAAGTCGTATTTTTTTTTGTTCAAAATTTATCTTTCTTGGTTGAAAATGAACTTCTTTTGTTTAAAAGTTTAATTATTTGGTTATTAATGCAAATATTTGGTTAAAGATTAATTTTGTTTTTGTTGGGAATTAGTCTTTTTCGGTTTGAAAATTCATAAAATTAATTTTTTAAACTTTGAATTTTGAAAATTCCATTCTTGATTTAAAAAGAATCTTTTTCAGTTGAAAATTCAACTTATTTGGTTTAAAATTCAAGATTTTTAAAAATGTAACTTCATCTATTTGGTTGAGGATTCAAATATTTTGATAAAAATTCGTCTTTTAGTGCAAAATTGATCGTTTATGGTAACAACTGGGTTGAAAATCAGGGTGGCGATTCGGCGAACGATTTCAAATTCCCGGTCATTTCCCGATTTTTCCCGGTCAAGTTTTTCAATTTTGCCGGTCAACTAAAAGTAACATATTCATATTTGCCGCAAAACGCAAACATTTATTTTAATTCATGATGTTCGCTCTAAACATCTTTTAACACAACAGCAAAACATTGCAAAATAAATGAAATTTGAAAAAAATACTTGAATCTTCCACTAAAAATATCAATTTTTTACAAAAAATTAAACTTTCAGTTGAAAAAATTAATTTTAAACAAAAAAAAACGGATTTTCAACAAAATAATTCAATTTTCAACCAAAGTGATGCATTTTCAAATAAAATTATGAACCTTGAACTGTAATAGTTAACATTTAAACCAAAAATATAAATTTTTAACGAAATTGATGAATATTTAACTGGAACATTTGAATTTTCAACCAAAGATGAATTTTTAAACATGAAGATTAATTCTCAAATAAAAACATTCATTTTTTACCCAAAAATACCATTTTTCAACCAAATACATTCATTTTTAACGAAATAGTTGAATTTTTAATTAAAGAAGACAAATTTTCAACCAAATAGTTGAATTATGAACTAAAAAAATAATAATTTTCAACCAAAACTGTAATACTCAAATTTCAAGTTAAAAAAATTACTTTGAACAACAAAAACTAACTTTAAACAAAAAGAACTAACTTTAAAAAAATAGTTGAAATCATGAATCTTTAACTATTATAATTGAATTTTTGACCAAAAAGATTAATATTCAACCTAAACGAATTAATTTCTACCAAAAAAGATGAATTTTCAACTAAAAAAGATAATTTTTTAACCAAAAATTGAATAATTAAATTTGTTGTTAAAAAATTAATGCTCAACTAAAGAAATGCATTTTGAACTAAAAAGATGAATCTTCAACCGAAAAAAAATAATTTTTAACAAAAGAGTTTAACTTTCAAACAAATAATTGTATTTCCAATCTAAAAGATGAATTTTCAACTAAAATTATAAATATTTAATTGGAATACATGAATTTTTGACAGAAAAGAAGAATTTTTAAACAAGAAGTTTAACTTTCAAAAAAAAATAAGATAATTTTCTACCAAAAAAAATCAATTTGTTAAGAAAATACGTGAATTTTTAACAAAATAGTTGAATTTTCAATGAAAAGACAAATTTTCATCCGAATTGTTGAATTTTGAACTAGAAAAGATGAATTTTCAACTAAAAATGGAACAATTAAATTTTCAGTTAAAGGTAATAATTTTCAACCAAACTGATGAATTTTCAACTAAATCGATGAATATTCAACTGAAATAGTTGAATTTTATGTCAAAAAATATGAATTTTCAACCATAAAGATTAGTTTTCTACAAAAAAAGACGAACTTTCCAGGAAGTATATAAATTTTCAAACAAATAGTTTAATTTTTAAATGCAAAATATCAATTTTCAAGTTACATTTTCAACCAGAGATGAATTTTAAATTAAAATTATGAATATTCAAAAAAATAACTAATTTTTAACAAGAGTTTAATTTTTAACCAAGTAGTTGAATTTTTAACTAAAAAAGATGAATTCGCAGCGAACAATGTAAAAAAAAATTCTATCATAATTCAGAAATATTTCTTCTTTGAAAATACTACTTCTACTCTGAAAACTGCTTGAAGTACTTTTATTATCTAAAATGTAGAAGAGGGAACTTTCAAATTGTGACGAATTCTGACTTCGAAGAGGAATTTTTTTAAACTTCTTTCTTCTAAATCCGAATTATAATTCTTTAAAAAAATTCCCGTTCCATGTAAAAAAATTCCTTGTTTCAGTTGAAATTATATTTCTTGAATTTTGCGACGATCAGAACTAAATTCCCGGTTTTTTAATTAAATTCCCGGTCGTTTCCCGGTTTTTTCCCGGTCATTTCCCGGTCTTTCCCGGTTTCCCGGTCAAGTCGCCACCCTGAAAATGAACTTTTTTGTCGAAGATTCAAAATTTCGGGTTGAAACTTCAACTTTCTTTTAAAAATTTCGTCTTTTTGGCTTGAAAATGCAACTGTTTTTGGTTAGATTTTAATTTTTATTTAAATTTCGACCATTTGGTTGAAAATGCACTTTAATAGACTGAAAATTCAAGTATTTTGATAAACACATCTTTTTTGGTGGAAAATTCAATAAAATTTCATCGTTTTTTATTGAAGGTTCATCTTTTATGGTAAAAAGTCTTTTTTGGTTTAAACATTATCTTTCTTGGTGGAAAATGAACTTTTGCTTGAAAGTTCAATTATTCGGTTAATAATGCAAATGTTTGGTAAAAAATTAATTTTTTTTTGTTGGAAATTCGTCTTTTTGGGTTTAAAAATGCATCTATTTTCACGCGTACCCCGAAAGAATAATGGCTTAATGGTATAAAAATAATAATCTCCATTAAGAAATTTTCATTTGCCATGAAATATGACATAGTTTTCAAGCCTCAGGTATATATGAGAAGTCTGCGAAGAGCTTTGCTTTTTTGCCAGGTTCATTCACTTTTTAACACTTGCAAGAATGTTAAGGTGTGGGTGAAATTCCAGGTTTTCGAGTCTTACTACTCCATGCTTTGTGTTTTGTGAAAAAAGGAGAATAACGCATTGAGAAGTCGAGATTTTAAAAAGACTTTTCAGGTTTCCTGAGGACTGTGAAATGCATTCGTACTTCGCTGAACTTTCAAGCTTTGGCACTACCAAAGCCACACAAAAAATTTCACTGAATTAAGAAACTTATTACGTGTAAAGTCTAAAAATTATTTTTTTTTTATTTTAACAAGAAACAATAGCATAGATTTCTTAGAAGTTTAAAGAAACAATTATTATAATTGGTGGTTCTTTTATTCATAAAAATATTTTTCCCAACAAAAATTTTCAGGAAAGATTTATCTGCATCTTTAAACAAATTTTAATCTGAAAATGTCAACAGATTTATAATTTGGCAAAGGTCAAAAATTAATTTACAAATTTTAAATTAGGGCAAAAATAATACAAATGCAATAATTTTTTGAAGATGATGATTTTTCACTTTAAATTCCTAAGATTTGCACTCGAAATATATTGCATTTTCAACCAAATAATTTATTTTCAACCAAGAAGATGAATTTTCTGCCAAAAAAGACAAATTTAAAAAATGAAAAATATTTTTTGAACCGTATAGTTGCATCTTCAACCAAGAAGAATAATTTCCTACTGAAAAAGACAAATTTGCAATAAATTACGTAAAATTTCAGTTCAGGAGTGGAATTTTTATACTAATAAAGATCAATTTTTAACAAAAAATACAATAGCTAAATTTTTATTACAAACAATTAATTTTCAACAACAAAAAAATGAATTTTCTACAACACGGTGGAATTTTATACCAGTTTTATACTCAAAAAGATCAATTTTAAACCCAAAATTCAATAATTAAATTTGTATCACAAATAAATAATTTTCAGCAGAAAAAGAAAAAATTTCAATCACATAGTTGAATTTTCAAAAAAATGGTTCAATTTTCGGTTAAAAAAATTAACTGTTAACAAAGAAAAAATCATTTCCAAACCTAATGGACGAATTTTTAACCAAAAATGTAATAGTTAATATTTCAACTGAAAAAATATATTTTTTTAAACAAAAAAGTTTAATTTTCAACCAAAAAGTTACATTTTTAACTAAAAAAGTGATTTTCTACAACAACAAATAAGAATTTTGAAGAAAAAGCATAAATTATCAACCAAACAGTTAAATTTTCAACCAAGAAGATTAATTGTTTACCAAAAAAGACAAATTTTTGACAAAATATTTTAAGATTCAACTAAAAAAGATCAAGTTTCTACCAAAAATGAATTAGTTGAATTTCCATTTGAAAAAATCAATTTTCAACCAAAAAGATGTATTTTCAAACGAAAATGTAATTGTTGATATTTTTGCCAAAAAATATTTAAGTTTTAAATTTATTATAGTTCATTTCAATAAAAAACTCATTTTCAACAAACTAGTTTAATCCTCAACTAAAACAGATTAGTTTTCAATCAAACCGTTGCATTTTTAACCAAATAGATTGCATTTATACCAAAAAAGATGAATTTTCAAAAAAGTACATAAATTTTCAACAAAATAGTTAAATTTTCGAGCAAATGGATTAATTTTTAACTAAAATTATGAATCTTCAACTGAAAAAATGAATTTTTAACAAAGTAGATCATCTTTCGACTAAATATTTGAATTTTCTAGCAAATAGTTAAAATTTTGTTTTTTAGTGTAAGACAACATAGAAAAGTCGTTGACCCACCCCCCATCCCTCCCAAAAAAACGTCACGTAATTTATTACGGCCCCTAAGCAAATAACTTGTTAATATATATTTTTTTAATTAAAAAATATATTATACAAATTAATTGTTATTTAAATTTGAAGAGAAAGGTGAACGCAAAATAAAAAACGAATTGCGTTACTCCTCAACTTGAACATCGTGAAAGCAATTTTGGAAAGAGTCCGTAAATTTCTCGTGGTATTTAATTTTCTTTTAGAGTCCAAAAAAATGTGACACTGTCAGTTTTATTTTCTAATTAAAGAAAACCTGTTCGCTTCTTATTTGTCTCAAATAACCATTCTTCTCTCCTACTTTTTCCTCTTTTCACTTTTATTCCTCTCTCTCTCTCTCTCTCTCTTTCTCTCTGTATTTTCTATTTATTTTTTCTCACTTTAACACGAAGTGACGGAGGGAGAAAAACTTTTTTTTTACTTTTATGGTACATGAGTTGCCTGTAAATGAGGTGCCATAATTACTCGCGGTACGTTTCCTTTCCTAATGAATTCCTCAGATTAATTACACGGTTGAATATATTTCTAAAGGATATGTTTCGAAATTTCAGAGACTCCTTCCTTACTGTGAATCAATTAAATTTTACTGAAAATTAATAACTGGATTCCAGCTATGATAATTATTAAAATTTAACTGATTTTCAGTGAAATTGAACTAATTCTTAGGAAACTTAGGTAGGTGTCCGCCTCCGATTTTCTTCATTCTGACATATGTTGTAGTACTCGAAAAAATAAGAGACACGTGTTTTTTTTTATCTGCCCAAATCGGGGTTTTGGGGTGAAAACGGACCCCGAAAATTAGGGTTTTAAATACACAGTTAATTGTTTCTCATATAACAGCGGTATTTTTGACAACGAAACCAACTCGAAAAATTTTCTCACAATGTGAGATCCAAAATGTGATTTTCTCAAATTTTTCGAAATATTTTCAGGGGGGTGAACTACCCCGAAATTATTTTTGATTTTAAAAAAATTGCGAAACAGTAATAAATTCAGGCCGAATAATTTAGAAAAAAATATATGTTGCTCGCGATAATTAAATAAAGTTGACGTGTTTTTGAATCTTCACGAAAAATTATTTTCTAGGGGGTAACCACCTTTAAGTACATTTTATTATGTTTCTCTAAAATGAAGCAACCTTTTAAAAAATTTCCGTACAATAAGAGATCCGAAATATAATATTTGAAAATTTTTCGAAAAATTGTTATGTAACAGTAAACTGCACTTATGGTGATTTTGTGCAATCAAAAATAATTTTGGGGTAGATCACCCCCCTAAAAAATATTCGAAAAATTTGAGAAAATCACATCTTTCATATCTCACTATAAAAACATTTTTCTAACTGGTTTTGTTCGAAATAGCAACTTTAATTTAGGGAAACATAAGAAAATGTACTTAAGAGTGATTTATCTATTTATTTTTTTACATACATACATACCTCCTAGAAAATAATTTTTTGTGAAAATGCAAAAATACGTCAACTTTATTGAATCAAAAATAATTTCGGAGAAGTTCACCCCCCCTAAAAACTTTTCGAAAAATTTGAAAGTACCTTATTTTGGATCACTCATTGTGCGGAAATTTTTCCA
>CAKNYM010052676.1:434918-459811 GCA_932195095.1 Andricus curvator
CCTGAATTTACTACTGTTTGCAATTTTTTTGTAATCAAAAATAATTTCGGAGAAGTTCACCACCCTAAAAACTTTTCGAATAATTTGAAAGTACCTAATTTTGGATCACTCATTGTGCGGAAATTTTTCCAATTGGTTTTGTTTTAAAAAGCTGCTTTATTTTAGAGAAAAATAATTAATTATACATTTTTGCTTTCTGAATACTCTTGCGCCGTTGATTAGAACGTGTTTTATATTAGTGGTTTTCACTGGAAATTTGTATTTTTAAAAAAGAATTTTAGTATAAAATCATTAGAATATTTAGACCATTTTTTTTATATTATGTTAGAGTTTTTCGTCGAAAATGTTTGGTATGTTTAATAACAAATTATTAGATGTAAAAGAATATTTAGAATTTTTCAACAACTTTAGGTTATGTTAGCGTGTTTCACGTGAAATTGGCATTTTAACACCAAAATCATTATATTTAAATCGAATAATTTTTGTTTAAGATAATACATTTTACAAGCTTGGACAATTTTGGACTGTGTTAATGTTTTTCGTCGAAAATTAGTATTTTTAATTTAAAAAATCATACTTTAAAGATGTACAACTTTTTAACAATTCCAGGTTATGTTGGCGTTTTAAACTACAAATCGGTATTTTTAGTAAAAAATCAATAGATTTCAAAGCAGATTACAATTTCTGTACAATTGCAGGTTATGCTAGAGGTCTCAAACGGAACTATACCGATAAAGTTTTCAAAGATTTACAATTTTGGAATAATTTAAGGTTATGTTAAAATTTTTCATCTAAGAATTTATTATTATGTTATGTCAGTTTTTTTCGTCGAAAATTGTTATTTTTAATTTTAAAAATATAAGATTTTTCAGACATTCCTTATTCTTTAGATTATTATCATTCAGTTATTAAATCCACAATTTTTGTACAATGTTTTTTTTTTTTGCGTTTTATACCAGAAATCGGTACTTTTAATAAAAAATCATTGAATTTCAATGAAGATACAATATTTTTGAACAGTTTTAGGTTATACTCGCGTTCCACATCGTAAATCGGTTATTAAAAAAAAATCATTTGACTTAAAAAATTAAACTTACAATTTTGAGCAACTTTAGGTTATATTAGTGTTTTTTGTCTGAAATATATACTTTTTCACAAGATTTCAACGGTTCGATTGTCTGTAAGAAAATATTATATATTACTTCTTAAGTTCAGATACCAATTTTCATCATTTATCAAAAATATTGTCCTTTCTTTTCTTTTCAGTAGTATAGCTATGTCAGTTTTACTCCACTTACCGACCAAGCAAGATTCACATCTGTGCTTAGTTACCGACAGTAGGTATAACCGACTGTTGACAATGCAGATTCCTGATGATTAATAAGTTTTTCAGGCCGATGATAATATGACAATATAAAAAATGCTGACGTCCCTGTTTCACAGAGCGATGGTAAAACTAATAAAATATCAGGAATATGCATTGTCGACCTCGTTAATACCCACTGTTGGTAACTTAGCATAAATCAGAACCTTGCTCGGTCGGTAAGTGGATTAGAATTCTCATAGCTATACTACTATTTTCTATTATTGTAGATAATAGATACTATAAAATACATTTCATACTAAAAATTAGTTAAATTTGACTAATCGCGATAGCTAGAAACTGGCCAAAGATCTGAGGAGACATAAGGTAAATTTGAGTAATTATTAGTAAAATTTAACTAATTCAGATATAAAGTTTGCTTACGTAAAAGCTGCAAGCACAAAGTTTTGACATATTAGGTTCTGAAAGTTAAGAAGCTTCAAGGACCATCAAACTTTTAAACTTCGATAGCGTCAATAACAAGCACCGGGTGGATATATGCCGGGCGGTGGTACTTGAAAAGTAGGTTCGTAGGTTAATTCTAAAGTGACACAAAGTCGATATGAAGAGGCGCGAGATTATTGAAAAGCGCGGTGACGCACAACCCTTTATATATGTTCTAAATTGGATAATTGCCACAATGTAAAATTTATTTCAACCAAAAAAGATGACTTTTTTTTACTAGATAGATAGATAGATAAACGTTTATTTTTCAGCCTGCTGGCCTTAAAAAATTGACTTGCTTACACTTCCAAGGCTCTTATCGCCTTGCCTTCCTCGCATCGCACGCATGTCCCTACTTTCTCGTTTTGCCTCGCATTACCAAACTCTGCCTCCGTGGCTAATACCTAATACTTATCTACTATTTACAATATTTACATTCACTTATATTTACTTCCTCCTCTATTTACAATCTTTCCTTCTCCATTCCTCTTCCTCCTTCCTTCTCTTCTTCTCCATCTTACCCAAGACTTCCTTCACCCATGCTACTGCCCTTTTATCCCCCCTTTCATGTATCAATACCACCATGCTTATCCCACTCCTTTCCACCTCTACGGCCTACGCACTCCTCCAACTAGTGCTCCACTCTTGGACTTTTTTTTACAAGAAAGGATGAATTTTTAATCCAAAAGGACGAATTTTCAATAAAATAGTCCAATTTATTACCAAAACAAATGACTGTTCAACATAAAAGTTTCATTTTCAACCAGATAATTAAATATTAAACAAACTAGTTAAATGTTTTAACAAATTGTTGAATTTTCAATCAAAAAGATGAATTTTCAGTAAAGAAGAAGGAATTATCGGTCCAAATAGACGAATTTTTAACAAAACAGTTAAGTTTTCGACCAAAAAAGATGACTTTTTAACAACATATTGGAATTTTCGAAAATATTATCACATTATTAACAAAATAGTTTAACTTTTAACACAATACTGGAATTTTTTACCTACAAAGACGAATTTTCAACCAAATAGTCCAATTTTGAGCCATAAAGATTAGTTTTTATAAGTTCAAGACGAATTCATTAAAACAGTCAAAGTTTCAAAAAGAAAGATAAATTTTCAACTAAAACGATAAACCTGCAACCAAAAAAATGAATTTTGAAGAAAGTAGTTCAACTTTAAAAAAAAAAAAAATTTCTACCAAAAAGACGAATTTTCTACAAAAAAGTTGATTTTTAAAGCGGAACTATTAATTTTCTACCAAAAAGATGAAATAATAAACAAAATAGTTTCATTTTCACGAAAGAGATTAAATTTTTAATTGTAATTATTAATGGATAGATTTTGCAACCGAAAAGACGAATTCTCAACAAATAAAGATTTTTGAGTTGAGAAAGAAAAAAAAAAGATTACAGAATAAGTTTTTGGGATAATAGTTTCATTTTCAACAAGATGAGTGAATTAACAACAAAATAATGTAAGTTTTAATACAATACTGGAATTTTCTACCTACGTATGAATTTTCAACCAATTAATTAGACGAGTTTTCAAACAAAAAAGAATACATTTCTACCAAAAACAGTTGAATTTTAACCCGAAAAGTTGAATTCTCAACAAAAAGATGAATTATTAACAAGAAAATATAATAGTTGATATTTCAAAAAAAAATTTTTTTTTTAATTTCAACAAAATAATTCTTTCAGCCAAAGAAAATAAATTTTCAGTAGAAAAAAATTAATTATGAACAACAAAAAATGAATTTTTCACCAAGTAGTTCAGCTTTCAATCCAAAAATACAAATTTTCAACCTAAAAGACGAATTTTAAACAAAAAATTAAAATTTTTAACCCAAAAATATTAATTTTCTACCACAAAGACGAATTTTTAACCAAATACTTTAATTTTCACCTAAGAGATTGATTTTTAATTAAAATTATGAATCTAACAACAAAATTTTTGACAAAGTAGTTCAACTTTCAACCCGAAAATATGAATTTTCAATAAAAAAGTTAATTTTCGACCAAACAGTTGCATTTTTACAACAAGAACAAAATTCAAAAAAAGAAGATTATAAAATTTGTACGAAAAAAGACGAATTTTGAACTAAAAAATAACAATTTTCAACCAAAAATAAAGTAGGTTCACTTCCAGTTAAAAAATTAATTTAAAAAAAAAATAATAATTTTCAACAAAATAGTCAAACTTTTAACCCAAGAGAAGATTTTCAGCTAAAATGATGAATCTTTAACTGGAATGATTAAATTTTGAGTTGAAAAAATTATTTTTCAACCAAAGAGAAGAATTTTCAACCAAAAAATGATTTTTTAACGAAGTGTTTCAGCTTTCAACCCATTAGTTGAATTTTCAACTAAAAAAGGTGAATGTTCAAAAAACAATGTAATAGCAGATATTTCAGCAAAACACGATTTTAATTTTAAATAAAAAAATAGTTTTCAACCAAAAAATTAATGTTTAACAAAATAGACCTTCACCCAAACCAGATTAATTTTCAACCAAGAAATTGCATTGTTACAAAAAAGAAAAAATTCTACTAAAAATAGTTGAATTTTCAACCAAGAAAGATATTAGTTGAATCTTCAACACCAAAATATGAATTGACGACAAAAAGTAAATTTGTTAATTTAAAAGAATGATTGGATTTTGAACCAAATACTGAAATTTTGAACTAAAAATATAATCGTCAGGAGGAAGCAAATGCAAAAAAAAATAAATAGAAATACGAGTAGAAATACAAGATGTATTTATTACTGATATGAATTTTATGTCAGAGTGGCCGGAAAACTTAATTTTCGAAATTCCCTAATTTTTTCCTCATCAATTTTTCATTTTCCCTGACCCTTAATATTCAAGGACAAGAATCCTAATCTTGTAGATTTCTTAACATATATAGTCTTTTATAAACAGAATATAAAAATTTCAAATAAAAATTAAAAAATTTGAAATTCATTATCCTTCACAGACAATTCTCTGATTTTTGCAACATTTTTTTCTAAATCCTTGACGTTTCCCTGAGTTTCCCTGACCAATAAAATTCCCTGACTTTTCCCGGATTTCCAGGTTTTCCTGACCTACTGCCACCCCAAATTATGAAAATTTTCAGAGTTGTAAAAAGTTTTGAATTGACGACTGATTCTCAAAGTGTAAAATTTTAATTATAAAGCAAAGCATTGATTATTTTAATTACTTTTTTTTTTTTGAAGAATTTTTTCTAGTCTGAAAAGACGTTAAAAATTTCGGTTATTCTCTGATGATAATACAGATTCCTTGAAAAGCATTGATTATTATCATTAAGAATATAAGCATCGTTATAAAAAAATTGAGAAATTGAAGGTATTATTTGTCGCGATTCAGTTGAGGAATATTATGTTACTCAATTTCTTATCTATTAATTTAAAACCAAAAACGTATAAATATTATTTAAAAAATCTTTAAAACATTAAATTGTACTTCATATTAAATTAAACCTCCCAACCATATTCCATTATTCTATGATCGAAATACTCAAAAGCGCATTAATTCTAATGGGATCGCTATGCAGAATCTCTTAACCTCAGAGATTATTCTGTGTTTCGAGTCGCTGCAACTCAGCAATTTTGGTACTAAATATTTCCGATGCATAACCAGTAATTAATATTTCTAACATCGCAAGAATTCCTTATCATAGTTACACCCCCCCCCCCCCCCCAAAGAAAGAATTTGGTAAAATTAAACTTTTTTTTTCTTTTGTCGAAATAATTTTTCTATGTACTTCTACCGGAGCTTTGGTGGTTCAGAACCCACCTTAAACTGTAGAAACTGTAAACAATTTTTTTTAAATAAAAATTTCACTATTCCATTTTTGGTTAATAAATGAATTTTTTAGTTTCAAAATTCCACTATTTGATAGAAAATCGATATCATTTGTTGAAAATATCGTCTTTTTGGTACAAAATTAATCTCCATGGTTGAAAATTCAGCTAATTGGTTATTTTTTTTTTGTAGACAATTTTTTGGATGTTTACTGTCTTTCTTGACTGAAAGATTTTTCTTGATTGAAAATGCAACTCTTGTTGAAAATTCGCCTTTTTGGTTTGAAAATTCATTTCTTTTTGTAGTAATTTCATATTTTTTGATTTAATTTAACGGTTTTTTCTTTAGAATGAAAATATTTTCTTGGTTGAAATATCAACTATTACATTTTTTGTTAAAAATTAATCTGTTTAGGTCGAAAATTTAACTCCATGGTTGAAAGTTGAACTGCTTTCTTAAAAATCAATCTTCTTGTTCAAGATTCATAATTTTAGTTGACAATTCATCTCTTCCGTTGAAAATTGAACTAATTTGATCAAAATTAGTTTTTTTTGGTTAAACATTTTTTTTAATGAACATATAATTACTTGGTTGAAAATTCATCTTTTTTGTAGAAAATCGGTCTGTTTGTTTTGAAAATTCAATAATTTGACAGAAAATTCAACTGTTTTGTAGAAAATTGATTTTCTTTTATTGAAAACTATTTTTTTAAATAAACATTTAACTATTTCATTTTTGGTTCATAATTGATCTTTTTGGTTTCAAAATTCAACTATTCAGTTCAAAATTGATGTAATTTGTTGAAAATTAAACTAATTGGTTAAAAATTAATGTTTCGTTGTTTTTGAAAATGCGTCTTTTCTAGTAGAAAATTATTTGTTGTTATTGTTGAAAATTCATCTTTTCGGTTAAAGAATGTAATTGTTTGAAAATTCAACTGTTTCGTAGAAATATCGTCTTCTTGGCTTAAAAGTTCAACATTTTTGATAAAATATATTGTCTTTCTTAACTGAAATTTTTTTTTGGTTGAAAATGCAATTCTTTTTGAAAATTCGCCTTTTTAATCTGAAAATTCATATCTTTTTGTAGTCATTTCATATTTTTTGCTTTATTTCCACGTTTTTTTAAAATGAAAATCTATTCTTGGTTGAAATATCAACTGTTACATTTTTTGTTGAGAATTTATCTTTTTAGGTTGAAAATTTAATTCTTTGGTTGAAATTTGAACTGTTGTCTTAAAAATTAATTTTTTTGATAAAGACATTTTTTTACATTCATAATTTTAGTGGAAAATTAACAAATTCGGTAGATAATTCAACTGTTTTGTAAAAAGTTCAACTATTTTGTAGGAATATAATTTTTTTCGCTTGAAAATTCAAGATTTTGCACGAAATGTATTGTCTTCCTTGACTTAAAAATCCTTCTTGGCCGAAAATGCAACTCTTTCTGAAATGCGCTTTTTTAATTTGAAAATAATTTAGGCCCCTAATACAATTTTTTTTGAATAAAATAACAAGGATGTGTTATGACTTTCTGGCTATTTATTATATTCATGGACAAATGTCCAAGAATGGCCCTCTTCGACGGAGAAGGTGCGGATCTCGTGAGGGTACGTGGGTTAGCGTTCGCAGATGATAAGGTTGTTATGGCAGAGTCAATTGAAGACTTGCAAAGAATCTTGAGCAAGCAAAATGCATGGACATGAAGGCAGCTAGAGGTATGCCAGGACTGGAAAGTGTGGTAAGAAATAGTTTATAAGTTATTTAAATAATAAATAAATAACACGGGAATTCTCGATTAATCTCAAAATCTATAACCCCTTCCCCACATTACTTCTTTCCTCACCGAGTGCGTTACGCTTACCCCGAAAGGAAAATGGCTTAATGGTATGACAATAAAAAAAATAATAATTTCCCTATTGAAATAACCAGACATAAGAATCAAGATTTCTTACTTTAATAAAGGTTTCCTATCTTTTTTTTATCGAAACTCTGGACCATTATCCTAAAACGACTTGTACTTTTATCGCATGCTTTTTGTACTGCTTAAGCTCTAAACTCGAGTGAGTCTGAGTGAAACTGCTAGTTAAAATTCAGGTGGATTTCTCAGTCAGACTGAAGGTAATTTTCATGTGTTTTTATAGGCTCGAGTAATAAAAAAAAAATAAATGTACCTATAAGCCTAGAAAAGGAACGAAGATTTTCATTCGAATATTCATTTTCAAACTCTTTTGTATTTGCAAATCTTTAAGCATCCTTTTGGGTAGTAAAATTTAATGAGTTCATGAATATTGAAAAATTGTAAAAGAATTCAAGCATGGGTATCAAAAAGGAAACATAAATCAAACATAAAATAAATATTCATGTAGGGGACAAACTCGTTACTATTTATTGGAATGAAAAAAATGTTTTCGCATTTATTTTTAACAAAAAAGGTCCAATACGAAAAATTTTATGGAATTGAAGGACATATTGAATCATATTTCGTTGTCAAACCCACACGATTTTTTCACGAAAACCTTTTTGCATTTAATTGAGCATAACAGTTTTCCTCTTTCCTGTTTCAATCGATTTAACTCTGGGTATAAATTTCACACTTTTTTAATCTTTGTTGGATTTTTCATTGAATTTTTATTTGTCACTAAAATATTATTGAATTTTTTGGTTTTTATTTGCATTATCAAGAACTTTCTATGTGAGTTTTTATTGAAATTTGAGAGGTAAAAATATTATTTAAGAGTGGAATATTGGTTATATTTTTAGCCACTTTTATACAATTAATGGAAATTGATTCTGGATTTATTATTTTGACAAATCATAAATTTTCAGAATATTCGTAAAATTATTAAATTTTTTAACTATTCAAAGTTTGCGGACATCTAATTTTGAGCGAGGTTAAAGGAGAATACAAATTATTTTTGATTCTGACAAGTTAAATTTTGAATATCAAATTTAAATTCTTTTTAATTTGAAGAAAACTAATATATTATTATACGGAGATGTTGGTTTTTGATCTACTGATCTTTTGATCTTTTTGATCTACTGATCTTTGATCAATAAAGTAATATATTATTATTAAACCGCTATTGAAAAAGATAAAAATTTATTATGACAATGGAATTTTTTAGAGGAAAGTAGTAGCGAAATCGTGGCATGAAATTATTTAAATAATAAACTCATATTTTAAATGAAGAACTCCATTTGCAATATTTTAATTTTTTAAACGAAGAAAATAAGATCAAAGAAAAATATAAATGTATAGAAAAATACACCAAAAATAATAAACAATATGTTGTAGTGACTTGAATTTTCTTCTTTCTAGAATAAAATTCTATTGATTCTCAAATTATTGCACAAATAAAATTAATTGTGAAATTCATACATTTTTCTAAGTTATAAAAGATTAGAAAAATTGAATACAATATTTTAAATTTGTAGAAGTCCTATTTTAATATTTTGTATTAATTTGATGACATTGTGTACAAAATTTTCAAATTTAATTCCTCATAATAGGGTTGCTGTGAAAGTATTTCTGTTTCCAAATTCCAGGTCTCACTTAATTTTATTTATATTTTATTTTTTTCGAAATTTTTACGAGTAAAGCTGATAGAATTTATTTCCCAAAAAAGTACTGCTGAAATAATACTAAAGGATCAGCAAAGTTCAAAATGTGTTCCGCTTCACCAGGACTTTTCTAGGACAAAAGTTCGGGAAAATTTTTGCTATAGAAGGAGTAGAAAATTTGCATTTTTTTTCGTTACCAATGCTCACTTTTTTATTTCTTTGGGCAGAAGATTTTGAGGACCAAAGTACTGGAAAAGTCCCGTTTTTTCAAGTGGGAATATTTTAGGACAAAAACCAGAAAAGTCCCATTTCACTCATTAAAAATTTTTTAAAGTCCTATATAATTTCTAGAACAAAAGTACTATATAAGTTCCAAATTTTTTCTCAATTTTTACAAGTCCTGAGAGGATTTCTGGCTCAAAAAAGTACTGCTGAAATAGAACTAAAGTACCAAAAGAGTTAAAAATATTATAAAAATTTTAGATTTTTTGAATTAAAAAAAAGCGAGCCTTTTCGGGTATTTTTGTCCTGAAAAAGTCCTGTACGAAAAATGTAAAAAAGTGAGTGGGATATTTCCGGTAATTTTGTCGTAAAAAATTCTTGCTTAAAAAAAATGAATTGCGACTTTTGCGGTATTTTTTCCTAAAACAAGTCCTGGTGATACGGGTCGTATTTTGAAATCTTTTGGTACTTTAGTCCTATATCAGCTGTACTCTTTTGAGACATAAATCCCCATCTAATATTCTTGTTCCAAAAATTAAATTAGGACTTGCAAAAATTAAAAAAAAGTAAGTGGGATTTTTTTGGTACTTTTATACTGAAAAAATCCTGTTCAAAATAAAAAATAAAATAAAGTGAGACTTTATCGATACTTTTGTGGATTTAAAGAAAATTCCTTTTTTTCTCGTTTTTTTCTGTAACTGTGAACTGAATTAATAGAACCCATTTAGAAAATTGGACTATTTTTGTTTGAAAAGTCTACTATTATATTTTTGGTTCGGAATTGATCTCGCTTGGTTAAACATTCTACCACTTCGTTGAAAATTAATTAGTTTTGTTGAAAATGCAACTATTTTGTCAATAAGTCACCGTTTTTGGTGAAAATTAAACTATTCCATTTTTAGAAAATTAATCTTCTTGGTTAAAAATCATCTTTTTCTGTTGAAAATCCTACTTTTTGGTTAAATTTCCCTGTTTTTTATTTCAAAATAAAATCTTTTTTGCTACAAGTATTCACTATTACATTTTTTGTTGAGAATTCATCTTTATTGGTCAAAAATTAAACTTACAGCTTAAAATTTTAACTACATTCTTCAAAATTCATTTTGTTTTGGTTGAACTCATATTTTCGGGTTGAAAATTAAACTGTTTTGTTGAAAATTTAATCTTTTTGGCTTGAAAATTCAAGAATTTGGTTGAAAATTAACTTTTTTTGTTGAAAGTTAATATTTTTTGTTGAAAATTTAAATATTTGGTTAAAAATTTAACTATCTGAAAGAAAATGTAATCATTTTGTAGAAAATTAACTTTTTTATTGAAAAATTACATTTTCTTTTTGAAACTTCAACTATTTTGTAGATAAATAGCCTTTTTCTCTTCAAAATTCAACAAATTTGTTAAAAATTCGTCTTTTTGGTGGAATATTAATCTCCCTGGTGGAAAAATCTACCTTTTCGGTAAAAAATTCATCTTATTTTTTGAAAATTCATCTTTTTGGTTAAATATCCAATTATTTTGTTAAAAACTCGTTTTTTCGTTTTTCAGCTGGTTGAAAATTCGTCGTTTGGTAGAAAATTTTCTCTTTTTGGCTTGAAAATTCAACAATTTGGTTGAAAATTAACTTTTTTGGTTGAAAAATCAAATATTTGGTTAAAAATTTAACTATCTGGAAGAAAATTTAATTATTTTGTAGAAAATTATCTTGTTTATTGAAAAATTATATTTTCGGGTTGAAAATTCAACTGTTTTGTAGATAATTAGCCTTTTTCTCTTCAAAATTCATCACCTTTGTTAAAAATTCGTCTATTTGGTAAAACATTTCGCCTGGTGGAAAAATTCACCTTTTTGGTAAAAAAATTAACATTTTTCGTAAAAATTCATATTTTTTGTTGAAAATTTAAATATTTGGTTAAAAATTTAACTATCTGAAAGAAAATGTAATTATTTCGTAGAAAATTAACTTTTTTATTGAAAAATTATATTTTCGGGTTGAAAATTCAACTGTTTTGTAGATAATTAGCCTTTTTCTCTTCAAAATTCATCACCTTTGTTAAAAATTCGTCTATTTGGTAAAACATTCTCCCTGGTGGAAAAATCCATTTTTTTGGTAAAAAAAATAACTTTTTTGATAAAAATGCATCTTTTTGGTAGAAAATTTAACTATTTGATTGGAGAGAAATCTTGTTTGACTGAAAATTCAACTGCTTGGTTGAACTACTGTGTTAAATTTTTTTTAAGATTCACCTCTTTGGTTGAAAACTTAACTTTTTTTGCTGAAAATTCGCTTCTTTTGCTTAAAAATTAATTTTTTTACCAGCAAATTTAACTATTCCGTTTATGGCTAGAAACTAAAATAAAAATTCGTCTTTTGGGTTAGAAAATTTATCTTATTGGTTGATATTCATATTTTTGGTTGAGAATTGAACTATTTTGTTAAAAATTAGTTTTTCTTTTCATTCAAATTCGTCTTTTGGTATGAAGCTTATCTTTCAACTGTCTTCTAATATTTGTTTTTTTGGCTTGAAAATTCAACTGTTTTTGGTTGAATTTTAATCTTTTCTGTTGAATGATTCAACCATTTGGTTAAAAATGCATCTTTTTAGGCTGAAAATTCAACTACTTTGATCAAGTCGTCTATCTGGTATAAAATTCAATTTTTTTGTTAAAAAATCGTCCTTTTCAATGAAAAATTCATCTTCTATGGTAAAAAAGTAATCTTTCTTGTTTGAAAATAAACTTTTATGTTGAAAATTTAACTGTCTTCGAAAAACTGTGTCTCTTTGCTTAAAAATTTAACTATTTGGTAAAAAGTTCAACTATTTTATTGAAAATTCGTCTTTTTAGTAAAAAATTAACTTTTTGTATCAAAAATTCATCGATTTGGTAGAAAATCTTGAAATATTATAAATTTAGAGTGTTTCATATTGAATGCAATATGATATTTACATTCATTTCATTTAAAAGATTTTATTCCCAAAGGGTACTTTTTGTCACGCTCATAGGGATACTTTTTTCGCGCTCAAAGGGTAAAATATTCAAGATAAATTCATAAAACTTCAAAACAATTCATGTTAAATTACAAAGAAATCAAATAAATTGGAAACAATTTAAAAATATGAAAAAACCTTATTGAATTCAGTCAATTTGAAATAAGCTTAAAAAATTTTTAAGGAATTCAAAAGAATTTGATGAAATGCCTAAGAATTCAAGATAAGGTTAAAAGACATTAGGAATAATTGAATAAAAACTTTAACAAATTCAAAAAATCTATTGAATTAAATAGAATTGAGTGAATTCAGAAGAATGCAAGTAAATTAAAAAAAAAATAATAAGAATTCCAAAGAATGTAAAAGAATGCATGGTGAATTCAACGAAAAATTCAAATCTCTTCAAATCTTTGAAATTATACTAATTTCTAACCAAAGGAGTGACTAATGACTACAAAAAAATTGAAGTTAAATTCAAAAGAATTCAAATTAATTGGAAAAAATTCTAGAAATCGAAAAAATTCTATTTATTACAATATAAATTTTGTGAATATAGAGGAATTTAAGGGAAATGAGAAGAATTCGATAAAATTAATAAAAAATCAAAGTGAATTTAAAATAATTCAAACATATGAAAAACTTCATTGAATTGAAAGTTTGAAACTGGAATAAGTTTAGAAAAATTAAAGAGAATTTAAAAGAGTTTGATGAAATGCCTCAGAATTTAAGGTGAGTTTTAAAGACCTCAAGACGAATTAAACATAAGCTTTTTAAAAATCCAGTCGAGTGAATTTAGAAGAATTCAAAAGAATTCAGGATAAATTAATAAGAATTCAGGGATAATTCCAAATGAATTGCAA
The DNA here is from genome assembly GCA_932195095.1 of Andricus curvator. NCBI lineage: Eukaryota > Metazoa > Arthropoda > Insecta > Hymenoptera > Cynipidae > Andricus > Andricus curvator. Next base: position 448,168 of record CAKNYM010052676.1, read on the forward strand.
AAAATATTTGAAAATGTCTTCAAATCTTTGAAACCCTACGAAATCCCTCACTTTTGCTGAATAAATTCTTTGATGAATCCATTAAGATATTAAAATCCTTAAAAATTATTAAAACCCTTGGAAATCCCTTGAACCTTAAAATATTTCAAAGTCTTTGAAATTCCTTCAAACTATTGAAATAAATAAAAAAATTCTAGGAATCGTTTATATAATATATTTCAAATCCTTGGATATCCTTTGAAATCCCTTGAAACTTTTTGAAGCTTTTAAAAATGCCTGCGAATCTTTCAAAATATTCAAAAATATTTCAAATCCTTTGAAATCCTATTAAATTATTGAAATCAATAAAAAATTTCTTTGTAATCTTTAAAAATAACCTAAAATATTGAGAAAAAAAATTCCTTGAAATCTTTTGAAATCCCTTGACATTTTTTTAATATCCTGAAAATGACAAGGAATTAAAAAACACTACCTTAAAATATTTCAAGTCCTTTTATCATTCTATCAATTGATCCTCAGGACCAATTACATAAAAACTTTTGAAAATTCCAAAAAATTCATCGAATTAAGCCAATTTGAGTACATTTAGAAGAATTCAAAAATTAATGAGTTAATAAATTAATAAGAATTCAGGATGAATTCCCAAAACAAACTTCAAATCTCTTCAAATCAATAAAACCCTACCAAACACCTCACTTCTCGTGAGTAAATTTTTTAAAATTCACTGAAATATTATAAAATCCTATGTCATTCTATGAAATCTGATATTTCCTAAAATCCTGGAAAATTTATTAAAATACTTTAAGAGCTTTAAAAAACCCTTACAATCATTGAAATCCTCGGAAACCTTATAAAATCCCGTAAAATGTTTAAAAGTATCTTAAAACCTTATAGGTCCTGTAAAATCGTTCCAAATCTTCCGAAATTTTAGATTCTTTATCCTAAATAATTTCGCGCTTTGAAATCCCTTTCAATTAATAAAACAAATGAAAAAATCTTTGGAATCTTTTAAAATTTCCTAAAATATTCAAAATCCTTTGAAATTATTTGAAATCTTCAAAAAATACCCTGAAATATTTTTTAAAAAATCAAGACAATTCCGAAATAGGTGTCGGCCTGAATTGAATAGTAATTAACCCATGAGTTATTTAATGGACCATAGTCTATTCTCTGTGAGTTATTTATGGAAAGGAAAGTGCCTATTATTTTTAAAAAGTAAGTAAAAAGTGATTTTAGACAAAAGTGACTAATAGTGACTGTATGGCAGTCCTGATTATTTTTACAGTTACTTCTTACAGAAATTCCCTGATTTTTGCTATTTCTTCAAAATGCCTGAATCTTGGAAGCTTTTATCTTATTATAAATTTTTTTAAGTTCCATTATGGGCTGCAAATAGGGTACCATAGGGACCAAATTTTGAAAATAGGGTACTTTAGGGACCTTAACTGAATGTAGGGTACAATAGGGGATATAGGGACCGGTCTGTGAGGCCTGTATTCGGGAAGCTTTAATAATTTAGTAGGGCTTGAAATTTGTGATGCCATAAAATTTGGAACGTGTGTTACTGATGGGAAGTTTAATGAATGGTAAAAAAGTTAAAATGGAAAGTATTTGTAATCGGCTCTACAGCCAGATGCTTAAATTTGATAAAGCTGGCTCGGGGCCAATGAATTTTCAGCCATTCAGAGCAAAGCTTCGAGAGGAGACCTGTTATAACTTACATATATATATGTACCTGTCCCATACGTCGCGAGAATGTGCCCACAAAACCATAAATCTTGGTAATGGATTTTCTTGAGAAGGTGCGCGAATCACTCGTTGCAAACTTATGTGCCACTATCTGAGGTGCTTTGCTCTTGGTAACTCGGTTACATCGACATCTGGACGCAGATGATTCTCTGTCAACAGACGGAAAAACTAGATCCGATAAACCGCGATTCAATCCACGTTTATCTTTTTTAGTTTCCAAGGAAATAGAAATTAAGTTGTCCGCATGTTCCATAAAATGAGCGTCTATTTTTCTATAGTTGACCAAGAATCGAACTTTTGAGAACAGTACAAAGAACTAAACTCTAGAAAACAAGAGGGTCTATTGCTTAATGTTTCTGTTATTAAATATTTGAAAGAAAATTTTTTCAAAAAAAGATAAACTTAAAAAAGTCAGTTCGTGCAGCAATATTGCACAAGAAGGCTTAAACTAGCTGTGAATTCGATACGAGTGTTTCAATTTGTTTGTATTTATAATTATATGGTGCTAATTTCACGAGCACTATGCTTCCCAGTAGCAAATATATTTGCGTCCTCATAGAGAAAGCATTAGTGATTTTTTTTTTGAATAATAGACAAAATTACAAAATAACGCAAAAAAATTTTTACATACAAAGACAAATCAGGCAAATCAAATTTTGTATTCGAAACGATAATTTTTCGAGCTGGAAAAGGGAAGGGAAAAGTTCTGTCGCATCCTATCCCTTTCCCAGCTTTATGATTTATTTACGAAAATTGTGAGAATTATTCTATTTGAAAATTTCTGATCAAAAAGTCTTTTCTATTGATGCGTCAACTTTGAATTATGTCGATGAAAAAAGTTTTTCTGTTTGAAACAGATGATTCAAATATTACAAATGAGCATAACTTCCTTAATATTCAATAAAGTGTATTAATATTATAGATCAATCGATTTGCCTCGAATCAAGGAATCTTTTCCCCTCTCACATAAATTTTGAATTATGTTAGTGAAAAAGTTTTACTATTAAAAACTGTATTTTCAAATATTATGCATTACCACAGCTTCCTTACTCTTCAATAAAATGTATTATTATAGATCAATCCATTCATCTTGAATCAACGCAACTTTTCTATCCTTGCATCAACTTTAAATTATGAGAATGAGAACATTTTTACTATAAAAACCGATTTTAAAAATATATGAATTACCATAACTTCGCTACTCTTTAATAAAATGTATCAATATTATAGGTCAATCGATTCGTCTCGAATGAACACATATTTTCTGTTCTTGCATCAACTTTGAATTATGTTAATGAAAAAAGTTTTACTTTAAAGAACCGATTATAAAAATATATAAATTACCATAACTTCCCTACGCTTTAATAAAATATATTAATAGTATAGGTCAATCGATTCGTCTCGAAGCAAGGAATCTTTTATATTCTTGCATCAACTTTGAATTATATTGAAGAAGAAAGTTTTACTACAAAAAACCGTATTTTCAAATATTATGCATTAACATAGCTTCCTTAATCTTCAATGAAATGTATTAATATTATAGGTCAATCGATTCGTCTCGATCCAAGGAATCTTTTATATTCTTGCATCAACTTTGAATTATGTCAATGAAAAAAGTTTTACTACAAAAAACCGATTTTTAAAATATATAAATTACCATAACTTCTCTACGCTTCAATAAAATATATTAATAGTATAGGTCAATCGATTCGTCTCAAACCAAGGAATCTTTTATATTCTTGCATCAACTTTGAATTATGTCAATGAAAAAAGTTTTACTATAAAAAGCCGATTTTTAAAATATTATTAAGTGCTAAAAAAAATGCAACAAATATTTTTAGAAAGCCTTCGGTCAGTTTCAAGATATTAGTCGGGAAAATAAGCCCTCTAAATTTCATCAATTTATCTGCAACCGTTTTCAAGTTATCGTGTTCACAAAAAAGTGTGACATCCACACACACACATATCCGTACAATTGCTTAGAACATTGTATTAGAAATTTTTAAATTGGGGAAGGTTCAATTAAATGAATTTAAAAATTTTGAAAAATTTTACCATTACAAAGCTTCCTCTATGAGGAAGCAAAAGAAGTATGCTTAAAGAAAATCAGTTTTTTAAAACATCTAATCAAGATAGCCAACTTGTTTAACATAATATGTTTCATAATATAAAAAAAAACATAATTTGAAAAATATGTTCCTAAACAACGATGTAATTGCAGGTCCCTATAAGATAAAATATAGGGACCAAAGGGTACTTTCTGTCACGCTCATAGGGTACTTTTTTCGCTCTCGAAGGGTAAGAAATTCAGTACAAATTCGCGAGACTACAAAACAATTCAATTCAAATTCAAAAAAATTCAAATGAATTGGAAAAAATATTAAGAATGAAAAAAATTCCATTGATTTCCGTAAAATTAGAATGACTTCAGAGGAATCTAAGGGAAAAGAGAAGAATTTTATGAAATTCATAAAAATTCAAGGTGAATTCAAAAAAATTTGATGAAATGCCTAGGAATTCAAGAGGAGGTTAAAAGACTTCACGTTCAATCAAATAAAAACTGTTTAAAATTCAAAAAAATCCATTCAATTAAGTAGAACTGAGTAAATTTAGAAGAATTCAAGTAAACTAACAAAATTCAAGAGAATTTTTAAGAATTTAAACGAATTCAGGTCAAATTCCAACAAATAATTTAAAATCTCTTCAAATCTTTGAAACCCTACTAATTTATAACCAAAATAGAATTCAAATGAATTATAAATAATTTAAAAATCGAAAAAATTTCATTGATTTCAGTAAAATTTGAGTTAATTTAGATGAATTTAAGGGAAATGAGAATAATTCGATGAAATTCATACAAAATCGAGCTGAATTAAAAAAGCAATCAAGTGAATTGAAAATAATTTAAAAACATGAAGAAAATCCATTGAATTGAGTAAGTTTGAAATGAGTTTAGAAAAATTAAAGAAAATTCAAAAGAATTTCATGAAATGTCTAAGAATTTAAGGTGAGTTTTAAAGACTCCAAGATGAATTGAATAAAAACTTTTTTCAAATTCATTGAATTGAGTAGAATTGAGTGAATTTAGAAGAATTCAAATGAATTCAGGATAAATTAATACGAATTAAGGGTGAATTCTAAATGAATTGCAAAAAATATTTGAAAATCTCTTCAAATCTTTGAAACCCTACTAATTTCTAACCAAAAAAGTGATTAATAACTAAACAACAATTCAAAAGAATTCAAATGAATTGGAAATAACTTTCAAAATCCCTTTAAATTGTTTAAATCTCTTGAAAATGCCTTGGAATCTTTTAAATTACCCTAAAATATTTCAAAGACTTTGTAATCCCTTCAAACTATTGATATAAATAAACAATTTCTGGGAATCTTTCAAAATGTCCTGAAATATTTAAAATCCTTTAAAATCTTTTGAAATTCCTTAAAATTGTTTACAAGCTCTAAAAAATGTCAAAGAATTTTAAAAAAATACCTTGAAATATTTCAAATCCTTTGATCATTTTATCAATTGAATTTTAAAAATTCAATTAAATTCCAAAGAATTTAAAAGAATTCAGGATAAATTAATAAATATTCAGGATGAATTCCAAAAACTAATTTCAAAACTCTTCAAATCTTTGAAGCCTTTAAAATCCACTAAAATATTATTAAATCCCGTAAAATTTTATGAGATCTGGCGATATTTACTGAAATCCTGGAAAATTTATTAAAATACACTGAGAGCTTTAAAAAATCCTTACAATCATTGAAATACTCGAAAACCTTATAAAATCCCGTGAAATCTCTTAAAATATCATAAAACCATATAGGTCCAGTAAAATCATTCCATATCTTCAAATTATTGAAAGCAATCAACAAATTTCTTGGAATGTTAAGATTTCCTAAAATATTTCAAATCCTTTGAAATCCTACTAAATACCTCACTTCTCGTGAATAAATTCTATGAAAGCCACTAAAATATCATAAAATCCCGTGAAATTCTAAGATGATATTTCTTGGAAAATTTATTAAAATACATTGAGAGCTTTAAAATCAGTTAAATTCATTAAAGTCCTTGGTAAATCTTATAAGATCCTGTGAAATCTTTTGAAATATCATAAAACCTTATAGGCCCTGTAAAATCGCTGCCGAAATTCTAAAAAATTCTTTATCCTAAAATATTTTGAACGCTTTGAAACCCCTTAAAATGAAATTAATTAATAATTTCTTGCAATCTTTTAAAATTCCCTAAAATATTTCAAATTAAAAGCGCTTGAAATGCCTTAGAAGTTTTTAAAATACCCTAAAATCTTCAAAATCCCTTCAAATTATTGAAATCTATTAAAAATTTCTGGGAAACTTTAAAAATACCCTGAAATATTTCAAAAGACTTCAAGACACTTCAGAAATAGGTATAGACCTGAATTGAATAGTGATTAACCCATAAGTTAATTTACTGAAAGAAAAGTGACTAATGTGATCTTTTCATTTAAAAAAGAGACCAAAAAGTGATTTGAGAAAAAAAGTGACTAATAGTGACTGTGTGGAAGCCCTGATTATTTTCTACAGTTACTTCTTACAGAAATTCCCTGATTTTTGCTATTTTTGCAAAAGGCTTGACTCTTGGAAGCTTTGATCTTTTTATTAATTTTTTTAAAGTTCCATTATGGGCTGCAAATAGGGTATCATAGGGACCAAATCTTGAAAAAAGGGTACTTTAGGGACCTTGACTGAATATAGGGTACAATAGGGGATATAGGGACCGGTCTGTGAGGCCTGTAATTGGCTCATTAGACAGTTATATGACAATTAAAAAAATAGGGAGAAGAAAGAAAAAACCAAACAACCTCGCACTCTTTTCTTCATTATTTATCTTTTTTTATGCTACCAAGGATCCAACAGGTTTCGACGCTTCAAATCCATATCTACATTTTTAATTACTATTAGCAAACATAAAAATATTCCCTATTAGTTTCTTATAAAAAAATTTCCCTGATGAGGAAGCCTAAAAGGCTTCGAAACATTTTGGATCCTTGGTAATATAAAAAGGTATATAAATAATAAAGAAAAGAGAACGAGGTGGTTTTGTCCTCTCTTTTATTTTTTCTCCATATTTTTTAATTATGTTAGACAAATTGATTTTCTTGAGTATATATTTTTGAAAACCTGATTTTTTTAAAACATACTTCTTTATAAGCCTTCTTAGGGTGGGTCGAAAATAAATACTTTTGGAATTCGAAATCGCTACAACGCGGAAAAGTAGCGTATTGGGGTCCTAAAAAAGTGTAATTAATGTGGAATCGATCGACATGCAGCTTGGTTACCCGCGCTCGAAAAAAAGATTTAAAAAATTTCTGGTTTGCAGAGTATTTAAGTTTGATTGAGTTTCAATTTTTTGTACATACCTGGAGGTCAAAAAAATCTTCTGAATTTTTTTCGGATTTTAATCTATTATTTTCTGAGAGATAATTCCTATTTAATTTACCATTGTTTTCGGAAATTTTTTTGAACACGTTTGCAAATAGGAGGAGAATTATTTGAGCTACATGAAAACTTTTTAGTTACAAAAATGCATTAGAAAAAAAATCCCCAAGAGCCAGGAATTGAAATTGGCAATACAGCGTATTTTTAAAATTTTGATTTTGGCATTTTATGAACTTATCTTTATAACATGTACTTTAAACATTTTTATGAGCATGCATGGATTTTTTAAACATAGAAATACACTCGAAAAAAAATCGATAAGACCCAGGAATCGAAATTGGCAATAAAGCGAGTTTAAAAAATTTTTATTTTGGTATTATTTGAGCTTATCTTTATAACTTGTAGTTTAAAAATTTTGCTGAGCATTCTGGGTTTTTTTAAAATAGAAAAATACACTAGAAAAAAAATCCACAAGACCCAGGAATCGAAATTGATAATAGAGCGAATTTTTGAAATTAGGATTTTGGTATTTTATGAACTTACCTTTATAACTTATAGTTTAAACATTTTTCTGAGCATGTGTGGGTTTTTTAAACATAGAAATACACTAGAAAAAAAAATCTACAAGACCCAGGAATCGAAATAGGAATGACAACAAATTTTCTTATTTCGGAATTTTGTATCTAACAGAATCGTTCTTTGTGCATGCAATTTCACCCAATTTTTTCTTTTTTCATACGATTTCGAAAATTTTAAAACTTATAAATAACAAAAAATGAATTCTGTTAGATACAAAATTCCGAAATAAGAAAAATTTGCTGTAATTCCAATTTCGATTCTTGGGTCATGTCGATTTTTTTTCTAGTGTATTTCTATGTTTAAAAAACCCACACATGCTCAAAAAAATGTTTAAACTACATGTTATAAAAAGAAGTTCATAAAATACCAAAATCAAAAATTTAAAAATTCGCTGTATTGCCAATTTCGATTCCTGGCTCTTGGGGATTTCTTTTCTAGTTTATTTCTATGTTTAAAAAAGCTACACATGCTCACAAATATGTTTAAACTACAAGTTATGAAGATAAGTTCACAAAATACCAAAATCAAAATTTTAAAAATACGCTGTATTGCCAATTTCAATTCCTGGCTCTTGGGCATTTTTTTTCTAATGCATTTTTGTAACTAAAAAATTTTCTATGTACCTCCAAAAATTCTCCTCCTGTTAGCAAACGTGTTCAAAAAAATTTCCGAAAACAATGGTAAATTAAATAGGAATTATCTCTCAGAAAATGATAGATTTTATTTTGTTGAAAATTAATTTTTTTAACTGAAAATGTAACTATATTCCATTTTTCGTTGGAAACTGAGCTTTCAAGGTAAAAAATGCAACTATCTGGTTGACAATTCAACTATTTTGGCAGAAAATTCAATTATTTGGTTAAAAATTAAACTATTTTTTTAAATTAACTACTTGGTCGAAGATTAAGTTTTTTGTTGAAAATTCTTAGTGTCGGGTGGAAAATTCAACTTATTTGTGGAAAATTCATGTATTTTGTTGAAAATTTGGCTTATAGGGTAGAAAATTAATTTTCTTTTTTTTAATTCATCTTTTTGGCTATGGATTCAGCTATTTTGTTCGAAATTCGTGTTGTTTGATTCAATTCAACTGGTCGAAAAATCGTTTTATTTTGTTGAAAATTAATTTTTTAACTGAAAATGTAACTATTCCATTTTTGATTGAAAACTGATCTTTCAAGGTAAAAAATGCAACTATCTGGTTGACAATTAAACTATTTTGGCAGAAAATTCAATTATTTGGTTAAAAATTAAACTATTTTTTTAAATTAACTACTTGGTCGAGGATCAACTTTTTTGTTGAAAATTCGTGTTTTTTTTTTGTTCAATATAACTCGTCGCAAATTCTTTTTGTTTTGTTGAAGGTTAACTGTACACTGAAAGTGTATCTATTCCATTTTTAGTTGAAAATTTATATTTTTTAGTTGAAAATTCATCATTGGAGGTTTATAATTCAACTATTTCGTTGAGTTATCTTTTTCGGTCGAAAATTTAACTTATTTGTTGAAAAAAATTCTTTTTGGACTCAAAATTTATCATTTATAGTGGAAAAGTAATCTTTGTTGATTGAAAATTCATCTCTCTTGGCTGAAAATTAACTTTTTTGTTCAAACGGGTTTTTATACACAGATCATTTTAAGTTAAATTATTTTAATTTTTAGTCGTTTCAAATTAATAATTGGTCAATTATTTTTGTTTAATAATAATTTCTTTATAATTTTTTGAATGTACAAACTATTTTTGACAGAATGCAATGAATAAGATTGTAGAGATTATTTCGAAGAAAAAAATAACTGTCAAGCAACTATTATTTACAAATAAAAAAATTCTACATTATTTTATACTGAAACAATATTTGAATAGGATGTGAAATTGAATAAACGAGTTTGGTTATGAATCTACATATTAATTATAAATTATTTTGAACTGAAAATAGTTTATAATTTTCAATCCAACATTCAAATTAGCAAATAGTTTAATTTTGAATATATTCAGAATCGTCTTGTAAAATCAATTATTGTACAATGTTTAACACCCAAAATACATTTCAGTTTTTAAAATCATTAATTAATTTGTAATTATACTTAATCAACTCAAAACGTTATTTATCCAAAATTTCCAAAAATTCAAACGCTTTTAATTTCTAGTTGTTTAAGTCTTCTAAACTGCATTTAAAAATTATAAAATAAAAAATAAAGACCCAAAATGCAAAATGTTCAGAGTAAAAGATTTTAGAATAATGCATTGTAAAATAATTATTATTTTCATAATTAAAACGTTGAAGAATTGAACTTAACATTTAAAAAAAAGTTAAAATCGAACTTATTTTAAATTCGCGACATTGTAAATGATGGATAGATTTTTCTTCTAAAGCTTTGTAAAATTCTCGGTCAAAAAATAAATTCGCTGTCATTTCCCGGGTTTTCCGGTTTAAAAAATTCCTGTCATTTCCCAGTTTCCTGGTCTAGTGGAAAATTTTTAATAAACAAAAGCTTTCGGCTTCTTTTAATTAAAAATTAATAACATTTGTAATTGAAATAAGTAAGGCTTTTATCGAATCAAATGCAAATTTTAAATATTTTTCGAAACACGTGCTCAAACACAGCTTGATTGAACAGATCACATTAAATCCTAATATATTATTTGTAATTCGAGCTCTGACCAAAGCTGTGAAAACAGAGAATACATTCAACGTTATCAATGTATTGTTTCTGTCATTGTATGTTTTCAGGAAATGTTGTTTTTGATTGATCCCTCTTTGAACTGAAAATGATAATTTATTGTTAAAATTAAGTGTGATAATATTGGACCAAAACTCAAAATTGCTTTAAATTGTGAAAGGACTTCAGTAAATTTACTGAAATTTTACTGATATTTCAATTAACGATAATTTTACTAATTTTCATCAGAAATAATAATTAGTAAGTTATATTTTAAACAACAGGATCAGGTTTAAAAAGCTCAAAAAAGTTGCATTAGTCGCACAAAATTACAAAGAAGGTTGCATGGAATTTTGAAAAAAGTTCACAAAAAGGCGCATCAAATTTTTAAAGGTAATAAAAAAGCAGTATCAGTCACTGAATGACTGGAATAATAACTTTGTTGCATTGATTTTTAAATATTCTTTGAAAAATAAAAAAATAAAAACTTTAAAGTTAAAACAACTTTCTAACAATAATCATTCAGCTTTTGAACAAAATAATTGAATTTTCAAATAAAAGAGATCAATCCTTAGACAAAGACAGTTGCATTTTCAAACAAACAGTTGAATTTTTAACCCAAAAATAAAAAGTTTTCATAAGACAGTTGAATTATCAGTCTGAAAAAGTTGACTTTCCAACAAATAGATCTTTTTAAACCAAGAAAAAATAATATCTTACCAAATAGTTGAATTTAAAAAAAATATATAATTTTTAAGCAAAAATACAAATCTTTTAGAAGAAAGTTTAATTTTCACAAAAAAAGTTAATTTCTACGAGTTAAATTAAACCAGAAAAGACGAATTTTTAACAAAATAGTTGAATACAGAGCCAAAAAGATGAATTTTCAATAAAAGAGTTCATTTTCTACCAAGTAGTTAATTTTTCAAATGAATAGTTTAATATTTAACAAAAAAGTTGAATTTTCTGTCCAAATAGTTGAATTTTAAACCAAAAAGCTGAATTTTCAATTAAACAGTTGCATTTTCTACCAAAAAGATGAATTTTTAAACAAAAAGACATATTTTCTACGAAACAATTGAATTTTCCTCCCGCGAATAAGCTGAAAACAAGAATTTTCTACAAAGCAATTAAATTTTCAAATAGAAAAGATAAATTCTCAACGAAACTTGTAATTGATGATATTTCAACAGAATACATGTTTTTTCAACTAAAAAAAAGAAATTTTTAACCAA
>CAKNYM010052676.1:476329-495352 GCA_932195095.1 Andricus curvator
AGGAGAAGGAGAAGGAGAAGGAGAAGGAGAAGGAGAAGGAGAAGGAGAAGGAGGAAATAAAATGGAGACAGTCTAATCGAGAGCAATGATAGTTGGTAATGGAGTTGATAATTTACATCTATATATAAATTCGCTGCTGTAAGTTTATATATTTCCATACAAAATTAATGTTTCCCCCATATAAAGATAATAAACGTATACAGAATCTGTCGAAAATAATTAAATCTCGAACTTAACAGCTTGGTCAAAATTACTGCACTCTTAAACTGAACCAGTAGAATTACCACTGGTTCAATCAGTATTTTGAGTTATCCCTGATGAACCAGTGATTTTCCGGCTTTGACTGGGTGAACCAGCGAAATCTCACTGATTATCAGTGACACAATTCTAGCTGTTTCAACCAGTAAGATTTTACTGGAAATCAGTAAGATTTCACTGGTTCATTTTCAGAGAGAAGAGAGTGATCTACGAGAAGAATTTATATAAAGAAACAAAACGTTTTAGTTAAACGGATTAAACGTTTTAGTTGATCTAAACGGACAGATTCCTTGAATATAATATATTCTAGATTCGCTTGTACGCCTCAAGAAATTTCTTTCCTTGCACCCTCCTAATGCGTTAGCTACGACGATTTATCATGAGTGTCGCCACTGAGGTGAGGGGTTATTAGAGAAAGCTCCTTCCTTCCGTATGATGCGAAAGGTAAGGGTGCGTTTGGATTTTGCGAGAAACCATTAGGGGCCATACATAAATTATGTAACACATTTTTTTCCCCTCGTCTTCTCCATGTAATAAGTTGGAACAAACTGGTATAGACCCCTCCCCTCCCGCATATCTTACGTAATTTTTATAGTTTCTTGGCTCTAGGCAGAAACCATCATAGTTTCGGTCGGGTGTCCGTCCATCCATCCATCATCGTTTTTTCCGGGAGGGAAAGTGAGGGGATGGAGAGAAAGTTATTGGGGATGGGGGTGAAGAAGTAGGAGAGGGAGGAGTATAGGAAAGTAGCGAACGTATAGGGGAAGGGATAACAATTTAGTGAATGGGTTGAAGAGGGAGAAATAAGGGAAGGGAAAGTGCGGAAAGTGGTGGGGCAGTAGGGCGGGGAGGAAGTATGGGAGGGGAGGGGGTTATAATATAAAATCGGATATGATCAGACTTGATAGGAGAGGATAGGAGGGGGGGGGGGTAATAGGGACGGCAAGAGATTTGAATGACTTAATTAACGTCTTAATAGGCTACGAAACCCTTTTTTCGTAGGCCCATAGTGTTTACATTGACTACTTTTTTTTAATATTTTCAGCCATGTCTTACTAAATACAATTTAGTTATTTACATCCCGCGAAATCCGAAATACCAAATAATTAGAAGTTATTAAAATGAAAAGAAAGAAAATTAAAACAATGGGGAATATAACATAAAGGAAGTATACACTCCTTGAAAATTAAAAGGTATAACAAGCTGTGAGAAGTGAGAGAAGGGGAAGTAGAGGAAGTAAGGAGAGAGGAAGAAGTGCGCGTGAGGGGAAATAGGGGGAGGGGGTTTGTGGGTAAGGAAAGTGATGGGTGGGGAAGTAGGGAAGAGAAGGGCAGTGTGGAAGGGGAAGGAAAGGGAGAGGGGTGAGGATGCAGTGGGTGTGAAGGGAGGGGAAGGATATGAAAGGACTGCGAATAGAGGTGAAGTGAGGGGAGAAGTGGTAGGGAAGTGAGAGTGAGTAGGGGAACTGGAAGTAGAGGAGGGATAAGTAGGGGAAGGGTGAGGAAGTGAACAGGAAAGTGAGAGGAGGGTAAGTTGGGGACGTAAGGCGAAGTAAAAGTAACAGTGGGAAAATACGGGCGGGGGGGGGGTTGATTTCAACGACTTAATTAACGTAATATTTAATAGTAATCAGTTTATAGTATTAGTAGTAATAATTTCAAAAATGGTGAAAAACTCTGTTTCCATAGATTTTTTTAAAACACGAAAATCTTTTTAGTTCTTTTAAATCTTTGGAAATACCTGGAAATATTTTAAAATCTCTTTCAATCTTTGAAATCCTTTGTAATCCCTTAAAACTCGTGAATAAATTCTTTGAAATTTAATTAAAACATTTTAAGATCCCTAGAAATCCCGTAAAGTTACATGAAATCTGATGATATTCCTTGAAATTTTTTTAATCTCTTAAAAATTCCTTGGAATCCTTTAAAATATTTCAAATCCTATAAAACCTTTCAAAATCCCTTGGATTTTTTCAAGCCTTTAAAATCTTTTGAAATCCCTTGAATTTTTTTAAAGCCTTTGAAAACTCTTGGGGATCTTTTGAAATACTTGAAAATCTTTTTAAAAAATTAAATCTTTTAAATTATTTGAAGTTTTGAAAATACCTTAAAATATTGAAAATCTCTTTAAATCTTCGAATAAAATAATAAATTAAAACTTAACCTAAAAATCATGAAAATCCTTGAAAATTCATTGCAATTTTTCAAATCTCTTGAACATTCGTTGAAATTCTTTTAAATACCCTAAAATATTTCAAATCCTTTCAAACCTTTTGAAAGCTCTTGACATTTTTAAAAGTTCTTAAAAATTCCTTCAAATATTTAAAAATAACATTAAATCTTTAAAATCTTTTGAAATCTCTACAAATTCTTGAAATCTGTTGAAATTTCTTGGAATCTTTACAAATAACCTAAGATGTTTAAAATTCTTTAAAATCTTTGGAAATACCTTGACATATTCAAAAATCTCTTCAAATATACGAAATTGAAAGGATCTTTTAAAATATCCTAAAACCTTGTAGATCCTATCAAATCCTATCAAATCCCTCAAAATTATGAAAATTCTTTGAATCCTTTTAAAAAGTCATACATTTTTGTAAAGCTTTTGAAAATTCTTTGGAATCTTTTAAATAATCCTAAATTCTTTAAAATACTATGAAATCCATTTTTATGAATAAATTCTTTAATATTTAATTTGAGTGTTATAAAATTATTTAGAATCCCGTGAAATCAGATAAAATAATTAATTTTCAACCAAGAAAAAGGCAATTTTCAACAAAATAGTTTAATTTCTAACCAAACTGATAAATCTTTGATAAAAAAATGAATTCTCAACAAAAAGTGTAATATTTGATATTTCCACAAAAAAATATTGTAATTTCTAATACCAAAAAGTTAACTTAAACCACAAAATATGAATTTTCAACAAAAAAATTGAATTTTCAACCAAGGAAGATTTTTCAATCAATGAAGAAAAAAAAATTTCATCCAAAATGTTGAGTTTTTAAGTCATAAAGACGAATTGTAAACAAGAAAAGTGGAATTAACAACACAAAAATAATTATGCATTTTCTATTAAAATAATTGAATTTTTCACTAAAAAAGACAATTTATCAACCAAATAAGTGAATTTTCAATTTAAAAAGATCAATTATAACAAAAATGAAATAGGTAGATTTTAAGTGAAAAAAAAACAAATAAAAGACTAAATGTCTATAAAAAAAATTCAACAATGAATTTAGTTAAATTTTTAATTTAAAAAATTAATTTTCAATACAAATAATTTTTTTCAAACAATGAAATAATTTTTTGAACAAAAAGAATAATTGTCTAACGAAGAAGAATAACTTTTAACAAAATACATGAATTTTCAATGAAATATTTTAAATTTTAACGCAATTTTGAACTTAATAGTTGAATTTTCAACCAAAAATGTGAATTAGTCACCAAAAAGATTAATATTCTACCATAAAAGTCAAAGTTTCAGATAAATGTTTAATCAATCATGGAGTAGTGAAATTTGCAGTTAAAAAAATAATTAAGAAAAAAGAAGTTAACAGAATAGTTAAATTTTGAACACAAAAAAGAAGATTTTTCAACTAGAATGATTTACCCTGTAAATTCCAGATTTTTCAGCTTTTCTTTACATGTGGCAAATAAATAAATAAAATAAGTAAATACAATTTTTATGTAAAAACAAAATAATTTAATACACTCATATGACAAATATGTCCAGAAAACGCGGTAAATGGAGCTTTAAAGAAAATTCGAATAAAATTCAAATAGTCGAATTTAATTCTGCAAACAAATTTCAAATTCTACGTGAATATTTTGTCAATGAAAAAAATAATCTACCAATTTTGAAGAATTGTGAATAAGTGGAAAAAATTGTGTCATTAATATTGAATTTTCCGGAAAGAATTAGGCTATCGATTAGAAAGGGCAAAAGGGACTATTACTTTTCCTGAATTGCAAGGAAGGAAAATTAGTAATAGATTTCGGGAATTGGGGGGAAAAATTTTTGCTGCGTTGTGGTAGGTATGGAACGACGAAGGGATAAACGAGAATAATTGGATGAGGTATGGAAAAGGGGAAGCTGTGGGAATAAATGATACTGAAGTTCGCACCGTTTACAAAAAACGCATTAGGAAAAGCATGATTTTTCATAAACCTACCCCATTTCAACCCTTAAGATTTGCCAAAACTAATCTGCTGATAATAGTTACGTTTGATGCCCCAAGAACCTAAACATTTATTACATTACAAATTTAAAAAAATATCTTAATTTCGTGATTTCATATTCAACTCTGACGTGCAGATTCAAAATGAAAGAAATTTATCAAAGAAAATAAAATTTAAGAATGCATTTAGAATCTCCTTATTTTCCGACAAAGAAAAAAAGTTCTGATGAGACGTTTTTTATTTGCGTCAAAATTTTTCAGAATTTTTTAAAGAGGCACTTCTCATTTGAGAAGATCTACAGAAAATTATCTCTTTTTTAATCTTCATTTTCAACGTCAGTTATAAAATTTTTTCACTCTCATGTTTCAAAGTACGAATAGTTGATAAAATAGGCTAGATCGAAGCGAGAAAAGCGCTCGATCATAAATATGGAATTATTCATATGATATTTTGAGCATGGAAATTTCATTTTTAAAATAGCATGCACTTTTCTATCGACATTTTATATTTTATTTCCCCAACTTCTACATTACTTGCTTTTATAAATAAGACAATTTAACAAATAATAATTTTCAAGCCTGCTAAAATTATATCAATATTTCGGAAAAGTATAATATATATTTTACTTTTAAATTAGCCACCTTTAAAATTCTTAAAGTTCTGCTCAAGTTTTAAACATTCCAATCTCGCAAAAGTAATCATACATAATAAGGCTCTTTTTTATATAATTCAAGATCTAATCTGAAGCCTCCATCAAATAAAAGAATAAAGATCAGTTTTATTCTGAAATCAGAGACAAGAGGAAATCTCTCCCTAGTAGGGAGAAAAACAATATATTTTTTTCCATTTTTTTCTGAATCTCTACTACGTCGTTAAGTCCTGTCAAACTCAACAATTTATTTCCAAAGCGTTCTCCATGATACTAAAAATCATATTTACATCACGTCAAGAGTTAATCCCTTAGGCTTAGACATCTAAGTTTAAAAATTTGTCAACTCAAATTAAAAAAAACTCCAGGCTATTTCTCGGTATTTCCGGTTGACTTTTAAGCGTTTATAATAATAATTATTCAACACTAATTGCCTTATTATGTATATAAATTTTGAAAATAATTAAACATATCAGGACCCGGATGTAAAAAATTGCATGTAAATTATTGTAAAAGTGATTTCAGACATTACAGTCCAAATGCTCTAAAAACAGCAGAAGGGGTGATTTTTTAAGAAAATAGGAGAAAAAGAAGGAATTAAAAAAAAACATGAATGTAGGTAGCATATTCCTAAGATTTCATTTTCAACCAAACAGTGAAATTTTCAAAAAAAGGATGAATTTTCAAACCAAAAAGATGAATTTTCAACAAAAGAGTTGAGTTTTCTGGCTAAAACCAAACTTTTAAACCAAAAAAGATGAATTTTCATCCAAAAAGTTAATTTTCAATCAAGAAAGATGACTATGCAACCAAATAGTTGAATTTTCAACCCAACATTTGCATTTACAACCAAATAGTTGAACTTCCAGGTAGAAAAGACGAATTAAAAAAAAAATGTTTATGTGACCAAACAGTTGAATTTTCAAACTACGAAGATGAATCTTCAACCAAATTTCCAAACAAAAAATATTGAACTGCAACCAAGAAAAGTTACATTTTCAACCAGATAGTTGAATTTTTAAGCAAAAAAAATCTTTTAGAAGACAATTCTTGTGAATAAATTCCTTGAAATCCAATAAAATATGATAAAATCCATTGAAATGTCATGAAATTATATGAAATCTGATGATATTCCTTAGAAATAGTAAAATCCTCGAAAGTTCTATAAAATCCCTTAAAAATCCCTTGAAATGTTTCTAAATTTTGGAAATCCTCTGAAATCCCTTGGAATATTTTTCCGTATCCTAAAATTTTTTAAATTCTATGAAATACTTTCAAATCTTCCAAAATTTAAGGAAATTGTTTTAAAACTCATATGAGCCGAAATATTTGAAATCCTTTGAAATCCCTCTATTCTTGTGAATAAATTTTTTGAAATCTAATCAAACATTATAAAATCCATCGAAATCTCGTGAAATTACTTGAAATCTGATATTCTTTGAAATATCTTGAAATTTCTAATAATTCTCGAAATCTATTGAAATTCCCGTTCTATTTAAAATATCCTAAAATCTTTAAATTTCTTTAAAATCTTTGGAAATAATTTGAAATATTTAAAAATCTCTTCAAATCTTTGAAATCTCCTAATTCTTGTGAATAAATTCTTTGAAATTCAATAAAATATTCTAAAACCCGTTCAAATCTCCTGAAATATTGGAAATCCTATGAAAACTTTTGATATTCTGGGATATTTATTAAAATGCCTTATTGAGAGACCTTAAAACCCTTTAGAATTAGTGAAATCTTCTAAAATTTTATAAAATCCCTTGAAAATCCTTTTGAAATGTTTGTAAATCCTGGAAATTCTCTGAAATCCCTTGAAATATTATTCAAAATCCTAAAATTTTATGAATCCTATCCCAGGCGTAAATATTATATATAGTTTATATATAGTGTGAAGTATTATATATAATATTCATTTGTTTTATACATGTTTTATATAAAACAAATGAATATTATATATAATACTTCACACTATATATAATACTTCACACTATATATAAACTATATATAATATTTCCGCCTGGGATGAAATTCTATGAAATCCTTTCAAATCTTTTGAATTTTAAGGAAATTCATTAAAACCGCACATTTACAAAAATATTTCAAATTATCTTCCAATCTTTGAAATCCAGTAAAATGTTATAAAATCCGTTGAAATCACGCGAAATTAAATTAAATCTGATGATATTTTTTATAATATCTTGAGAAAAAAATCCGTAATTTTAAAAATTGAGCCAGACATGTCCACTTTTTCTCAAAATGGTATCCTATGCTACTTTTTGTTAATTATTATTAATTATTACATACACTTATTTTTCTGCCCATATAGTGTATAGAAAGAATATATTAACCATTTTTGCAACAAAATTAATTTCTTTAAATAATTATTTATTCCCAAAAATATTTTTAAAATCGTATTTTATGAATTCAACGTAATATTGAATGATTTTGAGAAGTAGTAAATTCTGGAAAAAGCTTTATATCATTGTTTAAACAATTAACAGGGATGCCAGCGGTTCAGTCGTTCAAATTTAGGGGAAAAAGGGGATTTCTTTGGGGAAAAAGGGGATTTTTCAAAGCGTAAGGAGAGTGAAAATACATTAATGAATACTATATTTTTTATGACAATTGGTATTTTGCTACAGGAATATAGATGGAGGCCCAAAAAGACGGCTATAGTCTTTTGAAACTTAATTTTGTTGAATAAAGTAAATATTTTCTTAATTTAACCAAATGTTTTGGATAAAAATTTTGCTGCAGATTTTACACAAACAAAGATTTTGTTGATTCCACGAAAAATTTGAAATAATATTTGTTTTCAATTAATGTAATACTGAATGTTGTTTATTATAAATAAACTGTAAGACGCTCTTTAGGAACGTTTAATTGTCAAAAATATTTTCACTTCTAATAAGTGTAATAATAAAAGCTTTTCTACAATAAAGAATCTGTAATTTGCTCTTTCGGAGCGTGTAATTGTCAAAAAAAAAATGTATTTCACTTTAAATTACTATAATAATGATTGATTTTTCATTATATAGAACCTGTGATTTGCTCTTTCGAAGCGTGTGTAATTGACAAAAATAATTTTACTTCAAATAAATGTGACACTAAATGTCGTTTCATAAAGAAATACCTGAAAGGTTTTTTGGAGAAAAGTTTTAAACAATTATTACATTAATTTTTTGACACAAAAATTAAAACTGTACGTAATATTTGTGCCTTACTCAAAAATATTGTATAACGTAATATTTTTACGAATCGTAATTACAAATTTTCAAATGTATTGGTAATTATATTCAATTTAATAATTACATTTTTGCCTGTGAAAAATGTACTTCAATGCAAGTAAACAAGGAATATTATCTGAAAAAAATCGAATTTGAGCAAAATTGCTTATTTATATGGAAAAAAAATTTCCCTACGTAGTACTAGAAATTTTTCCTACAAAATGTTTTGTAAAATTACTCCTGAAATTGAAAATTTTTCTAAATAGTATGCAATTTTCTTATTCCCGAACTTATGTGCAAATTTTCCAAAGGAAAATAGAATATTTCCTATGGAAGTGAGAATTTTGCTGAGTATAAATTGGGAAAATTTCCCAAATATTGTAGGAATCTTTCATTCCCAAACATGTACATAAAATTTCCCAAACCGATCGAAATATTTCCATTCAAAAAGGAAAATTTCCCAAAGTATTGGGAAAATTTCCAACTTTTTTAGGAAAATAATTTTTCCTACCCAAAGTTGGAAATTTTACCTACAAAATTAGTGAGAAAATTTCCGAAATTTTTTCCAGTGTACCTTAAAACCTAAAACACGTATCTAATATCTAATACTCATTCTTACTCATCCAATAAGACTTTTTTTTAATGTCTTGAAACTATGTGATAATTCTTACAAAAATGAATATATACTTTGTGAAAAAAGGGAGAAATTGGGTCAAAATTTTCGATTTTAGGGATTTAAGGGAATTTTCCAAATTTAAGGGGGAAAAAGGGGAAAAGGGGGAAAAAAGGGGATTAGGGGAAAAAGGAGACGGACTGGCATCCCTGAATTAATCTTTTTTTTTTAATTTTCTTCAAATTGAGTATGGATGGGTTACATCTTTTTTGGCGTACTATTGAATAAATCATAATGGTCGTAATAAAATTTAAATTGTAAAAGTTAATTTATTATTGTATTCTTCATATTTTTACTAGCTTTATCATGATTATATTATAAAAAAATGCATTCACTAATAAAAATTATGATTCAAGTTTCAAGATTCTCTTTGAAGAAAATTTTCTAGGACGAAGTGCTGTATTTAAGGTAATTTATAATAATTAAAATAATAAAAACATTACTTTAGCCAACTTTGTACAATTAGTACAATTTATTTATAATCATTTGAATAATAAAAAGCATAATACAAGCCAATTTTGAAATTTTCATTGTTCCTTCAAAAATTTGCAGTGTGAATAGAATAAAACATTATCATTCCCTAAATATGTTTCAAAAAAGCACTTCAAATTTTGTAACCGATTGCTTTTTTACATTTTCATACTCGTTATAAATATTAAAACGTGTTGCTGATTTTCGTTTCAGCTATACAGTCAGAAAAATAATTGTATATATTCTATTTTATATTATTTTTTTAAGTTATCGAAAAAAACTGCTTAAGCAATACAAAATTGTTCAAACAAATAGAAATTTGTTAAAAATCAGAAGAAATGTATCAAAAGTATGTAATTATTCAACAAAAACTAGCATAGGATACCAATTAAAAAATAA
Source organism: Andricus curvator (assembly GCA_932195095.1). Taxonomy (NCBI): domain Eukaryota; kingdom Metazoa; phylum Arthropoda; class Insecta; order Hymenoptera; family Cynipidae; genus Andricus; species Andricus curvator. The sequence goes on from CAKNYM010052676.1 coordinate 486,194, forward strand.
AATTATTTGTTTAAATAATTACATAATGTTTTTTTTTAATTTACTACTCCCAACAATGACCAACTATTATATTTAGTTCAGAAAATACGATTATTTTTCACATTTTTGGGAATGAATAATTGTTTAAAGAAGTTACATTTATTTAAACAATTAAACATTGTTTAGAAAGTGATGAGAGATATTCAAATTGTCCATTAGTCATTATTTTTATGAAAAAGGACGACATAAATTGCTGAAAATTAACAATAATACGTGAAAATGTAGTTTTTTTATATTTTTGGGTCATATTTGTGGCACGTTTCTATCAAACCCTGAAGTATGAGTTCAATTTTCCGAAAATCCAAAATTTCCCCATGTTAATTAAATGGGATTTTGAAGTGTCGGGTTAATATTTGAATTTCGACAAAAAAAATTCATCTAGAGTGAAAAAGAATTCTGGATTGCATTTTTGGACCACCCCAGTAACACACATAACCTCAAAATACACACACTTTAATCAAATTTAGAAAAATTAAATCTTTTTCAATGATTCCACGAAAGAAGAGTTTGGGGACGTCCTTTAGCATGTTTCTTTGGAATCTCATTGAATCTCTTCACATTACTGAAATATATTGAAATTCCTTCTAATCTTTTAAAATATCCTGAAATCTTCAAAATTCTTTAAAATCTTAGGAAGCACTTTGAAAATAAATTCTTTGAAATCCAATCATCGAAATCTCGTGAAATTATATGAAATCTGATGAAATTCCTTAAAATCTCTTGAAATATTTGAAGTCATATGAAATACTTTGAGATCCAGGGAAATTTATTGAAAAGCCATATTGAGTCTTTAAAATCCCTTAGAATTAGTGAAATCCTCGAAAATTTTATATAATCCCTTAAAAATCCTGTAAAATATTTTTCAATCGTGGAAATCCTCTGGAATTCCTTGGGATATTTTTCAGTATCCTAAAATTTTATAAATCCTATGGAATCCTTTCAAATCTTTGGAAATTTAAGGTAATTCTTTAAAACTGAATAATAACGAAATATTTAAAATTATCTCCAAATCATTGAAATCCTGGAAAATCCCTTAATGCTTGTGAAATTCTTTGCAATTTATAGAAACGTTATAAAATGTTTAGAATTTTCTATATCAATCGAAATCCGTTAAAAATGAGTTAAACTCATCCCATAAAAATCCTTTAGAATCTTTAACATTCCCTGAAGTACCTTAAGATTATTAAAAATATCCTAAAACCTTTTAAATTTTATTTAGATCCTATAAAGTCTGATTTTCAGTTTATATTATTTTTGAAAATTAATTTCTTTCCATTGACACAAACACCTCATAGAGGAAGCTTTGTAATGGTAACATTTTCCAAAAAATTTAAATTCATTTAATAAAAACAATTTTTCATTAACATAATTCAAAGTTGATGCAAGAACAGAAAAGATGTGTTGATTCGAGTCGAATCGATTGACCTATAATATTAATACATTCTATTGAAGAGTAAGGAAGCTATGGTAATGCATAATATTTTAAAATACATTTTTTTATCGTAAAACTTTATTCTTCAACATAATTCAAAGTTGATGCAAGAATATAAAAGATTCCTTGGTTCGAGACGAATCAATTGACCTACAATATTAATACATATTATTAAAGAGTAGGGGAGTTATGGTAATTTATATATTTTTAAAATCGACTTTATAGTAAAAATTTTCTCATTCTCATAATTTAAAGTTGATGCGAGAATAGAAAACTTATGTTGATTCAAGACGAATCGATTGACCTATAACATTGATACATTTTATTGAAGAGTAAGGAAGCTATGGTAATGAATAATATTTGAAAACACGGTTTTTTATGGTAAAACTTTTTTCACTAACATAATTCAAAACTGATGCAAGAACGGAAAAGATTCCTTGATTCGAGGCAAATCGATTGATCCATAATATTAATACACTTTATTGAAGATTAAGGAAGTTATGCTCATTTATAATATTTGAATCATCGGTTTCAAACAGGAAAACTTTTTTCATTGACATAATTCAAAGTTTACGCATGAATAGAAAAGACTTTTTGATCATAAATTTTCGAAAATAATAATTCTGACAATGTTTGTAAAGAAATCATAAAGCTGGGAAAGGGATAGGATACGACAGAAATTTTCCCTTCCCTTTTCCAGCTCGAAAAATTATCAAAATGTAATATATTGATCAAAAATGAAGACACTCGAGATCGAATTCACAGCTAGTTTTAACTTGAAAATATTTAAAGATAAGAACCTTAGCTTATTTCAGATTAAAAATAACTGAATTTCAATTTCAAATACTTTAAATTGAGAAGAGTTCTTATACTTTGAATGTTTTGATTTTGTTGTTAAGTATTCAATATTTAAATAAACTATTTTTTCACGCCACATGTCTGGATCAGCGACTGGTTTGACTGTTTGTCTCCTCAAATGAGAGATAAATGTAGCCTATTTTCATAATAAGAGGAAAGGAGGTATGTTTGGAAGTAATTAACATGCTTGTCAGCAGACTACTTGTTAAGGTCGAGAGTATGAGGCTGCATATAACTAAAGCAAATTTAATTGCGATAATACTATTTTCATTCAGAGTGTGATGGAAGCGAACTCATACACACCTGCTAACATAATTCACTTCCTAAAGTAGTCTTTGCGTCCATTAAGAATTTCATTGTAAATCATAGAAGGCTATTCACTTGCTTTCATTATTCACGGGTTATAGCAAGTCTACGGTAATTAAATTATTAATCGTTCTTGTACCGAGTCATATCGGTTTTTAAGTATTTTCTGGGGGGGGGGGGGGGGAAGGGGTATGGTCGATTAATTGGAATTAAATTCGGCTTTAGATTGTAATCAAAGGTTCTCATAGGTATAGTTTTACAATTTCCATAGTTAATATACCTATAGTATTACGGTAAGCCGATAAATGAAAAATACAAAATAATACAAATATACATTCCTTAAAATTATCCTTATATTCAGGTTACAAAAACCACTTTTTCAAATTTAAAGTGAAAAAATGCAGAAATTCGGCAGAAAAGTGGACAAGAGAATTTCTCTGAGACAGAGCCAAATGAATATCATAAATGGGATGAACTTATTTTTGATCTTTCAAGAGAAATATGGGAACGCGTGAAATATTATTTTCTAATATTTTTTAGAAACTATGTATGGGTAGCGGAGAAAAATATTCCAAATTGTTCTCCCAAAACAAGTAATATTTTTCAATAGAAAGTCACTCTTTAAAATAACAGGCTATGTCGGACAAGAAAGACATTTTCCACTTGAAAACTGGTAATGAGTAATTTTCAGTGGAAAACGTAACGCTTGAGTTAGACGTGATTATTTTTAATATTTGTTTCTATTATGTCCTTTTACGATGGGGGAAGAGGGAGAGTTAAAAAAAATTATTTGTGGAAAACTGTTTTTGGGGTATGTAATATGTCAAATCTTGAAATATCTTATAAAATTTCTATGTGATCAAAAATTTTTGCGAATTTTTCCGGTATACAGTTTTCAATTGAAAACAATAATATACAAATATTTTTCAGAAAAAAATAATTTTGGATCAAATTAGCATTATTTTAAATGATAACAAAAATTAGGTTTTTTGTATTTTGGTTAATGGGATACTCACTAATTTACAATTAGAAAAAGTCTCATTTCAGAAAATTAGCTCTTTTCTAAACAAAAAACAATTTTTTCATCTTGAAATTTGTTTTCCTTAATTCTTAGGCCACTTAAAAATAGTCCAAAAATACGACATTAGAATCATTCAAAGTTGTAATTTTCTTTTTTTAATTGAAAAAGGAAATATAAGTTTCTGTAAACGAAGCCAGAAAAGATCAAGACATTATTTTTCAATTTGAAATAACTTTCGCCTTAACCAAATCCAAAAAAATTTAATATTTTTGTCGATATTTCCAAAAATGCTTACTTGATCAAAAATGATTTTTTCTAAAATATCATTTTATTATATTATTTTTCATAAAAAATTGTACCTATGAAAAATTAAAAATCAAATTCAGAATAAATCAAGATTTAAAGTCTTCTTTAACGTCTAACATTCAAATTCAAGTAAGAAATTATTGAAAATTAAAAAGAAAAAACAAATAATACTTACTATTATTGTAATCAACCCTTATATTTAAAAAATCAACCCCTTAATTTAAGAACTCTTATCAATCAGATTTCGATTTATTTTAACGATTCTGAATTTGAAGGAGTTTGCTAAGACATAAATAGTATAAAATATTTCAATAATTCATGCTTCTTCAACTATCCTTAAAAACGAAAAGTAAAATTATTCGAAACGGCTGCCTGACCGAGAATACTGTTTCTACTGAAAACGACCCTTTCAGTTTACTCTACTTTTCCAAGTGGAAATGACCCGTGTTGGTCAGGCACACTAGACAACTTCAGAAGGTAAGTTTGTTTCCCATAGAATAATGGTAGTTTGACATCCAAGAATTAAAATGTATAATAATGTATATGGTGAGTAGGATCTTTACCCTACAACCTGCTATATTTTTCGTCTTTCGGTCTAAAGGAAAATTTTGTATTAAGGTTTTGTAAATGAAGAACATGGTAATTTTTTTTTTTTCAATAACGCTTCAGAAAAATTAATTTCAATAGCAACTAAGAAATTAAATTTGTATATTAATATTTTCTTTATTTATTATCTACTACATTCATTTTCAACTTTTTTCCTAATTTTTCAGTAAATTTTAATGGGAAAGGAATACATTATTAGACGAAAATAAAGACCGAATAAATGTTAAATGAATTAATGAAGGGTAACAGCTCATAACGAGTTAAGAGATATTTTTTCGAAAACTTTTTTTACATAGAATATTCTTAAAAAATCAATACACATGGTGTTAAAAGGGTTTGTTCAAAATCACTTTTTTATGGTAGTAATAAAAAGCTGTTTTTTTAAATTTCAAGAATTTTACATTTTTTCTTACGGTGCACGAGTCGATATTGAGAGTAATAAAAAATAATATTCTATTCAGCGAAGATTTTATTTTATTTAAATAACTTTATATACCAACAAGAAAATTTGAAAACGTTATTATTTTTTATTTCAGACTCGATTTCCTCGGAACTGAATACAATTTTTCCGATCAAACTTTTATCTCTGTGTTCAGAATACCCCATATCTCGGAAAACAGTTTTTATATTTGTAAAATTTGAATATGGTATTTTTTATCACGATTAGAAGCCATTTTTCGAAAGCCATGAAATTCTAGGGACAAAATTGAAACCTCATTCTCTCAAAACTGATTAAATTTTTTCCCCCAAACTTTTTTGGTATCGATCCAACAATACATCAGCTCGAGAGTATATTTTTGATTTTCTTTTTAATTGCAAATGCGATTTTGCAGAATAATTATTTGCTCTTCTGTAAAATTGTCATCTTGTCCCTCACCACGTTATGAGCTGCCAACCTCGAAATATAATACGAAATATTTTTCTTCAAAATAGGCTCAGATTTATTTTTTGAAATTCGTAACAGTCAACAACAAATAAATCATTATAAATATTTATTTAATTTTGATAACTAAAAATTGTCTTTCCAAACAATGTAATTTGAAATAATCAAGCAAACCCAATTACCCATTAAATTACGCAATCCCCCCCCCCCCACACACACATTTGTTAACCCCATCACGATGTGATTTTACATGGGAAAAGCTCAGTTTTCGAAAAAATGGAAAAAGGAGTACTTTTTATTAACTTTTTGAAATTCAACTTTAGTCACTCCTTGAAAAATATTTTAGGAATAATTTCCACGAAATAACTTTTAATTTTGACCCACAAAACCCCCTCATATTGTTCCAGGAAAATGTCTTAAAAATGAAAAATAGCAGTTTTATGTCAAATTCATGCTAAAGAAGGTATTTTTTTGAATTTTTTAATCATGAATTATTTTTGATTAATCAGTGACAAGTGTCCAAGTAATTTTTAATTATTTTTCAATTGTTTAAACGTTTATTATTTGTTTAAACCTGTTTTTTCCCTGTAAATCGTGAAAATGTATTATTTTTTGGAATTAATAACACAATTAACGAATGTTGAGAGGAATATATTTTGTAAAGGATATTTGGAAATTATTTAAACAATTTGCATTCGTTTAAAGAATTTTTCCTCCTGTAAATCTTGAAAACATTTTTTTCCAGAATTAATGACGCAGTGAATGAATATTGAGACTGATATTTTTTGTAAAAGACAGTTCGCAATTATTTAAACAATTATTAATCATTCATTTGCGTATTTTCATAGGAAAAGTGAAGAAATTTTTTTAGGTTTTTGAGTCTCTGGCAGTACTATTCAGTTTTTTCCTTACTCAGAACTTATAACCTAATTGTTTAAACAATTATCATTTTTTATTTTTTTTTCACCTTTTTTTTCAGTAACATTATGCATAGTTTTTTCAGCTTGATTTCGTTTAGATCTGAGACTGAATAATAAACGCTATAGTATACGAGATTTAAAAAAAATAGGATTTCCTCCACCTTTCCTATGAAAAGGAGCAAGTGATAATTATTATTGTTTAAATAATTGTGGCAAACTGTCTTTCACAAAAATTATCACTCTTAACATTCATTAATTCCAGAAAATAATAACTTTTCAAGCTTTATGAGGAAAAAAAATTGTTTAAGCAAACGTAAATTGTTTAAAAAGTTGTAAAATATGTTAACCAACAAATTTTATTCTTGAAATTTATCAATTATGTCACGTATCCCGAAAAATAGTAACTTTTCACAACTTACTGGAAAAAAATGATTTAAACAATTTAAAATTAGTTTTAAAGTACTTGAAAACTTGACAATTGTAGAATTCTAACATGGAATGCATACATTCGTGTAATATATCATTCGTATAATTCCCTGAATTCATAGAATCTCCTGAATTCTGCGAATTCCAGGAATTTCAAGAACTCAAAATAATGCAAAGAATTTAGAAGAATTCAGAAGGATTGAAGGAATTCAGAGATTTTAGAGAATTCAGAATATTTTAGGAATTCAGATGAATAGAAGGAATCCCCAGATTTAAAATAATTCAGAATATTTGAGGAATTCAGGGAATTTGAGGAATTCAGGAAATTCCGAAAATTTCAAAAATTTAGAAGAATCAAAACATTCAAGGAATTTTGGGAATTCAGGGACTTCCATATATTCACGTATTTCTGGGAATTAAGAAAAATAAAATATTTCAGGATATTCAAGGCATTCCGAGAATTTCAGGGATTTTCGATCATTTAGGTAACTCAAAGAATTAAGAAATTTAAAGAATTCAAGGAATTCAGGGAATTCAGAATATTTGAGAGAAAATCGAGGAGTTTACAGAATTCTGAAAATTGCGGGGATTTCAGAGCATTCAGAATATTTGAGGAATTTAGAGAATTCACTAAATTCAAGATATTCAAGAAAGTCACGAAATTCGGAGGATTTCAGGGATTTTAAGGCATTGAAGGAATTTAATAAGTTGATGAACATAAGAAAATTAAACGAGTTTAGAGAATTCAGAAAATTCTAGGAATTTATGAAATTCAGAATATTCAAAGAATTAAGGAGATTTAGAGAATTCCAAGAACTTGAGGAATTCAGGATATTCAAGGATTTTTAAAAAGTAAAGGAATTCAGAGAATTCTGAATATTCCAAGAATTCAGGATATTCAGAAGAAAATCAAGGATTCGTGAAATTTAAGGAATTTCAGGAATTCAAAATATTCAATGAATTTAGGGAACTCAGAATATTTAAGGACTTCAGAGAATTCCGAATATTCAAGGAATTCAGGGTATTTACGGAATTCAAGGATTTAAGAGTTTTTCAGAGAATTCTGAATATTTAAAGAATTCAGGATATTCAAAAGAAAAGCAAGGATTTTAGAGAATTTCAGGGATTTCAGAGCGTATAGGAAATTTCATGAATTTAGACAATTCACGGAATTCAGCATATTCAATGAATTCAGAAAATTCAGGGATTTTAGAGCAAAAAGGAATTTAATAAATTGATAAACATTAAGGAATTTAATAAGTTCAAAGAGTTCGGAAAATATCAGGAATTCCAGGCATTCAGAATATTCGAGGAATCCAGAGAATTCAGAATATTCCAGAAATTCAAGGATTTCAGAAAATTAAGAGAATTTCTAGAATTTCAGAGCAATTAAAAATCTAAAGGAATTCAGAGAATTTCAGAGCATTGAGAAGTTTCAAGGGATTCGTGAAATTCAAGGAATTTCAGGAATTCAAAATATTCAATGAATTCAACATATTGAATGAATTCATGGAATTCGGAATATTTAAGGAGTTCAGAGAATTCCGAATATTCAATGAATTCAGGTACTTACGGAATTCAGAGAACTTCATAAATTCTAAATAGTCAAGGATTTCGTATAAGGAATTCAGAGAATTCCGAATATCCATAGAATTCAAGGATTTCAGAAAATTAGAAGAATTTTTAGAATTTGAGGGCATTTAAAAATCTTAAGGGATTCAGATAATTTCAGAGCATTAAGAAGTTTGAAGGGATTCGTGAAATTCAAGGAATTTCAGGAATTCTAAATATTCAATGAATTCAACATATGCAATGAATTCAGGGAATTCAGAATATTGAAGGACTTCAGAGAATTCCGAATATTCAAGGAATTCAGGGCATTTACGGAATTCAAGGATTTAAGAGATTTTCAGGAATTCAGAATATTCAAGGAATCCGAGGATTCCAGGGAATTTCTAGGATTACAGATCACTTAGGAAACTCATAAACTTCAGAGAGTTCCAAAGAATTTGAGGAATTCGTGAATTTAGAATATTGAAGGAATTCAGGAGCTTTAGCAAATTCAGAGAACTTCATAAATTCTAAATAGTCAAGGATTTCGTATGAAGGGATTCAGAGAATTCCGAATATTCCAGGAATTCAAAGATTTCAGGGAATTCAGTAATTTCAGAGATTTCAGAGCATTAAAAGAATTTAGGAAATTCAGAATATTCAAGGATTTCAGAGAATTGAATCAATGCAAAATATTTCAAGGAATTTAGGAAATCTGACACTTTTTTACTTTTTTATATAATAAAATCTTATTTAGGATTTGAAAAAAAAATGTCTACAAAGAAGCCTAACGATCGTAGTCGTCCATCCT
>CAKNYM010052677.1:11245-39085 GCA_932195095.1 Andricus curvator
TTTTGGCTAAAATGTTATCTTTTTAATTTTAAAATCCCACTTTTTATTTAAAAATCCATTCATTTGGTTGAAAATTCGTCCCTTTCGCGTAAAATTTCAACTGGTTGAAAATGTAAACGTTACTGTGTTCAATTTAGGAATTTTAAATTAGATTAAAATCAAATTTAAAATCCTATTTAACGTCCAATACTCAAATTAATGTATAGAATTCCTGAAAATAAAAACAAGAATCCAATGACCAAATTTGGTTCCTATTGTAATTTGAAAAAAAAATCCTCTTTCCTTGGACAAAAAATAAAAAAGAGGAAAGAAAAATGAGAAGGCAACCATCCAATTCCCATCCCTTCTCTTTTTTTAATTCTCATCTTATTTTTATAAAAAAGACGAAAGAAATAAAAAAATAGAAGGGAGGGGAAAATAGATATATAGCCTTCTCATTTTTCTTTTTCTCTTTTTCATTTTTTGTCCAAGGAAAAAGGAATTTTTTTCAAATCACAGTAGGAGCATTTTATGGTGGTGGTCCAAATTTGGTTGCTGGATTCTTGTTTTTATTTTCGGGAATTCTATACATTAACTGTTACTGTGGTTAAAAATTCAACTATTTTGTTGAAAATTCGTCTCTTTTGCTTGAAAGTTAAACTATTAGGTCGTAAATGCATTTTTTCGGGTTTCAAAGTCAACTGTTTTCTAAAACATTATATATTGTACATTTTAAAAATCACAAACTAAATCAATTATGTATTTTCTTATACCTAAAATGCCCTAGCGGAAAATGCAAATAATTTTTTGAAAATAAAGTAAATATGGCAAAACATTTTCTCAGTAAAAAAAGGACGTGTAGGTTATCGTTTCAGAAGTTCAAAAACTTTTGTTTCTAATGGGCGCCCTTTACAATAATAGTGATTATGACAGAAAATTGATCGTTTTTAGTTGGAAATTCATCTTTAAAATTTTCCATTGAGAATTCATATTTTTTGGTTGAAAATTAATATTTTTAACTGAAAATTTAACTATTCCATTTTTGGTTGGAAATTGATCGGTTTTAGTTAAAAATTCGTGTTTTTTTGTTAAAAATTAATTTGTTTGTTTAACTGAAATTTTAACTATTCTATTTTTAATTGTATATTTATCTTTTTTAGTTTAAAATTTAACTATTTAGTTGAAAACTCATGTATTTTGTTAAAAATTCGTCTCATTGGTAGAAAATTAATCTTCTTGATTGAAAATTCTACTGTTTGGTTGAAAGTTGAACTAGTTTTTCAAAAATTAATTTGATCAGTTGAAGATCGATCTCTTTGGTTCAATATTTAACTATCTAATTTAAAATTCGTATTTTTTCGGCTGAAAATCAATTTTTTAACTGAAAATTGATCTATTCAATTTTTGGTTGAAAATTTATAGCTTTTTAGTTTAAAATTTAACTGTATTATTGAAAGTTCGTATTTTTGGCCTGTAAATTTTATTCAACTTTTTTCTAGACAATTTGCCTGCTAAGTTTAAAATTCATCTCTTTTGATAGAAGTTTGATCTTTTTTGGTTAAAAATGAATCTGTTTTTGTTGAGGATTCCCTTATTTTGTTGACAATTCGTCATTTTTGGTTGAACTCAAATGTTCTTGATTTAAAATTAGAATATTTTTTGGTACAATCTCAACTATTACATTTTTTGTTGAAAATTAATCGTTTTAGTTAGATTCGACTGTTTTTTATTTAAAATTCAATTTTTCGTTGTTGAAATATTAGCTGTTATATTTTTCGTTCAGAATTAGTGTTTTTTTATTGAAAATTCCACTACTTGGTTAAAAGTTGAACTTCTTTCTTAAAAATGTATTTATTTATTTTTTAAGATTCATCATGTTAGTTGCAAAATCAAAATTGTGTTGAAAATTTAATCATTTTGCTAAAAATTGAACTATTTTGTAAAAAATTTAATTATTTCGTTCAAAATTCAACTGTTTCGTTAAACATTTATCTTTTTCGAGAGCAAATTTTTCCTTCTGGAAAAAAAATAAAACTGATTTCTAAAAAACCTTTTTTACTTGAATTTTTTTAAAAATTAATTTGTTTAACCCACTGGGTAAAAATTCAACTATTTGGTTTGTAACTCATATATTTTGTTAAGAATTCGTCTTTTTGGCAGAACATTTTCCTTATAAAATATTTTCTAAGGAAAAATACTGAATGAAGAAGTTGTCTAGTTTAGATACATTTGATTCGAAAGCAGTTTATTTTTAAATATGATCTGCTTCGATTTTCGCGTAGGCATTAAGAAAGCTCGTAGGCCACGTGTATGACGTCAAATAAACTCCTAGGATCGTAGCGTATACTAGAAGCAAACTTGTTAAATAAGTTGACAGGTAATGCAATTTTTCCTATTCCAGCTACAGTATACACAAACGTTTTCCAAAGTATGGAATTTGTTTTCTTTCAAAAACTGTTTATAAATAAAAGAAAACTCAACAATCAATGAAATATGATTTCCTGATTAAGAAATATAGTTGAGTGCAACATAGTCTTCTCAAATAGCAGGAATAACAAAGGTATTGTTTTAATTTAATTTTCTAACTTAAATTGTTATGATTTTTAATTCCCAAATTGAAGAATAAATGAATTGCATATATGAATTGAAAATTCCGTAATACAGCTCTAGCGCTATGCTTGACCGGTTAGTTTTACGGAAAATTCCGTAATACTAGTCAATGCCAATTTGAATATATGCAACTTACCCATTAGATCGAGGATCTGTTAAATACAAATATCTAATCTTACGACTTTTTGCTGATTAAATTTTTTTTCGTAAATTTATTTAGGGGTCATTCGAAAATAACGTAAGACCATTGATGGGGGTTAGGCAAATCTTATCTTTTCTTATGGATTGACAAATTAGTTCAACTTTGAGCCATTTGTTTTAATTTTTCAAAAAAGAAAGATAAATTTTCAAAAGATTATTTAATACATGCTTCATATTTTAACCAAGCAAAGCTTTTAATTTTCAATCAAAAACAGTCGAATTGAACCAAAAAAGAGGATTCTTCAACAAAATAGTTGAATTCTTAAACAAAACACATTCATTCTTAACCAAACAGTTGCACTTTTAACAAACAAAAATAAAAATGGATTCAATAGATACATTTTTAACCAAATTGTTGAATTTTCAACCAACAAGATTAATTTTTTAGCAAAAAGAACGAATTTTTGACCGAATACACACAGTTTTAATGAAATAGTCAAATTTTGACTAATAATATTAATTTTCTACCCAAAAAGACGAATTTTGAACAAATTGCTTAAACTTTAAACCAAATAGTTGGATTATTAAACTGACAAATATCAATTTTTAACCAAAAATATAATAGTTAAATTTATGGAAGTGTCTACTCTATTCGTACCAAAATTTCGGTTCAAATTTTTCCAACTTTCCATATTCGTTCGAAAAAATCCAGCTATTTGTACCAACATTTTGGTACACCTAGAAACGAACTAAATTTGTATTTAAAAGAATTACTTCCAAATTTAAAAAAACAAAATTTTCTACAAAACTATGGAATTTTTTAGCAAATTGTTGAATTTTCAAGCCAAAAAGACGAATTTTCTACAAAACAGTTGAATTTTCAACAAAAAAGTTCATTTTGAAACAAATAGTTGAATTTTTCACCAAATAGTTCAATTTTCAGTTAAAATAATTAATTTTTAACAAAGAAAAACTAATTTTCAACAATGTAGTTCAATTTTCAACAAAAGAAATGAATTTTCAACTAAGATGATTAATTCTCAACGAAAAATATGATAATTGATATGTCAACCAAAAACGATTTTAATTGAAAATCGGGAACAGTTGCATTTTTAATTAAAAAAAATTCTACGTAAACAGATGAATTTTCAAACCAAAAATACGAATTATCAACGAAATACATGAATTTTCAACCAAATTGTTGAATTTTTAATCCAAAAAGACGAGTTTCCTACAAAAGAATTGAATTTTTATCCCGAAAATTTGAATTTTCAACAAAAAAGTAGTTTTCAACCCAATAGTTGATTTTTTCACCAAATAGTTCAATTTTCAGTTAAGAAAATTAATTCTTAACAAACAAAAACTAATTTTCAACAATGTAGTTCAATTTTCGAGAAAAGAAATGAATTTGAACTAAGAAGATGAATTCTCAACGAAAAATAATATAATAATTGATATATCAACCAAAAACGATTTTAATTGAAAATCTGGAGCAGCTGCATTTTTAATTTTAAAAAACTCTACTAAAACAGATGAATAATCAAACCAAAAATACGAATTATCAACGAAATACATGAATTTCCAAACAAATTGTTGAATTTTTAATCCAAAAAGACGAGTTTCTTACAAAAGAATTGAATTTTTATCCCGAAAATCGAATTTTCAACAAAATTTTTTTTTCAACCCAATAGTTGATTTTTTCACCAAATAGTTCAATTTTCAGTTAAAAAAATTAATTCTTAACAAACAAAAACTAATTTTCAACAATATAGTTTAATTTTCAAGAAAAGACATGAATTTGTACTAAGAAAATGAATTCTCAACGAAAAATATAATAATTTATATATCAACCAAAAACGATTATAATTGAAAATCTGGAGCAGTTGCATTTTTAATTTTAAAAAACTCTACTAAAACAGATGAATTATCAAACCGAAAATACGAATTATCAACGAAATACATGAATTTTTAACCAAATTGTTGAATTTTCAATCCAAAAAGACGAGTTTCCTACAAAAAAATTGAATTTTTATCTCGAAAATTTGAATTTTCAACAAAAAAGTTCGTTTTCAACCCAATAATTGATTTTTCAACCAAATAGTTCTATTTTTAGTTTAAAGAAATTAATCTTAACAAAAAAATAATAATTTTCAACAATTTAGTTCAATTTTCAACAAAAGAAATGAATTTGAACTAAGAAGATGAATTCTCAACGAAAAATATAATAGTTGAATATCAAACAAAAACAGTTCCAATTAAAAACCAGGAACAGTTGCATTTTTAATTTAAAATAAATAAATAAATGTCTACTAAAGCAGATTAATTTTTAACCCAAAAAGACAAATTTTCAACGAAATACATGAATTTTTAACAAAATAGTTGTATTTTCAACTTAAAAAAGATCCATTTTAAACCAAAATTGAAAGTTTATGAAAGTAAATAACCTTAGACGGAAAAAAGTAAGACACCAATTTTTTCGTCGAAATATAATATTTCAAAAAATTACGAAAAATGCAATTTTGTTCAATTATACCTAAAGTTGCCAAAAATATTTCTATTTTTTTATTTTTTGATGCTCTTTTTTTATAAACTACCGAAACAAAAATAAAAAAAATGAAAATAAAATAAAAACAGTTTTTTTGTCATTTGTTGAAATATTATATTTCGACAAAAAAATTGTTTTCTTTCCACTTTTTTTCGTCGAAGGTTATTCACTCCGATAAACTTTCGCAGACTAAAAATTGAAAAAAGTTCTTTTCTATTTTTTACGGATCCTGTATGAAAATGGTTCATTTTTCAGGATCCGTAAAAAATAGAACAAATTTTTGGTTTGAAGCTTAAGAATATATGTACGTGTTTCCTCAGGTTATTAAAAAAGGCATAAAGAAAATAAAACTATTTTAAGGTTATTTAATTACATAAACCTTACCCAAATTTTATTATTAATTTTTTTTCATACACATAAGATTTAAAAAAATTTAAAATTTGCAATCAACTTGCCCAATGGTGATAATTTTTTTTAATTTTTCCTTAAATTTATTCCTAATACTACCAAGGAACTTTTCAGTGCTATTACCAATGAATCTAATAATTTCAAGCTAAAAAAGACCTAAAAATATCGTACGTTAGAAATGGTTATGACCCTCCCCCCATGTAAAACAGTATAGGAAATCGTTGACCTATCCCTCCACCCAAAAGACTACGTCATTGATGCACGGCCCCTAATAAATAATCAGATTTTTCCAGCAGAAATATTTTTTCCAGAAAAGTTACAAAAGATTCTTAATTAATCATATAAAAACGGAAAGAATGTTTTTATATGTTTCTAGAATCTAGGTCACTTTCCAGATCAACATTTTTGCATTCATAGTAGTAGATTATTCTATAAAAGAAAATTATTTCTTCCGAAATATAGGTCACTTTTTCAAATCAAATACTCAATTCGAATAACAGGAAAAAAAAATATTTTTCCTAGAAAAAAACTCCATCATATTGATTAGAACCACGAATACTAATTCCAATACTAGAAACATGAGTTATTGGTTTTCCATATATGCTGTAAGATAATACTTTTTTTTGTCGACGCACGAATCTCTTTTAGTGATTTCGTTTGATCCACTATTCAGAAATTCAATAATTGACATTATGTCAACTCCAGTCATTTCCCAATATTCCCTTACCTAGGAGTTCGTTTTCAAATAAATTACCTGTCCATCGCCACGTATCAGGCTGAAAAAATAAAACTTGATTACAATTTTTAGTAAAGGGACAACATTTTTATAGAAATTAGCTTTTGACATTGAAATGTAAAAATTGACCCTAAATTAAAACTTCACTCAGAAGGTTGATAAGGAATGGTCTATTAATTACTTAAGGCTTCATCAGCGAAGGAGGGGGACCTAAGAATTCTTACTCAAAAAGCGGGGCTAGTCCAAAGCATTTCTTAAGTAAGTTTCCCTTTCGAATTATTATTTCTAACATGCTTATTAATACCAGTTTTGGTTGAAGACGGCATTAGCTACGAGGTGAATCTCGACTCAGGAGGAGTCCAGATGTCAAGCCATTTCCATCGCGGATAGCACTCGGATCGGTGACCATCTGCGGCATATGACCGGGTTGAATATTCGCTGCGTAGGGTCGAATGTCTGCCTCCAAACTCGGCTGTCGAAAACCCGGCGGAATTCGGGAGGTTGTTTTCTGCAGTTTTCTTCTCCCTTGGCCAAACGTCCAGGCAAACGCGAATACTTCCAATAAAGTCGGATGCAGCCGCGGGTTATCACTGGTTGTGATTAAATTCTACAGTGATTCGAAGCCCACCTTAGTGAAATAAAAATGTTCACAGGCCCATACCTAGTGAAGTGAAGTCGTCTAGAGGTAAAAATACTCATACTAAAGGACTTAAATGTTACTTTAGCCGCGAGGGTGACCCATGTATAGACCTCTGTTTCACCGGGGTTTTAAAATACTATGAAATGGCATAGTAGAATACGTTTTACCGCAGTGCTACGGCCTAGAATGGACCAACCTTACATGGAAAAAAATTATCCGTAAAAAAGTCACGAACTAGTAGCTAGGTCTCGGATATGAGAAAAATTCATCGGCTATTGATGGATTTTCATAAATAATCTGCGAACTTTGAGAAAGAATTGAGGAACTCAATGTGAACATTCTAAAACGGTTCATCACTCTTTTTTACGTGAATAATTACAAAAATATTACGAGTGATTAGGAAAAGATTCTGAGAGCACTCACGAGCTTGCCCGACAAATATGGGAACTGGAAAGTAGGTTCGCCTGTACGTGGCCCGCACACACGCTCGCCCAAACGCGCGGTGCGTATGTGCGCTCATGTGTGTGTTTCGAGTTCGTGGAATGAGTGGCTAGAAGTTCTATAATATCTATTTTGTTTGGCCTGGATGGCCTATTATTTCTTTTTTATCATGTAATATTTCATATTAAATACGTCCAGTAAATATAGACTCGAGGAGTTAAACCCTTCATGAAATCTGGTGTACAACATTATATGAAATCTCGTGGAATCCCTGAAAATCCTGTCAATCCTTTTGAAATTCCGTAAATTCATGTCAAAATTTTATAAATACATTAAAATTTTTTTAATCATGTGAAAATTCTTTGAAATCCTTTGAATTCAATTGGTATCGTACATAATCTCTTGAAATCCCTTTAAAATACTGAAGCTCCCTGGAAATTCTTCAAAACCTTTTAAACCTGTAAAAATCCTTGAAATCTTAAAACTCCCATGAAAATTCCTTAAAATTTTTTAAATCATCCAAAAATTCTTTTAAATCCTTCCAATTCCATGAATATCATACATAATCTCTTGAAATCCTTTAAAACGAATGAGCTCCCTCAAAATTCCTCAAAACTCTTTAAAACTGTGAAAATCCTTGAAATCGCTGGAAATCTTGAAAATCCCATAAGAATTCCATGTTGTATACCATTAAGCCATTTCCCTTTCAGGGTAGGCGTGATACTACCCGATTCGAGTAGTGTTTCTAGGTTAGTTTCTTGTAGTAAATAACTACAAGTGTGGGCTCACCACACCCACGATGTGCCAACAGCACTCAGTTTTCTCGAATGGCCACCCATCCAAGCACTAACCGCGCCCAACGCTGCTTAACTTCAGTGATCTGACGAGAACTGGTTTTTTCAGCGTGGTATGGCCGTTGGTAATAATCCTTTAAAATCCTTGTAAATACCTTAAGGTCTATAGAATGAAAATCTTCGAAATACCTTAAAAATTTAGTCTTTTAATTCCTTATAATGTATTCAAATTTTTTAAAAGCCATTAAAACTCCCCGAAATCTCTTAAAATTCGGAAATTACGAAGTCCTGTAAAATTCATATATATACTTTAAAATTTTTTAATTCTCTAAAAATCCTTTGAAATTACGTAAAATCATCGAAACCCCTTTAAGTCTCTCAAAATCCGTTAAAATCCTTTGATATCTTTGCAAATTTTTTGAATTCTTTTATTAAATCTCTTTAAATCTCTTCAAATCTTTAAAACCTCATTAAAATCCCCTTACATCCTTCAAAATTCGCGAAAATATTTCAGGATCACATAAACTCCTTTAAAATCAGGTGACTTATTCTCAAATCTCATAAAATCCCTCAAAACCCTTTCAAAACTGTGCAAATTCTTGAAATCGCTTTTGAAATCGCTAGAAATCTTCAAAATCTCATGGAATCCCTTATATTCCTTTAAAATCTGCGGAAATCCCTTAAAAATTTTTTAAATCAGTAAAATCCTTGAAATTCTGTGAAATATTTCAAAATCTTACAATATCTCTTGAAATCTTTGAAATCTCTTTAAAATTCAGTCAAATCTTTAAAACTCGTGGAAATTTTTCCAAATCTCTTGAAACTCCTTACAATGTATTAAATGTTTTAAAAACTATTCAAATTTCTCGGAATCCCTTGAAATCCTTTATATTATCCCTACTATCCATGGATATACTTTGGAATCTTTTTTAATTAAATGAATAAATAAATCTAATAGTTAATACTTCAACAAAAAAAGATTTTAATTTTTAATCAAAAACAGTTGAATTCAACTAAAAAATACGAATTTTCAACAAAATACTTGAATCTTAAAACACAACAAATTAATTTTCAACCAAGAATATGCATTTTTATCTAAGAAGGATGAATTTTTAACTAAAATTATTAATGTCTTGAATTACTTGAATATTTAACTAAACGAGATCAATTTTCGACCAAATAGTCGAATTTTAAACTAAAAAGGATATTTTTTCAACTAAACATGGAATAGTTAAACTTTCAGTTTAAAAAATTTATTTTCAACCAATGATCAAACGAATTTTCAACAAAATAGTTAAATTTTCAACCACCAGGATGAATCTTCACACAAAAAAATGAATTTTTAAAAAATTAGTTCAACTTTCAACAAAGTAGTTGAATTTTTGAACAAAAAAGATTACTTTTTAACAAAATAGTTGCATTTTCAATCCAAATATAATTTTATCCAAACGAGATAAACTCTGAACTAAAAATATAATAGTAGAATTTGCAACCATAAAAAGTTAACTTTCAACAAAAAACAGTTGGATTTTTTATTTGGC
The DNA here is from genome assembly GCA_932195095.1 of Andricus curvator. Classification (NCBI taxonomy): domain Eukaryota; kingdom Metazoa; phylum Arthropoda; class Insecta; order Hymenoptera; family Cynipidae; genus Andricus; species Andricus curvator. Next base: position 21,081 of record CAKNYM010052677.1, read on the forward strand.
TTGTATTCAATTAATTCACATTTAAGCAAAAAAATTATAAAAAGGGAAAATTTCTTGAAAAAAGGAAAAAAAGAAAAAGAATTCTCTAAAAAAGGGGAAAACAGTTTATAGAGGGTCCCTAATCTGTTAACAATCTAAGTTAATCTTTTAATTTTATCAGTATTCTAAAATGGAAAAAAAGTTTAAAGAATTTAATTAAAAGTATTCTCACACTAGTATCAAACAGTTTTAACTCATTATTCATAGTTCGAGTGGCGGTGATATGAAATTACATCTATATTTCCTATTTGAAAATGACCAAAAACCAAAAGACGAATTTTCTGTACAAAAATCGAATTTTCAGCCAAAAAATTAATTTTCATAAAAATGGTTGAATTTTTAACCAAAGAGATAATCCTTCATTCAAAAAAATAAATAGTCAACAAAGTAGTTCACCTTTTACCCACGCAGTAGAATTTTTAATTAAAAAAGATCAATTTTCAACAAAATAGTTAAGCTTTTAACCAAAGAGATGAATTTTCAACTAAAAATATGAATCTACAACAACAAAATTATTTCTTAAAAAAGTGCTGCAACCAAAATTTTCAAACAAAACAGTTAAATCATCAAGCAAAGAAGATTAATTTTTATCTCATTTTCATCCAAGAAAGATTAAATTTCTACTAAAACAGGTGAATTTTTGAATAAAAAAGATAAATTTTCAAGAAAACAGTTAAATTTTCAACCAAAAAATATCACTTTTTCACAAAATTGTTGAATTTTCAAACAAATAATAAAATTTATAATTAAAAAGATAATGTTCAGGATGAAGAAACTGCAAAAAAAGAAATGTAAATATAAATAAAAGGCAAATAAATTACTAACAAGTGCATTATATCAGGGTTACGGCAAAACTTGATTTTAAAAATTCCCTCATTTTTCACTGACCAATGTTTCATTTTTCCTTACTAATAATATTCGAATACCAGAATCTTAAACTTGTAACATTTTCAACCTAGAATCTTTTATAAACGGAATAAAACTATTTCAAATTAAAATTGGAAAATTCCAAATTTATTTTTCTTGACAGTTATATAAGTTCTAAAAATTCCGTGACTTTTGCAAGATTTTTTTTCCTATAATTATTAATTAATTAATTTATTATTAATAATTAATTATTATTAATTAATAATTAAAGATAATGTTCAGAATGAAACAAATTCAAAAACATATAAATATAAATACAAGGCAAATAAATTACTAACAAGTACATTATATCAGGGTTACGGCAAAACTTGATTTTAAAAATTCCCTAATTTTTCCCTGACCAATGTTTCATGGTTCCTCACTATTAATATTCGAATACCAGAATCTTAAACTTGTAACATTTTCAGCCTAGAATCTTTTATAAACGGAATAAAACAATTTCAAATTAAAATTCCAAATTTATTTTTCTTGACATTTATTTAAGTTCTAAAAATTCCCTGACTTTTGCAAGATTTTTTTCTAAATCCCTGACTTTTCCCTCACCAATAAAATTCCCTGACTTTTTTTTTAAATTGTTGTTGGCTAGGTTCCTTTTCACTCACCAGATTTCTTTGGTGCGTAAAGTTAAATTCATATTAAACTTCTGTACAATTACTGCGAGTTATTTGTTTCTTTTGCGAATTTTGAAAATTACGTACATGAATGGAGGACCCTCCCTCCCTCCACCGTACTGTAATAAAGTGGTAACAAAATATTTCGACCCCTCCCGCCCCTAAGCAATAAAAGGGGTTCACGGAGAGAAACGGATGTTCAATGTATAAAATAGTACCGCCAAACATACAAATATTGATACGTAACATCTACTATATTTTTGAGATATTATAGGCTTCAATATATTTTTATTTGAAACTGAAACATCGAAGACGGTATGAATTAAACTCATATCGTTTGATGTCATTTCATGTCGTGTGTGAACTTGCGGAAAAATGATGATTAGTAATATGTTCTTCATAAATATCAATAATAATGATGTAAATTGCTTAGATAGAGTAAAATGGTTGATGCAAGTGCTGCTTCTTCTTCAAAAAATTATTCGATATAAGAACGAATCGCATCGCATATTTTTAATATCCACAAAAACTACCTTTAACATCTATATAGCTGTCCTATAGTTAAACATTAAATATGTTAACCTATAACATACAGATGTTCAGCTTTTACATCCAGATGTTACCCTATAACATCCAGATGTTAACCTATAATATCCAGATGTTAACCTAGAACATCCAGATGTGAAAGATAAACATCCATTTTCTCCTAGTTCTTACGTTATCAATGTATGGCCCCTAAACTATAAAAGGGGTTATTTGCTGACATAGAAGAAGAATTTTCAGATCGCTTACTTATATTCTAGATACCAGCAAATGTTACAGAACAAAAGTGCCGATACTGTTATTACCATTTCTGTCAATACAGGTGGCATGTTTGCGCAGGATCATTAGCCTGCAAAATTTCCGGTTCAACGACTCGTTTGAAAGCACCCCGAGCCATCTTCATGGTAAAAGCCCTTTTCGATCGATGCTTTTGCTTACCTCTGCAGTTCTGTTTCTAGTGTTGCAAAATAACACAGTGCCGGTAATGAAGACAAATTATTACGTTGAGACTGAAACACTTTTGGAACAAGATTTTCATAATTGAAGGATACAAGTCGGATTATGCGTCAGTTTAGCGGGCACTCTGTTATTATTTAATTTTCTTTCTCGCCGTGCCTTCCGCGTCTAAAAGAGTGATGATTTCGAATCAATCACTACTGTGCATATGCCTCAAGCAATAACAGTAAATGCTGATCTCATAATCAATTTAAAAGATGGCTAATTCTGGGATTTTTTCGGAAAGTGGTATTTGATAAAGTGAGCTATCATATGGCCCTGGTAGATAAACAGGGGGCGGCGTTCACATATTACGTGACGCTATTTTCAGTGATTTTTGACTCACCCTTCCCTCTTGTGACAATTTGTGACATTTCGGTGAACCCAGTTAAATAAAAACTTAATAAGTTTAAAAATAACTTTCATTTTTCAGACTTCACACCCTATATCTATTCTTCCCTTTTCTCTTTTTTCAAGGATTCTCATTATTTCCCCTGTTTTCAATAAACTTCCCCTTTTCCCTATTTCCTCGATTTTTCGCTTAAACGTGGTTGAAAAGTCTACCATTATACTTTGACTGTAGAATTCGTCTGAATTGGTTAAAAATTCGACTACTTGCTTAAAATTCCATACATTTTTCAATTGAAAATTTATCTATTCCATTTTTTGTTGAAAATTTAACTTTTTCAGTTAAAAATTAAACTATATGGTTGAAGTAACCTTTTTTAGATGCAAATTCATGTATTTTGTTGACAATTTGTCTCTTTTGGTAACAAATTAAAGTTCTTTTTAAAAAATGTCATCTTTCTGGTTGAAAATTAATTTTCTTGAAAATGTAATTATTCCATTTTTGGTTGAAAACTAATATTTTCTTGTTGAAAATTCATGTATTTTGTTGATAATTCGTATTTTTTGGTAGAAAATTAATCTTCTTGGTTGAAAGTTTATCCTTTTTAGTTAAAAATGCACCTGCTTGGTTGGAAATTAACGTGTTTTAGTTGAGGATTGAACTATTTTGTTGAAAATTCATCTTTTTTGGTTAAATTCAATTGTTTTTGATTACAAATTGAAATCTTTTTTGGTTAAAATATTAACTGTTACATTTTTGTTAAGAATTCCTTGTTTTTTTTTGTTTTGTTGAAAAATTAACTACTTGGTTTATGTTGAGCTATTCTACTGAACATTCCTTTTTACATTCTCATTCTAATGAGAAGGTATTGGTTTTATGTAAAATTTGACATAGTCGGTTTTCATCAAATCTCCACGTTTTGAGACCTCCTGAGTCAGAAAAAACGATTTTTACGAAGGTGTCTGTCTGTCTGTAGTCTGTCTGTCTGTCTGTCTGTCTGTCTGTCTGTCTGTCTGTAGCCACGATAACTTTCGAAAAAATGATCAGATTTGATTAAGCTTTGGGACACTTTTTTATGGCCGAAAAATAGAGAACGAGTTCGTTAACCAGCTATTTTGGATGAAAATCCAAAAAGTGAGCACATTTTGAAAATTTTTGAGACCACTTTTTTTGAAGATTTGAAAATTCTATGTACGGTTATTAGTAGTACGCAAAATGACGAACAAAATATTCTTATGACTTTTTGTGATAAAAAAAAAATTACTGGAGTTATAGCATTTTCAAAATTCCAAAAAACAAACTAAAATGAACATTTTAAGCCGAAAAACGCACGATATGAAAAAAAGTCAAGAGGAGAAAAACGTTGATTCCTGAACACCCTATAACATTTTCATAACAACTTTTTGAATTTTTTGAAAAATAAAAAATTCAAATTTTGATCGCACAAAAAATTAATGAAAAATCAAAAAAGCCATTTTGCTGTCAAACTATGCAAGATACCAGAAAAGATCATCTCACCAAAATTGTGCACCTAAAAAAGATCTACAAATTTCTTATCATTCACTTTTTGATATGACGCGTAGTTTTTGTTTTATTCGTAAAAAACAGCATTGAAAATAGAATAATCAAATTTTCAGACGAATATTACCAGCTACGAAAAAATGACCGAAACAAAATTTGTTAATCCAAGGAAGAGGTACAAATTTATTGTGACTCATGTTTCGATAGGATGCGTGGTTTTTGTTTTATTCGCGAAAATAACATTGACAGTAAAAAAAATCAAATTTTTGAAAAAACAATGCAAGGTACGAAAACATATAAATGAACAAAAATTGTGCATTCAAAAAAGACTTACAAACCCGTAATCAATTTTTGTGGTAAGAATATATTCAAAATGAAAAAATTAACTTTTTTGATAAACGGCACAGGCTAAAATAAAATGTTAACTAATAAAATTTGTCGCCTGAATTATATCATTACTTTTCATTTGAAATCAAATACAAATTTAGTAATTTGTATATGAAAAACATATAACACGAAGCACAAAGTGCGCGCTCAGTGTATTTACCAAATCGCACGCCGTAAGTGCGCTCAAACTTTTTTGTTTCTATCATACGGTTCAAATGATTTTCAAATCAAATATCGAGCGCGAAGCGCGAGTGTCTGGATGAGAATGTGTTCCTTAAGGTCGATAGAACCTTGAGTAAATAAAGTTCCTTTTCAGTCTGAAATAAAAATAAATTTAACAATCACTTAATATGTAGAGGTTTTGATAATTTTATAATATTTGCAAACAAACTTTTTCTTTTCATCGAAGTCGAACACGAAGTTCAAAAATCTAGAGGAGCCTAGCGTAAAGCGCGATGCAAATACGCCCGAGCGCGTAGCGCGAGGTGAATACATAATCGAGCGCGAAGCGCGAGATAAATATATGATCGAGCGCGAAGCGCGAGATCCAACAGTCGCGCGCCCTAGGCGCGATCAAACTTGCGAGCGAAGCGAGCCGCGCGCAAAGCGCGCCATGAGAATGTGCCCGCGAAGCGGGCAGATTTTTTGTTGTTGTAGAAAATTAATCTTATTGGTTGAAAATGTATTCTTTTTAGTTAAAAATTCAAGTGCTTGTTTGAGAATTAGTCTGTTTTGGTTAACGATTCAACATTTTTGTTGTAATTTAATCTTGTTTGGTTGAATTCAACTGTTTTTGATTCAAAATTAAAATATTTCTTCGTTGAAATATCAACCAGTAAATGTTTTGTTGAAAATTCAACTATTTGTGGAAAATTAAGGTATTTTGTTAATAATTTGTCTTTTTTAGTACAAAAATTCATCTTCTTGGTTGAAAATCAATCTTTTGGTTGAAAATTTAAATATACTGATGAAAATTCGTTTTATTTTTTGGTTGAGAATAAATTTTCTTGGCTGAAAATGTAACTATTCCATTCTTGTTTGAAAATTGTTATTTTAAATTGAAAATTGATCTTTTCTCATTAAAAATTCATGTATGTTATGGATAATTTGTCTTTCTCAGTAGAAAATTAATCTTTTCAATTAAAATTTGATTCTTTTTGCTAAAAAATGCAACTGCTTTGTTGGAATTTAATCTGTTTTGGTTGAGGATTTAACTACTTATGAAAATTCGTCTTTTTTGGTTGAATTGAACTGTTTTTGATTTTAAACTGAAGTATTTTTTTGGTTGAAATATTACCTATTGCATATTTCGTTGAGATTTAATTTTTTGGTTAAGAAATTAACTACTTGGTTTAAAGTTAAACTACATTGTAAAAAATCCATTTTTGTTGTTAAACATTTATTTTTGTATTTGAATATATTCAACTGTTTGGTCATAAACTAACTTTTTTATTGAAAATTTATATTTTTTGTTTGAAAATTCATTTGTTTTGTGCAAAATTCTGTTTGGCTTAAAAATTCACGAATTTGGTAGAAAATTTGACTATTCGGTTGAAAATTAAATTTCTTGTTGAAAATTCACATTTTTGGTTGGAAAGTAAACTATTTATTTAAAAATTTAACTATTCTGTTGGAAATTCTTTTTTTATGGAAAATTAATTTTTTTGTCTGAAAAGTTAACTATTTAATTTTTATTTGAAAATGTATCCTTTATAAGTTGAAAGTTCAAGTATTTGGTATAAAATTCATGTGTTTTTTTAGAAATTTGTCTTTTTGGATACAAACTAATCTTTTTTTTTAAATTAAACATGTTGGTTAAGGATTCCATTATTTTGTTAAAAATTCATCTTTCTTGATTAAATTATACTGATTGAAAATGCGTTTTTTTTTGTTGAAAAATTTTTTTCCCTTGAAAAATTTTTTTCCCTTCAAAATTTAACGATTTCATTTTTGATTTAAAATTGACCTTTTTTAGTTGAAAATACACCTATTTCGTTAAAAATTCATCTTTCTTGATTGAAAATATTCTTTCTTTTCGAAAATTTGTCTTTTCTGGTTTAGAAGTCAACTGTTTTCTGAAACATTCGACTTTTGAGCTTGAAAAATTAACTATTTTGATGAAAATTCATCTATTTGGTTGACGATTTAACTATTTTGTTAAGAATTCGTCTTTTTTCATTGGACTCAACTAGTTGATGATTCATTTTTTAAAGTAATTTTATAAACTGAAAATTTAATTATTCTATGTTGGATTTATAATTATTTTTTTTTTAGTTGAAAATTTAACTATGGTTACCATGCCAACACTATCAAAAAGTTTTGAAAACGAAAAGAATGTAGAATAAGACGGAAATCGAAAAAATTGACTAAATTTATTTTCCTTTATTTCTCTTAAATTATTCAATAGATTTCCATAATATTTTTTTGAATGCCGCAGAAAAGCCTGTTTTTTTTTTTATTACAAAAAGTCAAAATCGATAAAAATGGACTTGATTCCATATACGGAGCAACCCAAACCTGATTCTTTATACGTAGGAACCGTAACCTGATTCTTTATACGGACTTACCCGAACTTGATTCCATATTGCATGGAGCAGTCAATTTTTGAAAAAAAGTAAAAAAAATGATAATAACTTTATTTCTATAAATCTGCACCAAAAATCCTTTCGAAACTTTCAACTGAAAAGCAAAAGGAACCTTTATGCCAAGTATTAAATATTTATTTTTAGTAATTTTTATTAATTTCATCTCCGAAGACAATCGAACCTATGAAAAAGAATTCAGGAGAGTGGTCCAAAAACAGAATTTCTTCATTTTTCTAATTTTGTACCCACTGCTAACAAAAAATCACTACAACAAAGGAAATGTTAATTTTTAATGAGCATTTACATTGTGATTTTAATGAATATCTACATCTACCTAGTGATCTAAAAAATGAATATTTCCCTATATTTCTAATTTTTACACAGTGAAAAAACAGGCTTATAGAAATGCGTATGGCATAGTCGTTTAAAAAACCTAAAATTTTCTCATTTTTTTTATTCCTTAATCTTTGATAACAAAAACCAACAGAATGACATCGCAAATTTTTGCTAAGATCCTCAGTTTGAGTCATCTTCGAAGACAATCACTCAAAAAGAAAAGATTCCAGGATAGTGATTAGTAGGTTGAAAAATGAAATTTACTAATTTTTAATATTTTGTAACCACTTATTACAAAAAAAGACACTTTAGCATAGAAAATTTCATTTTTTAATCTGCATCGACATCCTAGATGCTTCAATTTGAACCATTTTCGAAGACAATCAATCTAAAAGAAAAGATTTTAACATATTGGTCTGAAAAATGGAATTTTCTCATTTTTCAATCTTTGATACAAAAAAAAACATCAGTATAATACAGAAAATTTTATTTTTTGATTCAACTTTAAATGTCAAGACCTTTAATTTGAGCAACCTTGAAAAAAATCGGACTAATAGAAAAGCTTCTAGCATAGTCGTTGAAAAATAAAATTTCCTCATTTTTCTTATTTTGAAATATTCGATAACAAAAAAACATCAGGATGACATAACACATTCTATTTTTTAATGCACATTTACATGTCAAAATCTTTAATTTAAGCCACCTTTGACGAAAATCGGATAATTTTTAGATTTAGGGTATGATAAACCCTGTACTAAAGGGCGCCTGCTATTCATATATATGATAATTCTTGGGTAATATTTTCGGAAATATACCCCAACATTTTTACTTAAAGCGTTTAAAATAGAAAGCTTTTGTTTTTAATTTTTAATTTCATTTAAATTTGTAATTAAATGTCGTAAGAAAATACTAGAATCAAGTTCAAAGCAATTTTAAATTAAAACTGCAAATTAATACAGATTATTTAAAAACTGAGAAATTTCAAACTCAGAACGATCAAAAATGAAAATTTTAGAATCTGAAATGCTTGTATTAATTTGAATATTTGGAGTCAATGCTTTCAAAATTAAATTTTTCTGTTAAAGAGCTCGTAATTATATAATCTACGAGCAGATTTTAATAATTACTTCATTTTTAACACACATTCGTCTTTTTTGTTTCAGGTGAGTTCCAAAGCAAGAATTTGATCCATTCTAAACATATCGGGTAAGATAAAATAGATTTATTTTTCCTCTTGTTATATACTTGTCTCTAATGAGCCAATTACAAAGTTGTTTGGAAACATATATTGAGGCCTTTCTATACAATTCTTTTTGCATATATTGAACTTTTTGAATGTGTTTTTTCAAAACAACTGATTTTTGGATTCACAATGTTTCTTAGCCTGTTTGTTTCAAAAATAAATTTTTGCACAGATTGACTTGTTAATATTGTGTTTCTAATTTTCTTTTTAAATAAAAGGTTACAAAAATAATGTTGAAAAGTAAATATGCTCTCAAAATTGAAACCATTAAAAATACTACCAAATCCGCGAAACGTGCTTCACTACAATTTTTCTGACACGTTTATCCTTGCTTTTAGCTGTTTCTGAATACATTTCCGCTGATGCAAATTTAGACATTATGCAAAAAAAAAGTGCTAAACATTTACTCTCACAGAAATCTCTAACTTTCTACTTGCACTTTTCTCATACTAGGTGTAATGTTACTTCCCCAATTTATCTGAAACGAGATACCTCAAGTCACATAAACAGATCAATCTTAGAACCGCCTTTAGATTTGCATTTGCAAAAGTAAGAAGGGGATCTCGATAAGATCTGGGCCCCACAAAGAACTCGACTATAAAATGGCGAGAGTTTGTTTTTTTATTTTTATTTTTATGGAATGGCGTATCTGTATTCCGCAAGTGATACTCGTTGGCAATGCTGAATTATGTGCAATTCGGTTGATCGCGAAGGAAAGCAAGTGGTCGAAACCGTACGCAGGATCCCTTCACGCCCGGCATCTGTAGGCGTAAAACTATAGGAATATAATAAATATACTCTCACATAGTTATTCGCTCGTAAGCGATTTTACATCGACGTGGTTATCCAGAGGTCCAAATGCCTACACGCATCGACACGTACGTGAATTGCGTCTATAGGTGTGGGCGTTAACAGTCACACATACACACATACACACACAGGCAAATATAAAAAGGACCATGATGCGTTGCACATACATGGAAAGCTAACTTACCGGTTACACACAATAGGGTGGGGTTGCACAGGGTGAGATAAAGTCACAAATAAAATTCTTACAGCCGAAAGTGATGCCAAGTTTTCGCAGTGAGAGTATATTATTTATTTATGATCGATATTATTTTCGAACACGGAACATACCTTATGCAGGGATTGAAATTTATAGTTCAAGGAGAAGAATACTGAAAAATCAAATCGACAAAAAAAATCATGGATTTTCTTCAGGGTGGGCGGAAAAACTCAAAATGATTAGATTCATTGGTAATAGCACTGGAAAATTTCTTTGCAGCATTACGAATAATTTTTTTTTTATTTCTTACTGGCAAGCGGGATAATTTCGGACATGTGGGGTAAATTCGGACATTCCTAAATTGATAGTTACTGAATATATATATATATATATATATATATATATATATATATATATATATATATATATATATATATATATATATATATATACTGTAGATAGTAACTGGTTCTTTAACCATTTAAGGCTTTAACTGGTTCTATATTCTGGCTAAAACCCTCTTAAGTAATTCGAACTATCAATTTAGGAATGTCCGAATTTCCTCCACATGTCCGAGATTACCCCGTGTGACGATACCATTGGGGACGTCGATTGAAAAATTTCAAATTTTTAATTTTTTGTGTATAAGAAAATTTTTATTTCAATTTTTTGTTGGGTAAAGTTTATGGAAGTAGTAGTAGTTATACCATTAAGCCATTTCCCTTTCAGGGTAGGCGTGACACTACCCGATTTGGGTAGTGTTCCTAGGTGGATAGTTTCTTGTAGTAAATAACTACAAGTGTGGGCTCACCACACCCATTATATGCCAACAGCACGCAGTATTCTCGAATGGTCACCCATCCAAGTACTAACCGCGCCCAACGATGCTCAACTTCAGTGATCTGACGAGAACTGGTTTTTTCAGCGTGGTTAGGCCGTTGGCCATAGTGAATAAGTGAAGTGAATAAGCTTATATAACAAAATATAAGAAAAAAATTTTTTCGTCAAAATATAATATTTCAAAAAATGTCGAAAAATGTACTTTTGTTAATTTGTACCTAAAGTTGCCAAAAAAAGGTTTTTATTTATTTTTTTTTGCTCTTTTTAATACAATAAAGAAACATGTGCATATTTTTAAGTTTCAAACAAAACTTTTTTTCTATTTTTTACGGATCCTGTGTAAAAGTATTTTAACGGACCTTACGTAAAAATAGCTCATTTTTTAGGATCCTTAAAAAATAGAAAAAAGTGATGTTTGAAAAAAAAAAATATATACGTATTTTGTTAGTTTATTGAAAAAGCATTAAAGAAAATTAAAAAATTAAAAATTGTCGCCTTCTTTTGAAATATTATATTTTGATGAAAAATTTGTTTTCGTGGAAGGTTTTTTTTCCTTCTACTTCTATAAACTTTACCCCGAGCTTTACCAAACAAAAAAATTGAAACAAAATTTTTCCATACACAACAAATTTAAAACAATTAAAATGGTGAGAAATTAAAAAGAGGTAATTTGTTGGTAATGACACAAAAAAACTTTTTAGTGTTATCACCAGTGAATCTTATAATTTTGAGTTTTCTCGGCCCACGCTAATTTTGATATCTTTGAATTACCGGAGGGGGGAACAAATCTAGTAATCCTCTGGACCGCTCGTTAACCCGAATTGGTCATCCGTTTTAGTTCGAGTAATCCAGAGTAATCCACTCATATTAATCCATATAAATAGGAGTAATCCACTTGTTAATCCAGTAGAGTAATCCATAGTTTTACACTTGTAATCTAGATAATTCAAAGTAATCCACTTATTAATCCAGTCTAAAGTAATCCAGAGTATTACACTCGTAATCTAGATAACGCGGAGTAATCCACTTGCAATTCAGAGCAATCCACCTATAATCCAGGATAATTCACTTGTAATTTAGGTAATTCGAAGTAATTTAGGTAATCTAAGTAAGTAACTTGTATGTCAGAGTAATCCAAGTAATTCGGAGTAATTTACATAAGCAATCCCAATAATTTTCAACTACTTTGTTGGAATTTTTTTTTAAACTTAATTTTCTGAACTGAAAATGTAACTATTCCAGTTTTTGTTGAAAATTGATCTTTTTTGGTTGAAAATTCACGTATTTTGTTGAAAATCCATCTTTTTCTTTAGAAAATTTATCTTCTTCGTTGAAAATTCATTTTTTTGGTAAAAAATTAAACTGCTGCGTTGAAAATCCGTCCTCTTGGGTTCGAAAATTCAACTACTTTGATAGAAAATGTATTTATTTGATTGAAAATTCAACTATGTGCTTGTTTGAAAATTCATGTATTTTATTCAAAATTCACTTTGCTTGGTAGAAAATTAATCTTCTGGTTTAAAATTTTATTTTTCAGGTTGAAAGTTGTTTCTTTTTTATTGAAAATACATTTTTTTAACTGAAAATTTAACTATTCCATTTATTCTTGTAAATTCATCTTTTTTTTTGTTGAAAATTCATGTATTTCGATAAAAAATTGTCTTTTTTGATAGAAAATTAATCCTCTTGGTTAAATATTCAACTAGATGGTTGACAGATAAACTACTTTGTTAAAAATGCAATATTTGGTTGGAGATGCAACGTGTTAGTTCCAAATTAATTTTTTTTGTTAGAAATTTAACTATTTTATTGAAAAATCGTTGATTTTAGGTTCACAAATTATTTTATATAATAATTTAACTATTACAATTGAAGATTCATCATTTCGGTTGCAATTTCATCTCCTTGATTTATAATTTAACTATTTTGTTGAAAATTCGCTAAAAATGTATCTTTTATAGTTGAAAATTTAATTTCTTGGTTGAAAATGCATATATTTTTTTGAATATTTTTATTTTTCGCTAGATAATTAATCTTGTAGATTGATTAATTTTTAACTAAATAATTAATATTTAGTTAAAAATAAGCTGCTTAGTAGAAAATTCGAAAATTGTGTGAAAAGTAATTTTTTTGGTTGAAAATTTAACTATTTTTTTTTAAATTCAACTATTTAGTTGACAATTTAATTTTTGTTGAAAATTCATGTATTTTCTCAAAAATTCGGACATGCTTCATTTTCATTGAAAATTGATCTCTTCGGTTGAAAATTGAACTATTTGGTTGAAAATTCGCTATTCTTGGTTTAAAAAAATAACTTTTTAAATTGAAAATGTATCTATTCTATTTCTGGTTGAAAATTTATATTTTTTAGTTGAAAGTTCGTATTTTTTTTAGAAAATTCTTCTTTTTCGGTAGAAACTTAATCTTCTTCGTTGAAAATTCGTTTTTTTTTCGTTGAAAATTCAACTGTTATTGAAATCAATATCAATTTCACATTTTAATTTTAAAATTGTTTAGTTATGAAAATAATAATACAAATTAAGAAAGCAAGAACCAAATGTATGGGTGATTTGGAATTTTTTTAATTTACCAAAAAATACTATATGTTAGTATTTCTTAATTTAAATTTCTTTTTTTTTTCATTTTTCCTTCTCATTTTTCTTTCCTCTTTTTTATTTTTGTGCAAAGAAACAAATTTTTTTGTTTTTAGGAATTGCAATAGGAGCATTTTGTGGTGTTTGTCCAAATTTGATCGTTGCATTCTTGTTTTATTTTCAGGAATTCTATAGATTAACTTGATTATTGAACGTTAAGTGGGATTTTGAATTTGATTTTATTCTAATTTAAAATTCTTAAATTTAAATTTCATATTTAAAATGCCGAATATATTTTGCATGCAGTTTAGTTAAGACTAAAAAAAAGCAACTTGTCTTGAAAAATGTTTTGGTTTATTATTTATTATTGCTATGAGTAGTAACAACTCTACCTAAAAAATGCCATAATTTTTACACTTACAAAATAAAACTGACAAAAATTTCGAAAATTAAACATAAAATTTTCAAACTGAAGGGACCATATCAATAGATTGATTTCATAATTCTGTCATCAGATATTTTTTTTGCGAACCGTGTACCGAATTTTACTTGGTAAGCACTTATCTTGCGCTGAGATCCTTTGAATGAGATTCAGTAAATTTGATACGGCATATTAGTTAATATGAGGTATAAATAAATTAGCGAACTGATTTTCATGACATCATCTGTTATTTCCTAACTGATTCAGATTTACTCTATTCAAAGAAAAGTAAGTTCTGAATCATTAATCAAACACGAATTATAATAGTACCTACTGATGATATCATGGTCTTTTTAAAATATATAGTGTTTTGAGTACTGCGTAATCGACTGGCTTTAATCATGAAATTTCCTTAAATCCAATAAAATATTTACTGGAATTGACTTAAAATTCAAGATTCCATATGACTTTGTTTATATTAAAAGAATTTTTGTTTGTAAAAAACATTCTATTCAAAGTAAACGTCCTAGTAAGCCTGACAACAATTTTCATTATTTTTATCTACTTTCTATTAATTGAAATTCCATTTGATACCATAAAATGCTCAAAGTAAATGGGTTCTATGAACACTTGTTCTTAAGAAAAATAAAGTTTGTCATAAATAAAAAGAACAAGTCTGAATATCTCAACATTTAAGTTTTGTTCATTGTAAGTAAAATTCTTAATCATAAAGCTACATGCAATTTAAATAAAGAAAGTGAAAGTTAAGAGTAATTTTTTCATAAATAATTTTAGTTGCATAATTGGTAAGGTCATCTCCAAGCTGCATCTTGAAAATAACTTAATTAGCATTCTCTTTGAACAGTCTGAAATATGTTTAGTATTTCAGCCTCTGAAAAACCAGGAAAAGAAAGGCAACTTTGTACAAGATAATTAGCATTCAATACCATTATTAAATTTTAATCAAACACGTCAAAGTTTATGTCCAATTTTTTATTTTTCAGAATATTGCAGGTTCTGTCTCAGGTTTATTTTATCGCACTTTTACATTTCACATAAATGCATCAAGCTGGAAACCTCTCTAGTAATTCCCAAAGAAATTCGAAATGATTATGCATATATATACATATATACTTTTTTTAAATATATAACTGATTACTGATTTGAAGCCTTAGAGGACGTTAAGTTTTCAACCTACAAAGATAAATTTTCAACTAAATGGTCGAATTGTTAAACAAAAACGATTAAACTTCAACCAGCAATAGTCGCATTTGCAACCAAATAATTGAATTTTCAAGCCAAAAAGACGAAATTTTTAGAAAACATTTGAATTTTCAATCCAAAAGGATGAATTTTCTATCGAAAAAGGCCAATTTTTAACAAAACAGTTCTGATTTCAACAAAATAATTATATTATCAACAAAATAGTTTAATGTTTAACAAAATAAATAAAGTTTCAACAAAATAGTTGAATTTTCAACTAAAATTATGAAGCTTTCACAAAAAAAAAGATTTTTTAACAAAGAACTTCAACTTTAAACCAAGTACTCCAATTTTCAATTAAAAAAGAATGATTCTCAACGAAAAATATATTATAGTTGATATTTTAACCAAAGAAGATTTTAATTTTAAATCAAAAACAGTCGAGTTTTACAAAAATGATGAATGTTCAACAAAAAACGTAATAGTTGATATTTCAACTAAAAAATATAATTTTTTAACTAAACAGTTGCATCTTTAACTAAAAAAGATCAGATTTTCACCAAAAGAGATGAATTTTCAACGCGAAATTTGAATTTTCAACCAGAAAAGTTGTTTCAGTCAAGAGAGAAAAAAATTCAAACGAATGGTTGAATTTTTAAACCTAAAAGGCAAGTTCTCTTGAAAACATTTTAATTCTGAATTGAATTTTGTACGAAAATAATAGAATTTTAAACCCAAAAATCGAATTTTCAACGAAACAGTTGAATTTTTGATCTAAATTGTTGAATTTTTAACTTAAAACGATCAATTTTCAACCAATAATGGAATAGTTAAATTTTCAGTTAAAAAAATTCATTTTCAACCAAAAAATAAGAATTTTTCAGAAAATAGTTAAATTTTCGACCAAAGAGTTCAATCTTCAATTAATAAAATAAATTTTTAACAAAGTAATTCAATTTTCAACCAGTTAGTTGAATTTTCATTCAAAAAGATCAATTATCCACTAAAAAAGACAAATTTTCAACAAAATACATGAATTTTCATGTAAAAATTAATTTTCAACCTAAAAAAGCGAAGTTTTAACAAAATAGTTCAATCTTCAACCAAATAGTAGAATTTTCAACTAAAAGAGATGAATTCTGATCGAAAAATATAATAGTGGACTTTCTAATTAAAAAGAATTAACTTTCATCGCAAAATATTCGGAATTTCATATTGGTTTATATTACTAGTTATTTGAATTCAAGTGAAAAAAAAACGAGAAAAAAGGAAATTTTTTTGAAAGCAAGGGGAAAAAAGTGGAATGCTTTAAAAAAGCGGCAAAGATGGAAAGAGGAGAAAGAGTCTGTATTTAGATGCTTTAGGTACTTGTAAAATAAAATCGCTAGTTTTAATTTTTTCAAGCATTTCAAAAAATACTAACTCACATTTATATTTTCCATATGTGATGTCACATTCTTCTTTAACCCCTGCACCCCTACGTCACAAATCGTCACAAAATCAATTATTATCAATACCCTATTTTTCTAACATCATACCTTAATATATAGAAAGCCTGTCCTCTACCGAAACCACTTAGAAAACCATTAATAATAGTCTATTTAATCTTAAATCAAATCGATAAATCTTTTCAATCATATTTCCTCGTTGGATAAAAATCTACACCGATAAGCCTCGAATTATTCGCAGTAATCGCAGCTAGAGAACATGAACAACTCCAACCAACAATTATTGCATTTTCAACCAAATAGTTGAACTTTCAATTAAGAGAGATTGATTTTTATCAAAAAATATATTATTTTTGATATTTCTACCAAAAAAAAAATATTTTAATTTTAAATAAAAAATAGTCGAATTTTAACGCTCCTTGTTCCCTGAGTCACTTCACAACTTTGAATGCAAAACTATTTTTCTAAGATCATACCTAAATATAGAAAGCCCGTTCTCTAGCAGAACTACTTAGAAAACCGTTTAAAATATTCTATTTAATCTCTTATCAAATAAATAAATTTGTTTAATTGTATTTCCTCGTTGCATCAAAATCTACACTGATCAGTCCCGGGTTAATCGCAGCTAGTCAACATAAACAACTTCAACCAACAACAGTTGCATTTTCAACCAAATAGTTGAATTTTCTATTAGGAAAGATTAATTCTCATAGAAAAATATATTATAGATGACATTTCAACCAAAAGAAGGTTTTAATTTTAAATAAAAAACAGCCGAATTTAAGCACCCCTTAGCCACTTCCCAACTTTAAATGCAAAACCATTTTTCTAACATTCTGCTAACCCCATACCTCAATATAGAAAGTCCTCTACCAGAACCACTTGCAAAATCATTTAAAACAGTCCATTCAATGTCATATCAAATAAATAAATCTGTTCAATCATATTTCCTCGTTAGATAAAAATCTCTACACTGATCAGTCCCGGGTTAATCGCAGTGATCGCAGCTAGTGAACATGAACAACTTCAACCAACACCAGTTGCATTTTCAACCAAATAGTTGCATTTTCAATCAACTGATTGAATTTTCAATTAAAAAAGATTAATTTTCATGGAAAAATATATTACAGTTGATATTTCAACTAAACAAAGATTTTAATTTTAAATAAAAAACAGTCGAATTAAACCGCCCATCAGCCCCTTAGTCACTTCACAGCTTTAAATGCAAAACTATTTTTCTAACATCATACCTAAATAACCATTTGAAACAGTCTATTTAATTTCATATCAAATAAATAAATCTTTTGAATCATATTTTCTCTATGGATAAAAATGTACTCTGATCGATCCCGGGTTAATCGCAGTGATCGCAGCTGATGAACATGAACAACTTCAACCAACAACAGTTGAATTTTCTACCAAATGGTTGAATTTTCAATTAAGAAAGATTAATTTCA
>CAKNYM010052677.1:39095-52379 GCA_932195095.1 Andricus curvator
GAATCATATTTCCTCTTTGGATAAAAAATCTACTCTGATCAGTCCCGAGTTGATCACAGTGATCGCAGCCAACATAAGTGGACTAGGGCAATTTATTGAACTAATCCCACATCCTAAGGAATACCGCTAAATCAGTATTTAGATCTATCATTGAAACACATGATTGAACACCATGAGATTCATGAGAGATGCAATTTGACGTGAATTTCAGGACACCCCGTGTACAATGTTGCATGCATAAGGTGCCCCGTGTCTAGAGTCTCCAGATGAAGGGACTATAGTGTTAAAAGCACTAAGGAGCCAGTCCATTCGCGACCGCCAGCCAGGCAAGACATTCGGATCTTTGTCTGGCGCACGCCTTCTATAAATAATTTACCGATCCCACCACCGTCTTCCTTTCTTTTCTTTTCTTTTCTTTCCTGCCCCAATCGCCGGTACCAAAAAAATCGAACCCATTCGAAGTTCGCCAATCCTCGTGCCCAACCGAGGGAGTCAAGGTTGCCCTTGACATCCTTTCCTACAGGTTGGGGTTACCAATTATTTTACCTTACCTCTACCACCTTATCGAAAACCACATCTTCTAAATCAGTGTGTATCTGCTCAAAAAATAGTTCTCTTCTTTCTGCACAAAAAGAAATATAAACAATTGTGCGAAATATAGTGGCTCGGGATGGAACCTGACAAAGGTTCTTTGTAGAGAGTTTTTGCAAATGAAACAAGAATCTTAGTGTAAAATGGTGCAAAACATAAAGTCGTGAATGGTCAACTTAAAATGTTGATGAAAGTGGAAAATCTTGATATCCACATCAAAGGGAGTCGCGACTTCTTTGCAGAGCAGGTTCCCGGCTTTTATCTTCACCGGAAGTGATAATGTGGCATTAATACGCAGATTGTATGCGCCTAGTGTTTCGTCGACAGTTAAAATGATAATTTTTGTCTCCTTTTTTCTAAGCAGAAAAAGTGTGGAGAATGGTTAAAAAGAGTCTCCAATGTGTTCTTTCAATAGCGAAGATATATAAGTGGCATTTTTTCTCAAGTGTACCAACCAAAAAACCTATGGGAGTCATAGTTGGGCAAAGCGTACTCCTATTGGATAGTAGTTTGTGGAAAATTTTTTTTAACTTTTAGGAAAATATTTAATGAAGAGGTGGGGGTGAAATTTCTGGATTTTGTGCGAAAAGGTTTCGTATGAGATAAAAAAAAATGTTGACCTATATGTTATCGATAGATTTTTGTACGGTCTATGGAATGGTTATGACCATTTTTAAAAAAATTAAAAACTTGAAGCACATTTTTCAACATCAAAAAATTTTTTAATTTTTTTTTTAATTAGACCAATTTTTTTATTTTTGGTCTTAAAATAAAGCCCAGGCTTCTCACTTTCGAAGCCCTTAAAGAAAAAATGGAATTTTTTGTTTGTTTTTGATGATTTTAATTTTGTCCACTCTGTTTCAGGGATGCATTTTTACTCTTTGAAATCAAAAAAAAAAATTTCTTCACTACAGTTTCGATAGTATTTTTTCGGCCCTTTTCAGTGATCATAAGCATTTTTGGAAAAACATATTATTTGACCTTCATGTTTGAAGGTAAAATAATATGCTTCATTAAATATTTCTCCAAATGACAAAAGAACTACGATAGAATAGGACACTTGGCCGAAGTTTTAGTCTGACCCAAGAAAGTTTGAGAAAAAATATCCCATTAATGAAAATATCGATTTTTTTCTGTAGCCTCAGGCCTCCGTCTCACGATACTATTGACACTTTTTGACAATTTTTTTTAACGATGCAACTATTTTGCTACAATTTTTCAAATTTCTCGCTCAAACAATTTTAGGATATTTTTCAAGATTCCAAAAGATTTCAGAGATTTACAAAATTTTAAGAGATTTTTAAAATATGTCAAAGGATTTCAGGTGAACTTTAGGGATTTTTAAAGAATTTCTAGAGAACTTTAGCGAGTAAATGAAATGGAATGAAATTTTGAGTGACTTCTAGGGATTTCAAGAGATTTCTACGGATATCATGCGATTTTATGGGGTCTCAGAGGATATCAAAGATTTAAACATTATAAGTTTATTTTAAAAGATTCTTATTAATTTCATGCGATTTTAAAACATTTTGTAGAAATATAAAAAATTTCAAGAGATTTACAAATTTCTAAGGAATTTCAAATGATTTCGTAAGATTTTAGAAGATTTAAAAGATGTGGAAGATTTAAAAGAAATTAAAATATGCCATAGGATTATAAGAAATTTCTATAGATTTCAGGGATTTTACAAAAATTGGAGAGCTTTGCAGAAATTTCAGAGGATTTTAACAGAATTCAAAGATTTTTATTAGATTTGAGCCGATTTTAATGGATTTCAAAGATTTCGAAGCTTTTAGGGCATTTGAAAACATTTTCACAAGATTTAAGGGATTTCAAAAGATTTCATAGAATTTAGGATATTTTTAAGGGTTTTCAAAGAATTTTGTAGCATTTCGGAAAATTTTTAAAGATTTAAAAAAGTTATCTAGGATATAATTCAAAGAAAAATATTCATTGTGTCTTAGTCATAAGAAAAGTTTATTTTATTCTAACAAATTTCTTGGTTCAAAGAAATATTTTTTTGTTCCAACGAATTTAAAAAAAATTTAAAATAGTTTTCTTCACATTGAAGTTACATTTGGTTCAATGAAAACATTATGTTAAAGATCCGTTTCAGTGTGTAAATTAAATAAAATGAAATTTAAAGGGACTTATAGGGCTTTCTACGGATTTCTACAGATTTCAAAAATTCATAGGATTTACAAAGAAATTATAAAATTTCATCAGATTTTCCGGAGATTTCAAAGCTTTTAAGGTATTTTAAAAGACTGGAAAGGATTTCACACGATTTTATGGGAGATACATATTAGGGCGATTGAAAAAAGAAAGATTTTTTAATTTGGACACGCTGGCCTAAGTTTCATCTTTTTAAGCAACAAATTTTTTCAACAAAATAATCAAAATCGTAATTGAGGAGTTTTGTCTTTTTTCTTAATTTATTGTTGTTTTTATGTTCTGAATATCTTTTAAAGGCATCTATTAAATTTTTATACATATAACATTATCCCCTTTCATATTACCATCATTGTAAATAATATAATGAAAATTTTTAAACACATTGTTAAGGAAAATAATCATTTTTTCTTACTTGTTTCACATTTTTCTATAATAAGTAACTTTTTTAAATTTATATATTGTATTTTGTAATTGGCACACCGTATGTCAACTTCTTATTGAAAAGTGTGAAAAAGTAAAATAAAATAATTATTTTTTTTACAAATGAGTTTCAAAAATTTCATTAATTGATGGACAATTGTGGTTATTTAAAAGGGGATAATTTTATTTATGTATACAAATTTAATATATGCATTGCCAAGGCATTGGGAAAATAAAAATAACAAAAAATCAATAAAAAAGACAAAACTCAAATCAAAATATCTGCAACTTAGGCTAGTGTGCGTGTTCAGATTCTAAAATCATTTTTTGTTCCTTATAAAATGAATAAAAAATATTTCACCGCTCAATTTAATATTTAAACAGTTGCATAAACTATTTTGCTACTATTTTTCAAAACTTATGCTACTATTGACAATTTTTTAAATTTTCCAAAAGAATTCGAGGCTTCTAGTCTGCTTTTATAAAGCTTCTTAAATTCTTCCTAGTCGACTTCTTTTCGAAGACCCTACGAGATCCCAGAGGGGGAAATTATTAAAGCAAATGAGGACTAATCAGTTGGAGTTCAAGGGTATTAAGTCCCCTTCATGTTCTCTTTGTAAGATTTTATTCTTATACTGTTTCTGTTCCTTATACTTTGAATACTTTTTCACTTTTAAGAATGTATTGTTCCTTCAAGGCGAACAATTTTTTATTTATTTTTTCCACTTAGTAGTAAGGATGTGTTTCGTGTTCCTATCTGTAAAAAATTTATCACCTTTGAAGACGATAAGTGACAAGTTGCTTCGTCGACTGATGAACCGAGAATTGATAAAACAAGTGAAAGGAATGCTGAAGATTACGAGGATTACGAGGAAAAGGTTAAATGGTGACTGCTATTAAAAATAATGTTAAAATTTTTTGAAAAAAAAACTATTGTTTTTTTTTTAATAATCTAGGCGATTTTCGATTCGATTGAATAATCACTCAGAAAACAATTCGGTTCAATCAACAAAGTTTTTGATGTTTTAAACATAGTCGCTACGTTTTATAATAAATATAAAACTCTAATGACAATTTTAAATAAAAAGCGGTCCTATGGTGTTGCAATGAGAACAAAATTGATTTATTTAAAAATTGAAAAAAAATCCATATCGTTACAAAAATTATGGTAACTTTTTATCTACCTACAGTTTTTGGTATTAAATGCTAATAAAAATTAAAATCAAAGAAATACAACTTTTTTTAAGTTAGAAATTTCTTAAAATGAGCCAAATTATATCTTTAAGATTTGGTTTAGTTGTTATTGAAATTAAATTTGCTTTAGTATTATGTGTGAGGTGCTTTTAGTTTGTACTGAAAAAGCAATCTATCATTTCCTTAGACCTGAAAAAATTTCTTCTTAGACTTTAAAAGCTGCTAAAAAAAATTATAGACCACTAAATTCACAATTTTTAAACAATTGTAACATCTCAGAAAAGTTTTATTGCGAGATCTGAGAAAAGTATGCCTTTTGCTTGTCCAGTGCAATTGAAGACATGTCATACGTAACACTAAACAAATGTAATAAAAAGTAATTGAATCTTAAAAAATGTCATTTTTAATAATTAAAAGAAATTCTAACTTGAGCAAAAGTTCTATTCTTGTATTTAAATTTTTTTTAATATTGTTTAATGCTGTATTTAACTTTGCATACAAAATTAACATAATTTTTGAAACCACAAGGAAATTTTATTTAATAATCAAAATTAAACATTTTTGATATCATTACGAGATCGTATGACCATTTTTTATTTTAAACGTAATTAGAGATTTTTATTTGCATTTGTACACAGCAACTTTTCAGCACTAGCCATTTCCGATTAACATTTTTCTTTTGTTTTTTCGTTCCACCTAATGTGTAACCTCTTTTTGGGTTATGAATTAATTCTAAGAACAAAATTTTTTGATTGATTTGACTACAAATTTTGGTTGATTTGACTAAATATAAATAATTTGGTGAATTCGACCAAATTATTTGGCTAAAACGACCAAATATTTTATTTGTTTTAAAAGTGGGAAATCAGTCTGCATTGAGCATGTCATTAATTTGAAAAGTTATGCACAGCTTTATAACAAAAAAGTTGAAGCTTGAATGTCTCTAAAATTTGGTAAAAAAAGTAAATGCGTATATTTATCTTTATTTTTAAAAAAGTTTAGACCGTGGTCCTGCAACTTCAAACAGCAAAAAATGCCTTAATCGTGATAAACTACCCTTCATAGGGGTTATAATAAAAAATCTATTTTTTATTTTCCTATATCGTATCAAGGCACTTATGGTAGTTGTGCCAAAAGTCATATGTCTAAAAACACAGTTTTTCTATGGTTTTGAGAATCCAAAAAAATATTACATGTATATATTACATAATTTTCATAAAAAATTATAGAACTCACAAAAAAAATCATTTTTACAATGTGTTTTGCAATTGAATTTTCTTTTACAATTGCTTCTTACTTATGGCTTATTTTTCAGGAAAAATATCCTCTACAGCTTTATTGTTTCCAATTTTGAAAGTAAATTTTGCTGTGACTGAAATCGTTAAAACCATGTTTTAAAGAAAACATTTTGTAAAAAATAACTATGTTTGAAGATTATTTATTTATTTTTAAAATTGGAATCATTAAAGTTCAAGGGAATGTTTTCCCCGGAGAAATAATCCATGATTTATTCAAATGTAATCATTTTTAAAAAATTGGTAAGAAGCGACAGTAAGAAATAATTCATTCACAAAAACTATTTCTAAACCAATTATTTTTTGCAAGTTTTGAACTTTTTTCACTAAAAATAATGTTTTTTCTTTCATAAGACATGACTGATGATATAATTTCAAATCTTAAAATCATAGAAAACTTTTTTTCTCCAGAGACCTGATATTTGGCACAACACAAAGTTGCATGTGTGCGTATTTCCTCCAAAACACTTATTATTTTTACGGCAATTAACGTAAATTAATAGTTTAAATCCCAGGACCGCGGTATAAACTTTTTTTAAATAAAACAAAAATACGCATTCATTTTTTTCATCAAATGGTACAAGTTTAGACTGTGCGTAATTCGAAACAAATTGGTTTATTTTAGGACACCCTAATATACATTCATCAAATCTATTTCAGTGGAACAATTACTATTTTTTATTTCTCAATAACAATGATGAAAATCCCAAGAAAATGACAGATTTTCTTTACTTTCAGAAACTTTGAATCCTATTTCAAAAAATAGTATTTCCCATGTGTTTCATTTTTTTATCATTTCTCGGTTTAAGAACCGATAAAGCCTCCTGTCATTTATCGCCTTCCAAATTGATAAGATGCTCGTCGAAACGCGGAAGGCCTCAATAATGTAACAAATAAAGGAAGATGACAAAATAAATTAAAATTTCGAGCTTATCTTCCCCCTTTCTTAAAGCAATATCTCTAAAGGATTAACGCATACGATGGGTCCTCTACCCTTTTTATCAATAAAGAGTCTGAATGTATAAAACTTTGCAAAAAAATCTCTCGACCTGATAAAAAGCGGAATTTACATTTTCTGCACCATTGCCCATAATTTCTGCTCATCAGAACCCTCTTTTTCTTCACGACTTTTTTATGATCCCGATAAAATATTCATCGATAACCGGTTCCTTACACCGCAGAAGTTTGCTACAGAAAAACACTTCCCCTGTGTTTTCCTGGGGCGCGAAGAAGTTCTCAAACGATTTTGTGGATTTCACGGTTGACCCAGTGTTGGGAACGATCGAGTGTAAAATCAATTTCGATCGGTTAAAAGAACATAACGAGTATTCATCAAGCGAATCGTGCCACATCCTGTGTCAGGATAAAAGGGACTAATAACCCACGACAAATCGTGAGGGTCTTTGTGGGTCCATCAGAGGAAACAAAAGAGGAAAAGTCTTGAGAAAAGGAATAACAAAATTTTTGAAGACGTTTTAGTCACAATGTCTTTTTTAAAGATTTTTAACCTTTAAGTATGGACTTGATTTCATTTTTCCACTAACATGAACCTGAGGTCTCAAAGACCGCTGTATATATTTATATATAATTAAATAAGTAAATAAGTTTTTGTTAAGTAAAAAATTAAATAATTTTATCAACTTTTATTATTAATAATTTTTTACGCCAGTGGGAGGAGGAACCCACATATGAGAAGCATGGTGCAGCCTGGAGACCGCACGTCCGTACATCCATACTAATTTGTCACTTTTTTGTTTCAAACACCTTGAAACAAATTTAATCAGAAATATATAATGATAATATATATATATATATATAATTTAAGACCGCACTTCCATACTTGAAGGTTAAAGAATTCCTATTTTTCCCTCATTTCAAGTAACTTCCCCTTTTTCTCGTTTTTTAAGTTCAAATTCGAAGTTAATTAATGAACCCAATAAGAAAATCCAACTATTTTTTATTGAAAGTTAATTATTCTTGGTTGAAAAGTCTACTATTACATTATCGATGGATAGTATCGGGTCACTAATCAAGTGACCTATTAAAAATTAGCCTTGACTTTGAAAGGCGTTAGCGCCGTCCAGAGTATAGATAAAAAATATTTTTACTCGCGCAGGTTTCTTAATGTTTGATGGCTCAAATGAAATGTGAAAATCTGAAGATCACTTTTGTAAGATATAAAATTAATCAATTAATTTTCCTAGCTGCTGCAAGAGTTTAAATTGAAGTACAAAATTCCTTTAAAATCACACGGCTAAATTACAGGGCTATTAATAACTTTAACTAGGGTTCATTTGTCGCAGAATTTAAATAGGCTTTCCAATGGTTTAAAAAAATATATTTTTTCTGTATTCTGGACCTTTCGAAGTCAAGACCAATTTTTAATAGGTCACCCGGTTATAGTCATCCGATACCATCCGTCAGTAGTATGTATTTTTGGCTCACAATTCACCTGTTTTGGTTAAAAACTCTATTTGATTGAAAATTAAACTATTTTTTTAAAACCTCATCATTTCTGGAAGAATATTCACCTATTTTGGATAGAAAATTCACCCTTTGAATTGAAAATTCATCTTTTATGGTAGAAAAGTCATCTTTCTTGGTTGAAAATTAACTTTTTTTTTTTTGCTT
Source organism: Andricus curvator (assembly GCA_932195095.1). NCBI lineage: Eukaryota > Metazoa > Arthropoda > Insecta > Hymenoptera > Cynipidae > Andricus > Andricus curvator. The sequence goes on from CAKNYM010052677.1 coordinate 47,402, forward strand.
CACGGTTCGAATATTTGGTTGTTAATGCAACGGTTTGGTTAAAAATTTATTTTGTTTTTGAAAATTCGCCTTTTTGGCTTGAAAATTCAACTATTTTTTTCTGGTCGAAGATTAATCTTTTTTTGTTTGAAAATTGGCCCATTAGGTTGAAACTTTATCTTTGAAGGTTGAAAATTCAACTGTTTCTTTGAAAACGTAACTATTTTGGTGAATTTTTAATTATTTTATTGAAAATTCCACTACTTTGTTAAAAATGTTTCTTTTTCAGGTTGAAAATTAAACTGTTTTTCGTAAAAAATTCAACTATTTGGTTGAAAATTCAAACATTTGGTTAAAAATCAACTTCTTTCTTGAAAATTCAAGTTTTTGAGTTTAAAATTGTACTGTCTTCCAAAAAATTTGTCTTCTTAGCTTGAAATTATTTTAAATAGTGTTATTGATTCTTAGTCTTACATTTTTCTTGAAAGTCTAGTATTCTATTTTTGATTCAGAAGTCATCTTTTTTGCTTCAAAATTCTACTATTTGGTTAAAAAAGTAATTTATTTTGTTGAAAATTCAACTATTTGACTTTTCGATTATTTGGTTGAAAATTCGTCTGCTTTGTTGAAAATGTAATTATTTTGTTAAAAAAGCATATTTCTCGCGTTGAATATTGAACCATTTTGTAGAAAATTCGTCTTTTTGGCTGAAAATTTTAACAATTTTTGGTAGACAATTCAACTATTTGGTTGAAAATTCAAATATTGGATTGAAAAATAACTTTTTTTGTTGAAAATTCAACTTTTTCAGATGAAAATTCAATTGTCTTCTAAAAAAATCAACATTTTTTCTTGAAAATATTTCAATTAGTGTAATTATATTTTTTGGTTGAAGATGCATGAAAACTGTAAACTGAAAACAAACAAAACAAACAACTGAAAACTTAACTATTTTGTTGAAAATGAAGTTTTTTGCAGAAAATTCAACAATTTGGATGAAAGTTGCACCATTTTGTTAAAAATTCACTTTTTTGGTAGAAGATTCATCTCTTTGGATGAAATTTTTTTTTTGAGCATTCATTTCTATTGGTAGATATGTCCTCTTTTTTGTTTTAAAGTGCAATTTTTTGCCTACAAAAAATCTGTTTTGGTAGGGGATTCAACTATTTGTGTGAAAATTAGTCGTCTTTGGTTGAATTCCACTGTTTTTAATTTAAAACTAAAATCTTTTTTCGTAGAAAAGTCATCTTTCTTGGGTTAAAAGGAACTTTAAGGTTAATCATTGAATTGCCTTCTAAAATACTCATAATTTTGACATGAAAATTCATTTATTTAGTTGACAATGCAACTGTTTTTTGTTAAATTTTAATCTTTTTTATTTAAAAGTTCACCCGTTCGGTTGAACATTCATCTTTTTAGATTGAATTATTTTTGGTTAATAATTCCACTATAGTTGGTTGAAAATTGAACTAATTTGTTAAAAATTCATTTTTTTGGTTGAAGATAAATTTCTGGCTAAAATTCAACTATTTTGTTAAAAAATCATTTTTTTCTGTTGAAGATTCATCTCTTTGTTTGAAAATTTAATTATTTTCTTCAAAATTAACTTTTTTGTTGATAGTTCACCTTTTCGGATTGCAAAGTCAACGGATTTCTAAAAGTTTCGACTTTTTAGCTTGTAAACTCACGTTTTTTGTTGAAAATTCATCTCTTTTGGTATAGAAATTTTTGGGTTAAAAACTCAACTATTTGGTCTAAGTTCTAATATATTTTGACTTAAAATCTTAAGATAGTCAGTAATTTGACCATTGGGATACGTATTGATATTAAAATGAGTAACTCATTAATAATTCATTAGATGTGTTGTAACTCAGCCTAATATAGAGAGTTTGGAATTTAGATAGATATTTGTTATGATTTTTTGGCTTGGGAGATGATTATCCTAATGTGGGAGATACTTGGAAGCCCACGCACGGTAGCGTTAGATTTAGTAGTTAAGATCGAGGTTAAAATGACCTGTGAATAATTTGCTTGCTGACTCAAATCTAGTCGAGAAAGACTATTTTGTTAGCGAAATTAGTGATGATGGGAGTTCTGTTTATAAACAGCTTTTTTAAATAGATGCTTTCTAGCGAAATTTACGTGGCAGCTATATTTTCAAAGAATTGTAAACATTTCGTATTGTGGGAAATAATTCGCAGGGTTAAAATAAATAAATTTAAAATCAATTTTCAACGAAATAATAGAATGGTTCAAAAGAAATAAAAAAGATCAATTCTGAACCAAAAATATAATAGTAGACTTTTCAACTAAAAAGAAAGACTAAGAGTACAATAATTGCACTCTTTTCAAAGTTTTAATTATTAAAAATTTTTGTTTAAAAAAACGTGGAATTACGGACACAGTTACCGACATCGAGATCATTCCACAGCTCAAGTGGTTCGTATTCATGCTAAATTTCTAGAAGCTTCTCGAAGGTTATCGATTATGTCATAAAATGATATTAGGCAATTGTGAGTAACAAATTTTGCGCAAATAACTTCAAAGTTATTTATTTAAAATTCGTTACTTACAAATGCCCAGTATAATTTGATGACTTTATTAAAAACTTAGCACGGACACGAACCACTTTAGCTGTGGAATAGTCTCGATGTCGGTAACTGCGCCGGTAACGGAATTTATATTTAGAACCAGCCTTACTTATCTACTAATTTTCTACTAGTTTACAGACTTATCCATAAAGATAAAAAGTTTAATCTCAAATTGTTATTAAAGAAAATTATATTATGGTGCGAGGAATAGAAATTTTTGTTTGAAGCAGTAGAATTAATGATGTTTGAATATCAGTAGCAATCGTATGTCTTGATCTTGATCTCGATTGCGATTTGATTTTTTGACTGGCCTCGCAAATGTGGTAGCACTCGGATGAATCTTTTTTTTTCTTCTGCCTTGAGAATTGAGGCTCCAAGCATCCCCGAGGCCGTCTTCTTGTCTTTTCTCGATCAGTGTTTTTGTCCACCTTTTACATTAAATGCTGCTTCGATGCTTCTGAGTTAATAACAATTATCCTCACTGACAATCAATGTAAGGTTATTATGACGTTTGCTGCGAAAGGCGCTTCCACATTCCACTCAGAAAAATATTTGTCTTGACTTAAAGAAACCGTTTCATTAACATATTTATTTTTTCATTTAACCAAAATTAATTTCAAAGTGAAGAAAATGATTTACAATTAAAGAGAAAGCGTCTCGGGTAGATTGTTGAAAAGGAGACGTAATAAAAAAGATTTTTTCTTAACAATTCTTTTGAAGAGGTCACAGAATTTGTCTTAATTTATTAAATTTAATATATTAATTATGTATTGACTAATTTGTCAGTTCATTTTATTTAAAAGATAGAAGATGGGTTTCGATAAGGTGGTTTTATTTTTATTATAGAAAGAAATCTTTATTTTTTAATCTTTGAAAAACCACCCCGTATTTTTCTTCAATTTGGTCAAGAATGATTTCATACCTTATACTTCTTTTTGTTTAATTTTTCAGAGGTCCCGCTAGGTCGTTTTAGGTAAAAAAAATGCTTCATTTTTGAATAAAAAAGATTTAACTACTTTTTTAGAGGTCGAGACTAAATTTTGTGGACATTTTCAATTTCAAATATCACCTAATTCGACAATAGCTGCAACGGTTCTTGAAATATTCTCAAAAAATTAAAAATCAAATATAAGAAATTTACACTATGTGACAGGAATTTTAAATTCATACAATTCGTTAATAATATATGATACATTTTCAATTTTTGAATTCTGGGAGATAATTATGTAATTTTATTTCTCTTTCACCTAAATTTCAAATTCACCCCACTTCAGTTTTTTTGGCAAAATTCACAGCGGATTTCAATTTTTTTGACAAAAAACTATTTTCTATTATGGAATATTCTATAAACTATTTTTCTATATATGGTCCGCCCTATAAAATTAACAAATTCGGCCTAAGTTCATCTAAAAAACTAAATATTAACTAAAATAGAACACACTCAATTTTTGGTCAATTTTTTCTATTTTTTGTTCTTAGTTTTCTAGATTATTTAAAGAACCATTGCAGCTATAAGAAAAAAGAGATGATATTTGAAATACAACTTAAAAAGCGCATGCAAATACATCAGAAAAAAATCCAAGAAGGTCAAAGATTGAAAAATAGACAAACAACAAAATTAAAAAATGCTCATGTTTCAATTTTTAAAATGTTTTTTAATCAGTAAATAGCTTTTGATTAATTCTCCAATCAATTTTTTGGAATGTATTCCATTCATTGCAGAACCTTGAGTTGTTTAAAGTATTTTCCAAATAAGCTAGAAACAAATAATTAGAAAAAAATTACTATTTGAAAAACTAAATCTTTCTTTTTTGTTTCCTTTGACTTTTAAATTTGTTTCTAATGTATTTTCATCAGTTGAAAGGTCTTAGATGCTTGAAACATTTTTTAGTGACATTTAAAAAGATTATAGCGTGGAAAAACAAAAACTAAAAAAATTATTATTCATAAAAATAACAAAATTATGAAGATAACAATTTTTTCAAATACGCAGTTCACTAACATGTCAAACCAAGCCATGTAACAATCAACTATTAATTAATTATACTGTATTAGAGGTTCCTAATATTTCGTTGAAATTTTAATTTTTTTTTAATTTTAACAATGTTGTTGAAAAGTGATCCTTTTTAGTTGAAAATTCAACTATTTACGTAAAAAGTTAAATCATTTGGTTGAAAATTAACTTCTTTGTTAAAAATTAAATTTTCGGGTTGAAAGTTCATCTTTTTTGTAGAAAATGATTTTTTTTGCGTTGAAAGTTCCACACTTTAGTTGAATTTTTTTTCATACTTGACTGAAAAATTCTTTTTGGTTGAAAATTCATCTTTTTTTGGAAAACTCATTTCACTTGGTAGAAATTTCATTTTTACATTCTCATCTAGAGAAGGTATTAGATTTGTGTAAAATTT
>CAKNYM010052677.1:73686-131002 GCA_932195095.1 Andricus curvator
CTGGCACTACTACATGTTTTTGACCAAAATTACCGGGCACAAAATTTTTTTTCTGCAGCATAAATTAGCACTAAATAGGCACTAAATTATGACATAGTGCCCATATCGATATGACAATGTTGTAATTCCAGCTTCCGGGACCTATCAAATTTTGTATTCGAAATGATAATTTTTCGAGCTGGAAAAGGGAAGGAAAAAGTTCTGTCGCAACCTATCCCTTTCCGAGCTTTACGATTTCTTTACAAAAATTGTCAGAATTATTCTATTTGGAAATTTATGATCAAAAAGACTTTACTATTCATGCGTCAACTTGAATTATGTCGATGAAAAAAAAACAGATGATTCAAATATTATAAATTACCATAACTTCCATACTCATTAATAAAATTTATTAATATTATAGGTCAGCCGATTCGTTTCGAGCCAAGGAATCTTTTATATTCTTGCATCAATTTTTTATTATGTTGAAGAAAAAAGTTTTACTATAAAAAACCGTATTTTCAAATATTATGCATTACCATAGCTTCCTTACTCTTCAATAAAATGTATCAATATTATAGGTCAATCGATTCGTCTCGAATCAACGCATCTTTTCTGTTCTTGCACCAACTTTGAATTATGTTGATAAAAAAAGTTTTACTATAAATAACCGATTTTCAAAATATATAAATTACCATAGCTTCCTTACTCTTCAATAAAATGTATCAATATTATAGGTCAATCGATTCGTCTCGAACCAAGGAATATTTTATATTCCTGCATCAACTTTGAATTATACTGATGAAAAAAGTTTTACTATAAAAAACCGATTTTCAAAATATTATTGAGTGCTAAAAAAAATGCAATAAATATTTTTAAAAATCCTTTTGTCAGTTTCAAGATATTAGTTGTGAAAATAAGCCCTGCAAATTTCATCAATTTCGCTGCAACCGTATTCAAGTTATCATGTTCAAAAAAAGTGTGACATCCACACACATCCGCACACACACACACACACACACACACACACACACACACACACACACACATCCACACACATTCGCACAATTGCTTAGAACATTGTATTAGACGTTTTTAAATTGAGGAAGGTTTAATTAAATCAATTAAAAATTGTTGGAAAATGTTACCATTACAAAGCTTCCTCTATGAGGAAGCAAAAAGGCTCAATATTCCAGGGCTCGGATTGTGCAACTTTTTTTTTTAAATGCAACTTTTTCGACTTTTTTCTTTAAATGCAACTTTTTGCGATTTTTTTTTAGAAAAATGCGAATAATAAACTTTTTCCGTTTTTCTCAGAGGATCTCTATTTTTAGATTCAATTTTAGTCACCCTAACACTTTTAAACTTGAAATTCAAAACTAGAAAATTCAACTGTTTTGTTGAACATTCGCCTTTTTGTATAGAAAATTCATCCTCTTGGATTGAAAATTCCTCTTTAATGATAGAAAATTCATCTTCTTTGGTTGAAAATTCATCTTTCTTAGTTGAAAATTATGATTTTTGTTAAAAATTCATCTATTTTGTTGAAAGTTCAAACTTTATTCTACACAATTCGTCTTTTTGCTTGAAAATCAACTATTTTCTTTAAATTCAACTATTTGGTAAAAAAGTCATCTTTCTTGGTTTAAAACAAAATATATTTGTTGAAAATTAACCTTTTGAGGCTGATAATTCAACTGTCTTCTAAAAAATTCGTCTTTTTGGCTTGAAAATTCAACTATTTGTTTAAAAATTCATCTTTCTTTGTTGAAAATAATGGATTGTTGAAATTTCAGCTTTCAGATTTATAATTCAACTGTCTTCTAATAACTTCGCCTTTCTGGCTTGAAAATTTAAATTTTGTTTAAAAATGCAACTGTTTTTAATTGAGATTCAATCTCTTTTATTGGAAAATTGGACCATTTGGTTGAAAAATAAATTATTTTGTTCAAAAGTCATCTTTTTTGGTCAAAAATTCAACTGTTTCAATGAAGATTCATCGTGTTGGATAGAAAATTCGTCCTTATGGATTAAAATTTCATCTTTTATGATGGATAAATAATGTTTTTTGGTTGAAAATTTATCTTTCTTGGTTGAAAATGAACATTTTTGGTTATCCAACTGTATTCTACAAAATTCGTTCTCTTCCTTGAAAATAATTTTTTTTGTAATATAACTATCTGGTTGAAAATTACTTTTTTTTGGAATTCAACTATTTGATTGAAAATTCATATTTCGTTGTAAATGCAACTGTTTGGTTGAAAAGTGATTTTTTTTTAATTCAACTATTTTGTTGAAAATTCAAGTATCTTGTTGAAAATTCTATATTTTTTTTTAAAGTTCAACTTTGTGGATGTAAATTCATCTTTTCGTTCAAGATTTATCACTTCGGTTGAAAAGTAAACTATTTTGTCGGAAATTCTTCTGTTTTTGTTGAATTCAACTGTTTAATTTAAAGCATATATTTTTTTTTTAATTCAACTCTTTGGTTTAAAATTCATCTATTTTGGTTGAAAATTATCTTTCTGTTGAAAATTCTACTTTTCGGTGTGATACTTCAACTTTTTGGTTCAAAATGCAACTGTATAGTTGAAATTTTTTTTTTTAATTCAACTATTTTAATGAAAATTGATCTTTTGGGTTTGAAACCCAATTGGTTTTTTAAACCATTTCAATTTTTAACATGAAAACTTAGCTCTTTTGTTAAAAGTTCCTCTTTGTGTTAAAAAATCATCTATTTTTGTTGAAAATTCAAATACTTTGTTGAAAATTCTCTATATTTTGTCTTAAAATCTTAAGAATTTAAAGCGTCTCAAATTGAATTAAATATTGTTACTATATCAATTTATTCGCATATTTTGATGAAAAATCACCCTATTATCTCTGTTTCCATATCATTTTGGGCTGTGATGTCTGAATTATTAAAAAATTATTAATTTCATATTGAAATTATACAGTCTTAAAATCGAACCCCTAGTTGTTGAGTAATTTCAAGTTTAACTTGTTTAAAATAAATTGTCCTGAAGTTCAAAATTAATGTAAATTGTAAACTTCTCTTATTTGAAAATAATCTAAGTTGACAAGTTTAACAGTTCAGAAAGAAATATTTTAAACCCAGATTTAGAATCCTTCAACCTGAATGACTATTGTTAAAGAATTGTTCTAACTGCAATGCGGAAAAAATTATGCCTAATGGTAATTCGGAAAAATACAAATTAGGTCAAAGCTCATTTCGGAAAAACAGAAAATGGGGGAAATTGTTCTTCTGTAATCTATCAAATGAACTTAAGCAAAATAGGAATTCGGAAAAGTAGAATTTGGTGTATATTCATGTCCCTTTTTTTATTTAATTCGGAAATTACACATTTTTTAGTTCAAGTGTATGGTTGTCTTGTATAAGATTTATTTTTTAATCATAATAATATTTGTATTGAAGTTTTTAATACAAAAGTTTTTCTCCCCTTGGTTTTAGAAACCAGGGCTACAAACTTAGCTCTTATGTCTTTCTTTCTGCTTCCTTTACCCCAATGAACCCACTGAATGTCGGGAAACTCATAAAATCTTATTATGAGAAAAGAGTGTTGAGTGTCATTGTAAAATTTCTGGAAGGCCTGAATGTTTTTTTCATTATTAGATTTGATACTTTTCGCTTTATTTCAACCTTGTTTATTTTCAGCAAAATATTTAAGAATTAAAATCAGACCTACAGATTGTGGATTCCATGCCGGACTCACACAAATCAGACTTTTACATCGTCCATTTTTTTAACTTTGGCTACTTATTTGTTTAGTAGAGAAAACACAGATTGTCAAATATTTCACTTTCAAAAATTTTGTTTTGAAAGTTGTTGCACTTTTTATGTCTTGGACACTTTTTCAGTCTCTAAAATACCAATTACACTAGTTCTAATTTTTGAGGTTTCAGGTAATTCCAACAGGTTTCATTGTTGTTTTTCATATTTTTAAACAGCAAATTTTCCCGAAAAATCAATTGGAACTTCAAAATTTGGATTCCTCAGGATTTTTATACGAAAATAAAAAGTTTTAGGTTATTAGATTGAAACCGATCTAAACGGAACAGCCTTGAGTGAACTAGTACAATTGGTGTTTTAGGGATTCAAAAAGTGTCCAAAATCATTGGTCATTTATGTTTTCTCTACTAAAGAAATAAGTAGCCCAAGTTTGAAAAAAAATCTTTGATGCAAAGGCCTGGTTTGTGTGTGTCCTGCTTGATCCACCAGGAGTGTTTGCAATTTTATTTTGAAATATCCTTGTGTTCGAAACTAAGGAATATACAATTTCCTAAGTAAAAAGCGGTTAGAAATTTTGAAAGCTCCTCACGTTTCTAATAATTCCTCTCTTGATCAGATAAAACCATATGATGCTGAGCAAGATTATGAATTAATCAAAGCTTGATTCGCATCAAATTATGAGTACCACCTTAACCTAACGGACTTTCGAAAAAGCGATATTGGCAGGATGGTATCAGAGCACATGTGCTAGGATCATTCAATCCCTTCAATTAAGCCCGATCGACGAAATCTGGCGAGAGACTATATATTGCAGAGAAAGCGCGTGCCGTTGTAAATCTTTTTTCTTCTTTTTTTACTCTACCTCTCTCTTGCTTCGAAAACTGGACAAGGCCACTAATGAAAGCGAAAAGGAATTTATCGGTCGTATAAATTGTCTCGCAAGACCAAACCCTTGATAGATCGTCTAATACGTTCAGAAAGATGTCCAGACTAACATATATATATTTCGCTCTCGATAGTACGAAGAAAGGAAAATAAAGACTTGAAGGCGATGAAAAGCGAGCGAAAGAAAATTAAAACGAAGCGAGGATTTTTTTATTAGCCTCTTTAATCACGTTTTACCGCAATTTTGTATTTTTGGAAAGAATTGTATAGGAAAGGTTTGTAAGAAAATGCGTTGTATTTGTCATGAATGCTACAGAATCAAAGAGGGTTTCATAGATGTACCTATTAATACTATTAAACTTTTCCTTTTCTTGTATCAACATTATTTTTGGTTTACAATTTGTATTCCTTCAACTTCATATTTCTTTATTAATTATTGATGAGGGTAAGGGAAATGTTGCTAGAAGGGGTTGGTATTGCTCATTGCTAAGAAAGTTGCTATTTACTTTTTCAAATTAGTGGTTGTCATTGTGTCTAGTTGGTGTTAATGGATGTCAACCAGGTGAGAAAGTTAAATAAAGGATGTTAGAGTTGTTGGTATACTGGTCCAGTATTTTAGTTGTCATTGTGTTTTTAATTAAATTATCATTGTGAGTCGGGGGTTATTTTCGATTGTTAGTATTATAGGCAGAACAAGAAAAGTTTATTGTTGCCGTTGATAGATGATTTTTATTGGTTAATTTATGTAAGCTGACTGTTCTTTCGTTGCTACGTGATAGTCGTGGAAAAATGTTTCCGACACTTTCTACATTTCGGATAGATTGTCATGCGTGGCTAAAAAAAGCGTAATCGTTGTTTATAGGAGATTTCCTTTCTTTACTGCTAGGGAATTGTCGTTGAATGTTTCTGTGGAGAAATGTTGGTATCGATGGCTGCTAAACATTCAATTGTTATCAGTTTTCATTGGAAGATCCTATTACTAGTCGGTACTAGAGGATAGTGATTGCAGGTTTCTATCAAGAAATATTGTTGCTATGATCTTTATTTACCACTTCAATAAAAGATGTGCTTCATTATATGTTGCTGGAGTATCTTGATATGGAAATAGCCTAAGAAGGTTCCTGTTAGCCACTGCTATGGGGATTGTTGTTTATCCTTTTGATAGGCTCTCTTATTTTCTATTCCTAAGAGATAGGCATTGAATGTCATTTATGTTATCAGCGGTCGCTAAGAGGAAGTTATGTTAGGGAAGTTTTCTCATTGGTCTCGTTTCATGCGAGATTATCATTTACAGCTTCTATACGGGTAAGTTGTTATTTCCCGTGGCTAAGGAAAATTGTTTGCTGTTGTTAGGGGAATCAGCATTGGTTTTCCTTATTGAAGAAGATTGTTTTGGGCTGTTGTTAGGGATTTTTTGTTCTTAAATTATTTATGGGGATTGTAATTGACTCATGTTACTATGAAAAGAAGTTTTTATTGGTTAATCCTAAACTGATTGTCATTAGCTGGTTTTATTGTTTTTTGAGGTTGTAAAATTTATTGTCAAAGGAGAGGGTTTTTGTACTAGAAGGAGTTATTTATTTAAGGAAGGTTTTGGCTTACGAAGCCCTAAAAATACTAAACCCTTTATATTATCAGGACTCGTTGCCTACCTCTTGAACTCGAAAAGTGTCGAAAGTTGTTTTCAGTCAACTTGCTAACCAGTGAACTCGTAAAGGGCGGAAGGAGCCCCGAAAATAACAATCTACAACTGAAATTGGCTTGTAAAACTTGACTTCAGAGAAGCTTTGTGATAACAAGTTCTAAGTTGCAATCTACATGAGATCAAAAGGGGGCAAGATAGAGGGAATGATTCACCGAGATTATTAGTTTTCCACGTGGAATATCCCTGGGTAGGACAACTCGATATCATCGCTTAATTAGGCAGAGAGATACCCGTAACGGGAGTCCACCCGCAGGCAATTCGGACGCGCTGGACCCTTCAATAAACCTACTTAGCATCGATCGATATTTTTTCAGATGACCACATCTCGTTAGTCACCTCCACTCTGAGTTACCCTATATTGGGGAAATGTTATTTTAGATTCATTTCTTTATTGGAAACAAACACCTTTAGGGTCATGGAGCGTCCATTAATTACGTAAGGCTTTTTTTAAAATATGCTAATTAACACCAGTTTTAGCTGCTAGGATTACTTTTTATACTATCATACATATGATAACCCGTGAATTCATTTGGGAATTTGATAAATCCTTTTAAAAAAATGTGTAATCATCTGAAAATTCTTTGAAATCCTTTGAATTTGACGGATGTAGTGCATAATCTTTCTAAACCCCTTTAAACCGATTAAGCTCTTTGAAAATTTCTTAAAACCCATAAAAATCCCTTATAAGCCTTTAAAAACCGTGGAAATCCCTCAAAATCTCTGAAAATCTGTTAAAATCTTTGAGACTCGGTAAAATATTTTTAAATTTTACGAGATCCCTTCAAAATTCACTGAGATTTTTAAAATCCCTTGAAACCCTTTGAAATATTTTGAAATTCTTTGAAATCTTTGGAAATCTCTTAAAGTCCCTTCAAATCTTCGAAATCGTATTAAAATATTCTGATATCCTTTAAAATCCTTTTAAATCCTGGCACTTATTTTCAAATATCGTAAAATCCTTTAAAATCCTTCAAAAACGGTAAATGTCCTTGAAATTTTTGTAATCCCTTTAAAATTGATTGCAATCTTTAAAATCCGTTGGAATCTTTTCGAATCTCCTGAAATCCCGTACAATGTATTGAAGTCCATTAAAATCTCTCAAAAGTCATTAAAATTCCTTAAACTCCTTTATAATGTTGGGAAATCCTTCGCAATTCCGATAAATCTTTTTAAATCTCACGACATCCTTTAAAATCCGTGAATGTACTTTGGAATATTTTGATATTCATTCAAATCCTTTGAAATCCCTTGAAATCATAGAAACTCGTTTATATCTCTTAAAATCCGTTAAAACACTTTAAATCCTTTAAATCTCTCCAAAAACCATGAAAATCCTTGAAATTGCTTGAATTCTTTAAAATCCCATAAAAATCCCTTATAATCCGTTTAAATCCATGGAAATCCCTTAAAATCTCTAAAAATCTTTTAAAATCTTTGAAATCCCGTGAAAGATATCGGAATCTTACGAGATCTCTTGAATTTTTTGGAAGCCCTTCAAAATATAGGAAAATCCTTTGAAAATTCGTGTAATCTTTTTAAATCTAACGAAATCCTCTAAAATTCGTATCTGAGCTTTGGAATCTTTTGAAATATATTAAAATCCTTTAAAATTCCACGAAATCTTTGAAACCCGTTTATATCTCTTAAAATCCTTTAAAAACCTTTAAAAATTGTGACAATCTTTGAAATCGTTTAAAATTTTTAAATACTATAAAAATTTCTTTTAAATCCTTTTCAATCCATAAAAATCCCTTTAAATCTCTAAAAATCAGTGAAAATCCTATAAATTCTAAGAAAGATGTCGAAATCTTACGAAATCCCTTTAAATCTTTAAAATCCTTTCGAAATTCATTGCAATCTTTCCGAATCTCTTAAAATCCCTTACAATAAATTAAAATCCATTAAAAATCTTTTAAAAGCCATTCAAATTCCTTAAAATCCCTCTTATATTGGGAAATCCTTCGAAATCCCATGAAATCTTCGAAATGTCATTAAAACCCTGGATATTCTTCAAAATTCGTGAAAATACTGCGGTATCGCATAAAATCTTTTAAAATTCTTTGAAATCCCGAGACTTATTTTTTAATCTCATGAGAACCCTTTAAAACCCTTTGAAAACGTGAAAACCCTTTTGAAGTCTTTTGAAACCTTTTAAAATCCCCTGAAATCTTTTGAAATTTTAGAAAAAAAAATTGTATTCCTTCATATCTTCGGAATACCATAATAATCCTATTATATCCTTCACAATTCGTGAAAATACTTCGGAATCACATGAAGTCCTTTTGAATCCTTTTAAATCTCGTGACTTGTTTTGAAATTTTTCATAATCTCTTAAAATCCCTTGAAAATTTGAGATTCTCTCTGAAATTGTACTAGGTAATTTCTTCAGACTTTTGAAATCATTTAAAGTCATTCGAAATCTTACCCTCAAACTTTTGGAATCTCTTGAAATCTTTTGAAATTCTTTTAGATCTCATGAAATCCCTAAAAAATTTGGTAAATCTCGTTCAATTTCCTAAAATCCCTTAAAATCTTTTGAAATACTTCCAAATGACTAGAAGTCTTTCAAAGCCCTCAAAATTCTGAAATATTGTTTTCACACTTTTTTCCTAGAAGGGGAAGTGAAGGGAAATTATGGTAGGGAAATTAGGGAAATGAAGAGTGGGGCCGTATGGGAAGCAGCGGAAATAAGTGGCGAAGGGATATTGGGGAGGAGATGTAGGGGAAGTAAGGGGATATTAAGGGTGAGGAAGTAGGGGACGTTAGGGCAAATCAGGGAGGGGAAGTAGGAGAAGTGAGGAGAAGTAGGGGAAGTAGGAGAAGTGAGGAGAAGTAGGGGAAGTAGGAGAAATAATTGGAAGTGTGGGATGGTATTGAGGAGAATTGAGAAGTGGTGGGAGGACTAGTAGGATAGTACGGGTTAGTAAGGGAGTGTGTGTGTTAACTCTGGAAGGGAGGAGAGGAGGAAGTAGTAGAGGAAAAAGTTATGGAAGGGAGGGGGAGGTAATGGTGAAGTGAGTGGAAGGGAACGTCGCGTCGCGTCGATGAACGTAGGAGGAGTAGGGAAGGGAAAGTATGGGAGGGGGAGGATTGAACGAGTTAATTAACATCTTATTAGGCTACGAGCAGGGGGGTGACACGATTTTCTCTTTTGCATTAGAGGCGCGTGTCAGTTTTGTGAAGAGCGGCGAGTCGTGAAGCATTGGCGCCACCTCCACGACGCCCGGTCTGCCCGTTGTCTGTTATGATTTTGCATACACAAACTCGTGAAATGTCATAACTTTATCGTCTATTTGCCATATTTTATTAATTTACGGATACATGTGTTATAACAATGGGGGGGGGGGCATCGATGTATAGCACCGAACTGTCTATCAGGGTACGACTCAACCCGCTCAAACGGAGTAAAACAGTGCATTTTTCCGTTCTAAAAAATGAGGTTGACCGTTGGCACCAAGCAATTAAGCATGACAAAAAGGATTTTATTGTTAAACCTGGAAATGTAGTTTGTGAAGATCACTTTTTAAAGGATCAAATAATTTGGAAAAAGAAAGTTTTAGCTCCGGATGGAACGGTTATGGCGATAGGTATGAGGATTTGTTTACACCGATGTTGTTTAACCTAAAATAATTGAATGGCTCTGACGGTTTCATGACTACATTGATTTTTCAATTTTGATATATTTTTCTTCTTGTAAAACTTGTAGATTATTGTAATAGTGTGTAACATTATATTTTTATTAGTTTTTGAAATTTTAAAAATATTTTAAAACCCTTACTATCTTTAAGAAAATTGTAAAAGTAACATTAATGACAGTTTTGAATTATCGCCGAGTTTCGACATTTATTACTTTAATAGGAACGTAAGTTCTATTATTTCGGTCTTGCGATCAATTTGAATAAAAAATACTTTATTAGGTATAATATAAGCCTTTATCGGGTATAATTTGCCTGAGGATGACCAACAGATTGAGGTCGAAACGTTGCGAGATTGTAACTTTTTATAATTAAAGTATTGACTCGGAATACTCCTAGTCTTTTTTATTCAAATTGATCGTAAGACCGAAATAATAGAACTTACGTTCCTATTAAGGTAACAATTGAATTGATCAAAGGAAGATTTCACTTCTTAAAAATTGTTTTAAGAAGTTGTTTATTTTTATCAGTTCGAAATTTATGTACGATTACATTAATTTATTAATAAATTCAAGTACCAAAGTAAATTACAATTGTAAAATAATGATTTTCTTGCAGTCAGAATAGTAAAAGAAACCTAAATTTAAAAAAACGATAATTTTATGAAAAAGAAAGTCGCGACATTTTGTAAAACTAGCTTTGTTCAATTGTATATAATAAATTATTATGTTCTGTCTGCATAATAATTGCTATACTTTAATCGCAGTATATTCGTAAATAATTTAAATAATTATATTTATTTAAATAAATTAACCTAGCATTTATTACTCCTATATACCATCCTACTGTCTTTACCCCATATTTAATTTATATCTCCATCTTTTAATTCAATTTTTAAATAAATAAATGACTAAATGTACGTTAAAGTTAATAACTTTATTACTGATAATCTTTTAGCCATTTCACGATCAATACAATATACTGAATATTAAAAATTATGATTTTTAAATTTGCTTGTATATTTTTATTATAATGTAATAATAGATTAGGATCATTCGAGTAATTAAAAAATAGACAAAAAGTTTTATATATTATCATTTCAGAACATTTAGTTTATTTGTTTTAAACGGTAAATACGTAATCTTTATATTTTACCATTTCACTCTACTTGAAACTAAAAAACCGACATTTCCAGTGTATGTAAGGTCTATTTTTTAATCCTAGGTATTTTTTAAATTCTAGAAACAGTTAATCCTTGCCTAATTCAAGCTAAAAGTATTTAAATTATCCACAAACGTCCAAAATATTATAAAAACTGCGAAAAATACTAAATCTCCCATGATTCTAATCAGCTTTCATTCAAATATAGGGCGTGGCGCTAGTGGCGCCAGTGTTTCATTTTCTGCCGTCCTTCACAAAACTGACACAGCGCATTTGTATGGCGAGTCACCCCCCTGGCTACGAGACACTTTTTTGTAGGTGCGCAGTGCCTGATTTGATTAATTTTTGATATATTGAGTAAAAAATATGAAATATTTTCCCTTAGAGAAGAACAGGAAAAGTCGGGATAAAAATTTTGTTTATAACCATTTTGTTCCGAGGAATACAGTTTGAAACTGACACTGATTCAATTCCAGTTCAGCACCCACTCGATTTGATCAACTCGCTCCTTTGATCTGGAAGTGGATTCGAATCCTTTGCTCATAATATCTATTATGTTGGAACGCTATTTCAATTCAATTTCTTTTCAAAAGAATGGAAAGTACCACTTTTACTGTTTTATCTGCTAAAGGCCTGAAGAGCATTGAAGGGACGAGACTCTCTATAATTTTATACCAGTATATCCATTTCAATGAGAGAATCAACTTGGCTGAATTAAAGCACGTCAATGGGGGGTCACGTTTACGTTCAAATGAATCGTTTCTCTTTTATGTACCTGTTGAAGCTGCAGATTTATATTTCACTCGGAAAGATAACTCGTCGGAAATTAAATAAATAATTCCCGAGTTTGTTTTACTAATTAGGAATGATGGAGCAGACATGATTTTTTACGGTGATCATTGTAATAAAGTTACTAAACAAGTTTATTAAAAGCATTTATCAAGCTTTTAATGGTGTTGCCTCCTTCAAACGGTAAATAATTTATCTGTTTCAAAAAAGACAAATGAGAATTTAATTCATCGTTTTTTAAATCAGTAAATGAGCAAAACATTTTGAAAAATGTTTCAAACTGTTAAGGGTCTAATAATAAATACCAACTGAGATCAAATGTCTCTATGAATAAATACCGTCCATAAATTACGTAACACATTTTTTGTCAATTTTTTACTCCTCTCCACCCCCATGTAACAAGTGGTAATAAAATGGTTTAGACCCTCCCCCAACCCGGACTATTTTACGTAATTTTTTAAAATATTTTCAGCCATGTCTTATTAAATACAATTTCTTCAATTTGATCAATTTAAAAATAGAAATTTACAAAATAATAAAAAAAAGTTTTCAAATACAAAGACAAATCAGACAAGTCAAATTTTGTATTCGAAATGATAATTTTTCGAGCTGGAAAAGGAAAAGGAAAGGTTCTGTCGCACCCTATCCCTTTCCAGGCCTTATGATCTCTTTACAAAAATTATCAGAATTATTCTATTTGAAAATTTATGATCAACAAGTCTTTTCTATTCATGCGTCAACTTTGAATTATGTCGATGAAAAAAGTTTTTCTGTTTAAAACAGATGTTTCAAATATTATAAATGAGCATAAATTCCTTAATCTTCAATAAAGTGTATGAATATTATAGATCAATCGATTTGCCTTGAATCAAGGAATCTTTTCCGTTCTTGCATCAATTTTGAATTATGTTAGTGAAAAAAGTTTTACTATAAAAAACCGCGTTTTTAAATATTATGCGTTACCATAGCTTCCTTATTCTTCAATAAAATGTATCAATATGATAGGTCAATTGATTAGTCTTGAATCAACACAACTTTTCTATTCTCGCATCAACTTTAAATTATGAGAATGAGAACATTTTTACTATAAAAATCGATTAAAAAAATATATTAATTACCATAACTTCCCTACTCTTCAATAAAATGTATTAATATTGTGGGTCAATCGATTCTTTTCGAACCAAGCAATCTTTTGTATTCTTGCATCAACTTTGATTTATGTTAATGAAAAAAGATTTACTATAAAAAACCGATTTTAAAATATTATTGAACGTTAAAAAAAAATGCAATAAATATTTTAGAAATCCTTCGGTCAGTTTCAAGATATCAATGGTGAAAATAAGCCCTCCAAATTTCTTCAATTTATCTGCAACCGTTTTCAAGTTATCGTGCTCACAAAAAAATGTGACATCCCCACGCACATCCACACACACATCCGGACAATTACTTACAAAATTGTATCAGACATTTCTAAATTGAAGAAGGTTTAATTAAATGAATTTAAAAATTTTGGAAAATGTTACCATCACAAAGCTTTCTCTATGGAAAAACAAAATTATAAGAATTTAAAAATAATAAATCAACTCTCTCATTTTTACTATTCACAATTCAAGAAGTTTCAATTGAAAATCTATAATATTGAATAAATTTCAATTTAAAATATGGAAAATCAAATTATTTCAAAAAAGCGTACTAAGTTGCATTATTTTCTATTATAAACATTGATTATTGAAGAGTTTTCAATTTAAAATCTTGAAAATTCAAGAAAATCTTCAAAGTTTTATTTTGTAAATCTCCAAAATTGAATTATATATTTTTAAAAAGTTCAAAATTACATCATTGTAAACTATAAACGTTCCAAAATAATGAATCTTCAATTGTAAAACTTAACATTGAAGAATTTTGAATTGCTCAAAGTCAGAAACCTTTAAAATATAAATTAAAGAATTTTCAATTCTATATGTTAAGAATTCAATAATTTCCCATCGTAACTCTTCAAAATTGTTAGAGCTTTGAATTAAAAATATTTAAAATGGCAAAGTTTTCGATTTTGAAAATTCTCAATTAAAAAATATGAAAGTTTTAAGTTTTACCATTAAAAATCCTGTAATTTTTATGGTTTACATTTTAAATTTCTTCTATTTGAAATATTTATAATTGAACAGGCTTCACTTTCCATCTTCAAAATCATCCAAATTTAAGAATTTCGATTTATACATCTTTAAAATTGAAGAATCTTTAATTGAAAATCCTAAAAATGCATGAATCTATCATTTTATATCTTCGAAATTTAACTACATATTCAACAAAATATATTCAAAATATAAATCTTAAAAATTGAATAACTTTCAATATTTTCAAAATTCATCGATTTTAACTCCTCAAAATGGTATTGTAACTTTTCAAAAATGTAGAACTTTAAATCATAAATATTAAAAATTAAAGAGTTTTTAATTGTAATTGCTGCATATTTATTCATTTTTTTTATTTTTCGATTTTTAAATAAATTTAGTTAATTGCAATTTAACCATTCACATTCTATAAGTATTATGTAATATGTCACAATTACTTTAAAAAATGCGATACTTAATACTTGAATGGCTTCGTATTAAGAAAAATTATACCAAGCAAAATCTATAAATACCTGGAAATAACCTGAAATTTTCAGAGAATATTCTTCAGAATTTCAGTAGACACCGTGGAAATTTGAGAAATAAAATTAAAAAATATACTTAGTTTAAACTTAATATATCACCGAATTAAATTTATATTTATATCTTGAATAATGAAAAAAAAATTATTGTACTAAATACTAAGGTGTACATTTATTTTGTGTTTCAGGTACGTATGACTCCTAGAGTGGAACATTTTCTATTTCAAAATGGAATTTGATAATCGTATTGGTATGTAATCTCGGCATTAGACAATTTCAAGCCCCTTAAATCGACATTTTTTAATTTGGTCTGAGTTTTTTCAATTGAGTTCAATTCAATTTTTTAATGAAAAAATGAAGGTGTCTCCACCTGGAAAACCTTGAATTGCTATGGAATGTTTATATACCTGGAAAATCCTAGAAATTTCAGGGAGTTGTTTTCAAAGTCAGGGAATTTTTTCAAGTGAGCTTATATCTTTTTTTAATTGTAATATAAAATTATATAACAGTGCTTTTTAATACATAAAAGTAATTTTATAGTACTGGTATTAATCTTATTTTTATCAAACTGCTTTTTAACATTTTCACTAATCTCAGGAAAATATGTTTTATTCGAAATATTAATATTTTAAATATGCTTTTCCCGGGACAATTTTTCATTTCTCCTAAATTTAAATATTAAAAGACCAGAAAAAGTTGCTCGAAAAAACTCATTTCGAAATCCCCTAACTTTCCCTGACTTTTTCTTGACCAATTTTTGATTTTCCCTGGTCGTTATAAATTTTTCTTCTAGGTGGAATTTTCAACCAAAGAAATTCATCTTCAACCAAAATGATAAACTTGAAATCAATAAGATTAATTTCCGACCCAAAAATATGAATTTTTAACAAAATACATGAAATTTCAAAAAATAGTTAAATTTTTAACCATGGTAATGAATTTTCAACTAAAATGAGAAATCTTTAACCAAAAAAATAATTTTTAAACCAAGAAGAATAAGTTTCTACCAAAGAAGACGAGTTTTCAACCGAATAGTCAAATTTTTAACCAAAGTATTGAATTAATTGTCAACCAAAAATATTAATTTTTCACCAAGAAGATTAATTTTGTGCCAAAAAAGACGAAGTTTCGAAAAAATACATGAATTTTCAACTAAAAAAGATCAGTTTTCAACACCAAATGGAATAGTTATATTTAATGTAAAGAATTAATTTTTAACCATAAAAAACTAATTTTCAACAAAATAGTTAAATTTTTAGCCACAAAAATAAATTTTCAACCAAAAAGATGAACCTTCAAGCGACAAGATTCATAAAGATTACTTTTCTAGCAATAAAGACGAATTTTTAACAAAATGCATGAATTGTCAACAAAATAGTTAAATCTTCAACTGAAGAAGATCAGTTTCAATCGAAACTCGGAGTAATTAAATTTTCAGTTAAGAAAATTGTTTCTCGAAAAAAAAAAAAAAATTTCAACAATATAGAAACATTTTTAACCAAAGAAATGAAGTTTCAACTATAATGACAGATATTCAAAAAAAATTGTTTGATCCAAGTAGTTGAATTTTCTACCAAAAAGATGAATTTTCTATTCAAAATTTAATTTTCAGTAAAATACATGAGTTTTCAACTAAAAAAGATAAATTCACAACCAAATTCACAAAATGAATTTTCAACCATAATGATAAATATTTTTTTTTAAATTTGAACCAAATAGTTGAATTGTCGACCAAAAAAATGAATTTTCAACCATAAAGATTAATTTTCTACGAAAAAATACGACTTTTAAGCAAAATACATAAATTTTTAACTCAAGAAGATGAATTTTCAACAAAATACATGCATTTTAAACTAAAAAAGATCAATTTTCAACGAAAAATGGAAAAGTTATAATTTCAGTTTCAAAAATTAATTTAAAGAAAAAACGAGTTTTCAACAAAATAAATGAATTTTCAACTAGAAAAGATAAATTTCCAACCCAAAATGGAATAGTTTAATTTTTAATTATAAAATTAATTTTCAACTAATTAAAAACGAATTGTTAACAAAACAGTTACATTTTCAAACACGAAAAAAGTTTTTTGAATTAAAATAATGAATCATCAACCAAAAAAATGAATTTTTAACAACAAAATTATATTTGATATGTCAACATAAAACTTTTCAATTTGAAACCAAAAAAGTTTAATTCCACCAAGAAAGTTTTTTCAGTTAATAAAGAAAAAAATATTTCAACTAAAATGTGGAATTTTCAATCCAAAATACGAATTATCTACCAAAAAGATGGACTTTTTTGTTTGTAACAAAATTCTTGAATTTTGAACAAAATAATAAAATTGTGTGTTCATACCCTAAGTTTATAAATTATACAAAAAACTTTTTCGAGGACAAGATCTTAATTTAAATAATTGATTACAATCTGTACAATATGTTAATTATTTGTAATACTTTTTAGAACTTCCAGTTTTTTAGACAGTTTGATGTTTTCCTTTCTTTTTCAATAGTATTAATATTTCACACATGTCAAGTTTTTAAAATTAAATTGAACAGTCACAATGAGACTGCGCCTTCAGAAATAGTGAACAGAATTTAGGTCTGCGCAATAAAAATCGCGAATTTTCGTTTTCGGGCATGAAAAATCAGGAAATTTTCTGATAAATCAGGACTTCTGGTTACCATTTGTCTAACAATACAGAGAGAAGACAACAATGCAAAGAAATGTCTGGAGGGAATCTAGCCTTGGCTCCGCTTTAAATCTCTACTTCTAGAACATGGTTTTATTTTTGGCTCGAGAGTTACGTTTTCAGCCTTGGAAACAAACACACGTTTCGACGACTCTTAAAAACCTCACTTTATGTTGAAAAAGAAGTGTCATCGACGACCCTCTTACTTTCTTGAGAAATCACTCTCATAAAACACATGACAAGCATCATCACTGTCAAAATCACCCTAAGTTGTAAGGTTCTCAAGTTTAATGTGAAAAATTGCATTAGCCATTTAATAAAAAGGAAGAAGGGTTCTGAGAGTTTAAACTAATACGCTCCATTCTTTATTAATAATTCTTAACTTATTTTCATGTTTTTTTTAGGCTAATTCTGTATTAAATTTAGAAAAACTTGGTGAGAACTGATATTTAAAGAAGAGTTTCATTACGCAGCTCCACAAAAAAAGTAGGATGTCCGACGGACCAGTCGTTTAATCTGAATCTGAAGTCGGAATGCCGAAATTAGCTCTTGCTTTCTTCCTAATTTAAAAAAAAAACACTTTACAAAAAAGTAGGTCTTCTGATGGATCAGACTAGTCAATTCTTGCGTCTTTTGGGTCGCTAAATTCGAATCTGAATTCCTGATATAATATTGAAAAAACTTCATGGCACTACTTTCCTACTATTTTTCGAAAATACAATTTTTATTGATTTCAGAAAGTTTTAAACAAATGTAACGTCAACAAGTATTCCAATAAATATTTAACATAAAAATGCACTCGTCTTAGGCATTTCGTATTCAGGAACAAAATAATTAAAACCAAACGACCAGTTTTAGCTCGTTTGGTTGTTCGTATTTGGCTCGTGCTAAAGAATAAGGAGTCCTTTTCCAGCCTTCCCGATTTCCCAGATGAATAATTTTCCGAGGCCTCATCCGCAGGATCTCTGTTTTCTGGCAGCTGGATTTCCCTGACGAATAATTCAAACATGAGCCAGAAACAAGCCCCTGGAAAGGATACTCAATTTCCCTAACATGTTTCAAGATTCGCATGGGCTTTATTTTGTCTTCTCCTTCCTATTGCTGCTTCAGCTTGTCGGTAAAATGTAGAATAGGGTTGTTGCATATTTTCAAAAATATTATTTTCCTGATGAAATTGAAAGAGCACTAAAAATTGAATATAATTAGTTCAGGAAAGTTTGTTTAAATAGGTTTGAATATTTTTTTAATGTTTAAAAAGTATAATTTTTGAATTTTTTGCGGGAAGATGAGGCATTCTGATTGGACCAGCGTCGGAAGTAAGGGACCGACCATAGGCTACGTCAGTAGAAATGGAGAGTGACGTCAAATGACGCCGACCGCTCCGGTCATCTGACCGATTTCCCCTCAGCTGACTGTCTGACCGGACATTTTGGAAAAAGTGGAAATCATCTTATAAATAGTTATTGGAATATTTTTTACTAAATAATGTAAGATGAAAACAAAAACGGAACCATTTTTTACGGAATTTCAGGCTGTTAATGTCGTCAGACGGACAATTTCTCCGATTTGCGTGATTTTAGTAAGACATAAACCTACAAAAATCATTCGGAATTAAGCCACACAAGTTCATGGCAAATATGATATGTTTCTTTCAGGATCATTTGTTACTATTACTTATAAAAAGAAGTTTACGAGTGCTAACAAAACTATATTTTGGTTTTTATTGTAGTATAACGCTTTTACTTTTCAATTTTTTTTTTTAGATTTGAAGTTCTCAGGAAACTGAATAAATTCGTATTGCTTATTTTTAACAAAATACAGATCACTGGACTTTCAGTGTATAACAATTTTATTGAAAATTCATCTCTTTGAGTAGAAAATTAACTTTCTTAACTGATTTGAATGTTCATCACTTTAGTTGAAAATGCATCCCTTTGATTGAACATTAGTTTTTTCTTTGTTTTAAAATTAATTTTTTAACTTAAAATTTGTCTTTTTAGTATAAAATCAATCTTATTGGTTGCCAATTCATATTTTTGTTTAAAAACGTAATTCTTTTGTTGAAAATTTAACAAATTTATTAAAAAGTCATGCTTTTTGATTGAATATTCGTCTTTTTTGGCTAAAAGATCAACTATTACATGTTTTGTCAAAAGAATTTAACTTGAATAGAAATCAGAAAAAAAATTTTAAACGTTTTTTAAAATTACAGTTAAAATTATAGTTTTTATTTTCAACTTGAGAGTCAAAA
The DNA here is from genome assembly GCA_932195095.1 of Andricus curvator. Lineage (NCBI taxonomy): Eukaryota > Metazoa > Arthropoda > Insecta > Hymenoptera > Cynipidae > Andricus > Andricus curvator. Next base: position 93,182 of record CAKNYM010052677.1, read on the forward strand.
TTTATCAGGCTGAAAATTGGAGCTTATAGGTTTAAAATAGCTTGAAATTTTTCCCACTTTCGAACTTGAAAGTTTTCTTCAAATTTTTAACAGTTTACTCTAATGGTTTCAAATTCAAAGCGTTTTAATTTTGATTTTTCATAAAAATGAAATGTTTAGCAAGATAGACCTAAACGTTTCTGTTAACAACTCTTTTATAACTTTAAGCGTCTACATTTTCAAACTAAAAATATTGAAAATTATACAATAACAAAACCAAATTGACTACTTTATTTCGAAACTCTCAAAAAACACTTTCACTACTACAAATTCAAATCTAAAGATGTAAAAGCTTGAGCTATTCAAATTTAAACTAATTATTAATTCCTGAATTTTAAACGATGCTTAAGTAATTCGAAATTCTCTCATTTATGAAGTTTCATTGAAATTATTCTTTAAACGTTTTCAATTTAACATTGCTCTAATCATTAAGGTTTTCGTTTGGAAATTGTTTAATTTTGAACAATTTGAATTTGAAACGACAATATGTTGAACGTTTACATTCTAAATCATAATTCGTACAATTTTAAACGATATTTAAATTAAACCCAAGTAGTTTTGAATTTTGTCAAGATGAAATTATTGCAATTTTAACCTTTTCTATTATACAATTATTGAGAAATAAAGGGTTTAAATTGAAAATTGTATAATTGTGAAAAACTAGATTTGAAACGACAAAATGTTGAGCGTTTCAATTCTAAATCCAAATTTATACCATTTTGAATTATTTAAATGAAAACCAAATGCTTTTCTAATTTGTTAACATGGTATAATTTCTATTTGATCCTTTTATATTTTACAATTATTTATAGCTACAAACAATTTTGAATTTGAATTGTTCAATTTTGAACAATTTAAATTTGAAATGACAAGATCTTAAACTTTTAAATTCCAAATACAAATTTGTCCAATTGCAGTTATTTTAAGTAACCACGTATTTAATGTTGATAATGTAAATACACGATTAATGATAAAAAATAAAATTATACGATAAATGATATAGAACGTTAGCGCTCACGTTAGCGTAGGTATAGCACCAGCCAACTTTTAAACATACACATACAGGCTAGATTCACCTACCACAAGAAACTACCAACTGAATTTTATACCAGTTACTAATAAAAAGGTTTTCTGTACTTCATAGCTAAGATATTACTTTATTTTATGGGCATAATAACATGATTTCCACTTTTTCCACTTGTCCGGTCAGGTGACCGTCAGATTACCGGAAGTCGGTCATCTGACGATCACTCCCCATCTCTATACGTCAGGGGTCTTCAGCGAGGGGAAATTTGGTCCAATTTACGCCGAAGCCAGATGTCTCGTTTCCACCACTACGCCTCCTCGGTCACCACAGAAAACTTCCGTCTCACTCTTACAGCTCAGGGAGGTGGCGTAGTGGTGGTAACGAGACATGTGGCTTCGGAGTATTTACGGTCGAACTTCCCCTCGCTGAAGAGGCCTGGGCTACGTTAAAAAATTGAGGGTGGGGGGGGTTGTCACGCTAAAAACTACGGTTGTTAACAGAGGGGTGGCGGAAGGTTCAGTGAAAGTAACGTTACGAAATTAGATAACATTTAGTACGCTTCATGATGATAAATTTTAAAGAATTCTTTTTTTTCCTGTTTTTAAGAAACATACCCTTTCTCTCCTTTTTCTCGTTTTTTTCAATTAAATTCAAACTAAATTTATAGAACCCAACAAGAAAAATCCCAACAAGAATTAATCTTATTATTGAAAATGCAACTATTTTGTTATAAAGTCATCTTTTTGGTAAAAAATTCGGCTACTTCGTTGAAAATTGAACTACCTTGTTAAAAATTCTTTTTTTGTGTTGTACATTTATCTCCTTTTTTGAAAATTTAACTAATCCATTCTTCGAAAATTGATGTTCTGGGTTAAAAAATCATCTTTTGCTTCGAACACTTTTTTTGAAAATTCCCGTTTTTTCAAGATCTATTATTTTAGTTTAAAATTCATCTCTTTTGTTGAAAATGTAACTATTTTGTTAAAAATTCTTTTCTTTTTAGTTAAAAAATAATTTTCTTAACTAGCAATGTAACAATTCCATTTTTTGTTAACAATTGATATTTTTTATTGAAAATTGATATTTTCTAGTTAAAAATTCATCCTTTTGGTCGAAAATTGGCTGTGTCTAGTCGTCCCGAAAAATTGAAGGAGGAAAAGGGGATGGAATTCTCGTCCCGAAAATTCGGGACGACTAGCTAAGCTTATAAAAAATATTTTACTACTCATCCCGAATTTCGGGACGAGACACTTTGTCGAAAATTAGTCTTCTTGATTGAAAATTCATCCTTCTTGATTAAAAATACAATTGTTCAGGTCTAAATTCTTCTGGTTTGATAGAGGATTCAACAATTTGCTAGAAAATTCAACTTTTCGGTTGAAAATTAACATTTATCTTGAAAAATGATATTTTTGGGTAAAAAAATCAATCGTTTTGTAGATATTCGTCCTTTTGGCTTCAAAACTCAACAATTTTTTTTAAGATTGATGAATTTTCTTGAAAATTCGTGTTTTTTGGTAGAAAACTAATTTCCATGCTAAAAAATTCTTCTTTTTGTTGAAAATTCGAATATTTGATTAAAGATTCATCTTTTTTAGTTCAAAATTCAACTACTTGGTTGAAAGTTGAACTAGCTTGTTAAAAATATATATTTTTTTAAGATTCACGATCTTGGTTGGAAATTTAACTATTCTATTTTTATAAAATTAATCTTCTATGTTAAAAAAATTATCTTTTGGGTTTAACTCTTTTAATGAAAATTCATTTTTTTTTAAGATTCATAATTTTAGTTGAAAATTCATCTCTTTGGTTGATAATGTAACTATTTTATTGAAAATTATTTTCTTTTTGTTTGAGAATTTGTTTTTCTAGTTATTAATGTAACTATTTTTTGTTAAAAATTGATATTTTTGTTGAAGATTGATCTTTTCTAGTTCCAGATTCATATATTTTGTTAAAAATGCACCTTTTCTGGCATAACATTAATCTTCTTGATTGAAAATTCATCTTTTTTGTTTAGAAATGCAACTGTTTGGTTCTAAATATATCTGGTTTGGTTGAGGATTCAAGAATTTGATAGAAAATTAAAATTAAATAATTAAATTATAGAAAATTACCTATGTATTAAAAATGTCTATTTTTGGTTTAAATTTGACTATTTGGTTAAAAATTTTACTATTTTTATGAGAATTTAATTTTTTGGTAGAAAATTAGTTTTTTTGTTAAAGAGTCAAATTTTTTGGTTGAAAATTCACCCTTTTTTAGAAGATTAAAGTATTTCGTTAGAAATTCGTTTTTTTTGTTTGAAAATTTAACGATTTGGTTAGAAACTTAATCTTGTTTATTGAAAATTCAATATAATCTTAAAATTCTTAGGAATTTAAAGTGTTTCATCTTGAATTCAATATGGTATTTACAATAATTTTATTCGAAAGAATTTATTCTTCAATTATTACCCTATTTTTGTAGTCAATGGAGCCACTGCATACCATTATTCTGATTGGTTCAGCGTTTCGCGGGATGTGAAGTTTCAAGCTTACAGAGTTGTTTAAATAGCGTTTTCGAAACTTTTTTTATAAAAATCTTTTTTCTCAGAAGTGAAGTATCCAACATTTTTTTATATGTACACTCAACTCCCAATTTAAGAACGCTTTCGAGCATGGCTTGCAGTGGCCTTGATGCTAAATCGGGGTAATCCAAACGTAAACAGGCAGGGCCGCATGAAGAATTTCTCTTGAATTTGGACGCATGATGCAACCTGATGCAACTAATGCGCTGATAGTGCGACCCTCATGCTGTTTGTCACGCTTGGCTAAGCACCGTCTCTCTCGGTCCCGCGGCTACCCTGATCACGAAACTGCCGAGGACATCAATTCTATGAATATCGTAAACCGGGGGCTCTTATATCGGGAGTTGAATGTACTAAAATTTTCAGGATTTTATGCATTATTCAAGAAATATATTATCTAAAATTCATAAAACAACCCCATTGTAGAATTTCAGAATTGTTGAATTGTAAAATTGCTGAGGTTCCCTGGTTGGCAACTCTCGTTCCGAAACGGTCCTAAAGAACTTTTTACTCGACGAGTCGTCTACAAATTGCCAGAAGCCGCGACCAACGTCAACGCTTACTTTTTAATTAAAAGTTTTAAAGTTTCGCCTTTCATGATTCGCCCTACGGCCTTCCCTCGAATTTAGTGTCTATGCAAAAGCGGCACGGGGGACGTCGTAAAAAGTTAAAAGTGTAAGCACAGGTTAAAGATATTTTCTTATTTTTATTTACAATTAGTAAATCTAATTACAGGGTGACCGAAAGAATTCCTTTTTTAAAATTCACTGACTTTTCCCTGATTTTTTTACTGCCTAATTTTTAATTTTCCCTGACCATTAATATTCAAATACCAGTTTTTTAATCTTATAACATTTTTAACGTCGAAATCTTTTATAAGCAGAATAAAATAATTTTAGATTGAAATTTAATAGTTTCAGTTTTATTTATTTATTGAAATCGACCAAAAAATATGGTAAGAACTTTCTGTCCAAATAGTTCCAAATCAAGAAAGTATGAATAGTCCAAAGTTTAAACAAAACAGTTGAATTTTCGACAAAAAAGGTGACTTTTAACAAAATACTTGAATTTTCAATCAAATATAGTTGAATATTTAAGCTAAAAAGTCGAATATTTTAGAAAAGAGTTAACTTTTAATCCCGAAATGATGAATTTTCAACGGAAAGATGAATTTTAAAGCAAAAGGATGAATTTTCGGTTCAAATAGACGAATTATAAAAGAAAAAATGAATTTTCGTCCAAAGAAGATGAGTTTTAAACAAAATAGTTGAATTTTGAAGCTAAAAAGTCGAATATTTTAGAAAACAGTTAACTTTTTAACCCTAAATGATGAATTTTCAACGGAAAAATCAATTTTGAATTCAAAAGGATGGATTTTCTGTCCAAATAGACGAATGTTAAAAAAAATGAATTTTCGTCCAAAGAAGATGAGTTTTAAACAAAATATTTGAATTTTTATGCTAAAAAGTCGAATATCTTAGGAAACAGTTGACTTTTAAATCCTAAATGATGAATTTTAAACAAAATAGGTGAATTTTTAAGCTAAAAAGTCGAATATTCTAGAAAATAGTTTACTTTTAAACCCAAAATCCTAAAATTCCAACAAAAAGATGAATTTTCAATCCAAAAGAACGAATTTTCTGTCCAAATAGATAAACGATCAACAAAAGAGTTGATTTTTTTACAAAACAAAAGTGTTTTAAACAAAATACTTGAATTTGCAATAAAATAATTAAATTTTCGAGCTAAAAAGTTAAATATTTTTTGAAAACATGTAAGTTTTAAAACCTAAATGATGAATTTTCAACCAAAAGATGAATTTTAAATCCAAAAGGACGAATTTTCTCTCTAAATAGACGAATGCTTAAGAAACCTGTCAAATTTTGGACAAAATATGAGTTTTAAACAAAATACTTAAAATTTTCAACCAGTAGTTGAGTTTTAAAACTAAAAAGTCGAATGTTTTAGAAAAAAATAAGTTTTAAGCCCAAAAACATGAATTTGCAACAAAAATGTGAATTCTCAACCAAAAATGGAATAGTTGATATTTAAATTTAAAAAATGAATTTTCAACATAATAGTTCAATTTTCAACCTAAAAAGGTGAGTTCTCAAAAAATTTCAAACAAAAAGGGAAAATATCAATTTTCGGTCAAATTTATTTTTAACAAAAAAAGGATATTCAACAAATTAATCAAATTTTCAATCAAATGGATGAACTTTCTAACAAAAAATAAATTTTTGAGAAAGTAGTGCAAGTTTTACACAAGTAGTTGAATCTTCAATTAAAAAAGATTAATTTTTAACAAAATAGTTAAACTTTCAGTAAACAAAATTTTAACAAAAAAGACGGATTATCAACAAAATAGTTAAATCTTCAGCCAAAGAACATTAATTTTCAACCAAATAGTTGCATTTTTATCAACAACAAATAGTTGCATTTTTATCAACAACAAAAAATTACATTTTTACTGAAACAGATGAATTTTTAAACAAAAAAGACGAATTTTCAAAAACAAAAAGTTGAATTTTCAACCTAGAAAGATTTCAATTGAATTTTCGTTGCCAAAATATGAATTTTCAACAAAAAGTTAATTTTCTGACAAAATAGTGCATTTTTAACACAGAGGGATGAATTTTCAAACAGATAATAGAATTTTTAACTTAAAACTCAAACGTTAAGAGGAAACAACTGCAAAAAAGAAATAGGAATATTTAGGAAATACAAAACTTCATTTTCAAAATTCCCTAATTTTTTTCTTGACCACTAATATTCTAAGACCAGAATCTTAATCTTGTAACGTTTTTAGCATAGAATATTTTATAAACGGAATGAAACAATTTCAAATTTAAATTTAAAAATTGAAAATTTACTATCCTCGACAGTTATTTAAAGTGCTTCTCATATAAATTCCCGGATTTTTGCAAGATTCTTTTAAAAATCCCTGTCTTTTCCCTAACTTTCCCTGACTAACAAAATTTCCCGACTTTTCCCTTATTTCTTGATTTTCCTCGACTTGAGGCCACCCTGTAATTATCTACTTTACCCTCAAAATAATATTCACAAGTATGTTTGTGAAATTATTCTTTAAACCATATTTTCTGGTCGACAAAATCTGTCATAACACTTATTACAAATACTCTTTGAAAATTTATTTGAACAATAAACGTGAATTTACGAGCCAGAGGCTAAAAGAGCAAAATCGAAAAGAGTGACCTTTGCCATTTCTTTGCTGCCATAAAACACGTATCTAATTACTTTGGATAACGAGTTTCACTTTCAATAAAGTCATGAATCAAAATTGTTATTGTTCAGTATTTACGGTATGCATCAAGCAATATAGAAAGTGTAAATTCTCCTTTTTACTGTCATTTTTTAGGGTTCGTCCATAAAATACGTTGCCAATTTGAGGGGGAAGGGGGTCGCGCTAAGAACTACGGAAGGTAACTTAGATAACTTAATAATAACTTAGTAAGTTTTAAAATCACTTTCATATTTCAGAGTTCACCTTCTTTCCCCTATTCCCCGTCTTTTCCCCTTTTAAAAAGAATTATTTTTTCTCCTCTTTTTTGTTTCTTCGCATATATTCGAACTACATTAATAGAACCCAATGGAAAATCCAAATATGGTTAAAAGTTCATTTGTTTTGATTAAAAAGTCTACTATTATATTTTTGGTTCTGAATTCATCGCGTTTGGATAATAATTTTACTATTTGGTTAAAAATTTAATTTAAAAAAAAAAATTTGTTGAAAATTCAACTTTTTGGTTAAAAATTTAACTATTTTGTAGAAACTTCGTTTTTTTTGTTGAAAAGTAATTTTTTAAAGTGAAAATTTAACTATTCCATTCTTGGTTGAAAATTGATATTTTTAATTGGAAGATTATCTTTTCTAGTTGAAAATTCAACTATTTGCTTGGAAATTCATGTATTTTGTTTAAAATTTGTCTTTTTTGGTAGAAAATTAATCTTCATAGTTCAAAATTCATTCTTTTTGATCAAAAATTGAATGTTTGGTTGAAAATTAATCTTTTTTGGTTGAGAACTCAACTATTTTGTTGCAAATTCGTCTTTTTAGCTTGAAAATTCAACAATGTGGTAGAAAATTAATGTATTTTGTTGACACTTTGTCTTTTTGGTAAAACATTAATCTTCTTCGTGGAAAATTCATCTTCTTGGTAGAAATTTTAAATATTTGGTTAAAAATTTATCCTTCTTGGTTGAGATTTCAACTACTTGGTTGAAAGTTGAACTACTTTGTTACCAATTGATTTTTTCCAAAGATTTACTTCTTTGGTTGAAAATTTAACTGTTTTGTTGAAAAATATATGTTTTAGGTTAAAAATTAAATTTTTTATCTGAAAATTTAACTATTCAATTTTTGGTTGAAAATTCATGTATTTTGTTGAAAATTTCTCTTTCTGAATGAATTCAACTGGTTCGAAATCCTTTTTTTTTGTTGTTAAAAATGAATTATTTGAACTGTCCTTTTGGGTAGAAAATTAATCTTCTTTCTCGAAAATCATATCTATTTGGTTGGGGATTCAACTATATTTTTGAAAGTTCGCTTGTTTTTGTGGAAAATTAGTTTTTTTCTGTTGAACAGTAATTTTTTAAAGTGAAAATTTAACTATTCCATACTGGGTTGAAAATTTATATTTTTAATTGAAAGATTATCTTTTCTAGTTGAAAATTCAACAATTTGCTTGGAAATTCATGTCTTTTGTTTAAAATTCGTCTTTGATATAAAAATTAAGGTCCTTGGTTCAACATTAATTCCTTTTGGTCAAAAATTGAATGTTTGGTTAAAAATTAATCTTTTCTGGTTGAGTATTCAACTATTTTGTTGCAAATTCGTCTTTTTAGCTTGAAAATTCAATAATGTGGTAGAAAATTCATGTAATTTGTTGACAATTCGTCTTTTTGGTAAAACATTAATCTTCTTGGTGGAAAATTCATCTTCTTGATAGAAAATTTTAATCTTTGGTTAAAAATTCATCCTTCTTGGTTGAGAATTCTACTACTTGGTTAAAAGTTGAACTACTTTGTTACAAATTAATGTTTTTCAAAGATTCACTTTCGTGATTGAAAATTGAACTGTTTTGTTGAAAAATAGATGTTTTTTGGTTAAAAATTAAATTTTTTATATGAAAATTTAACTATTCCATTCTTGTTTGAAAATTGATATTTTTAATTGAAAGATTATCTTTTCTAGTTGAAAATTCTACTATTTGCTTGGAAATTCTTTTTGTTTTTGTTCAAAATTAATCTTTTAAACTGTCCTTTTGGATAAAAAATTAATCTTCTTTCTTGAAAATCATTTCTATTTGGTTGGGGATTCAACTATATTTTTGAAAATTCGTTTATTTTTGTGTTGAAAAGTAATTTTTTAAACAGAAAATTTAACTATTCAATTTTTGGTTGAGAACTCTTCTTTTTTAGTTAAAAATTCAACTATTTGGTTTAAAATTAATGTATTTTGTTAAAAATTCGTCTTTTGGTAGAAAATTAATCTTCTTGGTTGAAAATTGATCTTTGTATGTCAAAAATTCAGATATTCTGTTAAAAATACAACTATTTTGTCGCAAATTAAATTATTTTGTTGTAAATTCAACTATTTTGTTGAAAATTCAACTATTTTGTCGAAGTCATCTTTTTGAGTAGAAAATTCAACTTTTTTGTTAAAAGTTCGTCCTGTTGGATTGACAATCCATCTTTTATGGTAGGGAAATGATCTGTCGAGGTTAAAAATGAACGTTTTTATTGAAAATTCTATTGTGTGCGAAAAAATTCGTCTGTTTGGCTTGAAAAATAACCTATTTGATTCAATGTTCATTGAACATTGACTTTCTGTTTGAAACTTAATTTTTTTTTTTTAATTTTTCTTTTTGGGTTCAAAATTTATCTCTTTTGGTAGAAAATTAATCTATATATTTCGACTCGAAATCATACGAATTTAAAGCGTTTAATATTGTATTCAATACGGTATCTATAACATTAATTTTGTTTAAGAAAATGTGTTTCCTTATTATTTCTCTAATTCCCCTTTTCTGAGAACATTTTGGGATATGAAGTTTAATATTTTAATATTTTTTATTATTTTTTATTCATTACTGAATAAACCTGAAATCAGAATTTAGCCAACGGCTATGTTACTGTCGGGTGGGGGGAGACAAAACTACAGTCAACAAGGAGGGGGTCAAAATAACCCAAAATTGGTAACGTGGTTTATGGATGGATTAGGGAAAGCAAGGGGAAATGAGGGGAGGGAATCTAGGGAACCTAGGGAATGGGAAATAAGGGGACTAGAAGTAGGAGTAGTCAGGGGAAATGAAAGGAGATGAAGTGAGGGAACGAAGTAAAATGAGGGGAGAGAAAGTAGGAGAAGCGTTGTAAAATTTTGTTAGGGTAGTAGGGGGAGTGAGGGAGGGAATGTTAGGAAAATGAGGAAAGGGTAAGTATGGGAAGCGTGGGCAAACGAGGGGTGATGAATTTGATGAAGTGAGGAGAAATGAGGGCGGGAAAGTGAGAGGTGGGGTGGTAGGGGAATTGAGGTGCTGATGCAGGGGAAATGAGGGTGGCAAAGGGAGGGGGAAATTCGGGGAGGGGGTGTAGGGAAAGTGATTGGAAATAAAGGGAGGGAAAACTGGAGGAATTTAGGTGAGGAAGTAGAGGAAGTGAGTTGAAATAAGGGAGGGAGAGTAGGGGAAATGGTTGGAAGTGTGGGAGGCTAGCGAGGGAAGTGAAGAAGTTGGGGAAGGGATAGGACGTAGGGGAAGGGATAGGTCATATGGGAAGGAAAGTACGAGAGGGGAGGTTGAAACGACTTAATTAACATCCGAATAGGCTATGAACCCCTTTTTCCCCCTTTTTTAACTGATTTTTTTGTTTTCAGAATTTGAAAAATATAATTTTCCTTCGCTTATTTTTCTTGTTGGTAGACGTTTACAGAAATTGGCTCTAATGGGCTTTAATGCTTGGCTACAAGCGCTATCTTGCAAGCCATTTGTTATTGCCTCTCTCGCGGGTCATTTCATGCCATGTCTTATCAGTCATTTTTCAGCCATCGACCTTCGTCTCTGTCAGGATATCTGGATATGACGTTCGAGAGTGGCAGACCTATAGAGGCAGCGAAGGAAATCTGGTCTGGGAAAATCATGTCACGTACGGAATTACTTTCGACTTTTCCTGCCTATTTTAATTTTATCTACCTCTCAGAATCGGGAGAATTTTTTCCTCAACACTCTGATCAAAGTGGAGTAATCCAAACCCCATTTCAAACCCCTTCTGAATACTAAATCAAACACCTTGGAATAGAGTCACAAATCATTCGATTCTTAAAAGTCAGATTTGCATATTTTCGAGAATGCTGTTGTACAAATAAGAAGAAATTTATAGGCCTATTAAATAATTTATTCAAAATTAGAAAGTGTGAAATCATCCTCCTTTTTTGTAGTCACAAGTTATGTGACTTTTAGTGGTTGCTTTCAGTTTGTTGATCTACTAGTGACGATTACGAATTGTCTACGCGCCATCAATTTTTTAAATAAAAATGCCAAAAAAAGTAGTTTTATTTCATGTTAGAATTCATTTATAAATGTTCCTAAACCTTATTTATAAAAGAGAAAGTTTAAATTGTAAATGATTTTTGAATATCGGGAAATTATTCTGCTCTTAACATTTTACTTTTTTGTTCTTAACATTTTTCTTAACAGTACCAATATCGACAATAAGATTCCCGGGAAAATTTAAAGTGACTTTTTACTTTGAAGGATGAATTTCAGGAGGAAATTCAAAATGATTATAAAACATTTAAAATGATTTCCTGAAATTTCGAAAAAGAATGTAGTAGATTTTAAAGAAAAATTTTGCGATTTGGCAAGATTACACAATTTTAGAAACAAATCGAGTAAGATTAAGAGATATTTAGAAGTTTTGAAACGATTTAAAACAAATTTTTAACTTGAAAATATTTCAAAATTTTTTAAACAAAATTTAGATTTTTGAAGATTTGGAACCAAAAATGTAGAACCTTTTTAAAAAAATTTAAATGTTTCAAGATAATACCAAAATTGTCTTTAGCTTCCTGAAAAAATTTTTAATGATTTTTCATTTCGGAAAATTAATTCTTAAAGCAATTAAAACATCTTAAAATATTTTTAAAAATCTGGAAGTTTTTAGGGCGATTTTATCTTTTTTAAAGATTTAAAACAATTTTAGGAATATCTTGAGACAGTTTAAAAAATGCTTGAAAATGTATCTCTTTTGTTAGAAATTAATTTTTTTAGTTATAAGTGTAACTGTTTATTAGAAAATTAATCTTTTTGGGTTGAGGATTCAACTGCTTTATTGAAAATTCGTATTTTGTAATGGATTGAACTCCTATTGATTGAAAATAATATATTTTTAAGTTGAAATATGAACTATTATTTTTTCGTTGAGAATTAACATTTTCTGGTTGAAAATTCAACTTCTTAGTTAAAAGTTGAACTACTTCATTGAAAATTTTTCTCCTTGATTGAAAATGTAACTATTTTGTTGAAAATTGATGTATTTTGTTGATAATTCGTCTTTTTTGGCAGAAAATTAATCTTCTTGGTAGAAAATTGGTGTATTTGGTTAAGAAATCAACTTTATTTTCTTCGGCTATCTTTTTTGAAGACGATTCATATTTTCGGGCTAGAAAGTTAAACTACTTTTTAGAAAATTGGTCTCTTTTGGAAATTTCTTTTATATTTTTCGGTTAAAAATGGAACTGATTGAAAATTGATCTTTTATTTTGAGGATTCAACTATTTTGTTAAAGAGTCTTCTTTTCTGGATGAGTGAAACTGTTTCTTATTTAAAATGAAAATTTTTGTTTAAAAATTCAACTATTCGGTTGGGAATTAACATTTTTGATGAAATTTTGATTTGGCGTATCTGAAATCTTCAAAAATCTTTTTAATTTATCTCCGGAATCCTAGCAAAACTATATTTTCATAACCTGCAAAACAAATAAGCAAAAAGGCTTCAAAAATAAATATATATTTAAAATTTTTATTTTGTATTAAAGATTGTTTTATAAAATCTGGTCCTACGCTGTTAAAAATGTCAGTGATTTCACCAAATTTTTACTATACATATGTATAGTAAATTTACATTTCCGGAATAGTAATTGAAAATTACAACACCTGTGTAGTAAAATATTTATAATAATTTTTAGAATTTAATTTGCAAGTTTTATCATTTATGGATCAAACTGAATAAATTGATTAATTAATTATTGAATTTATTATTGGTATCACAACAATACAATAAATGAAAGAAATACAAAAATAACAATTTTCCTACCCATACACCTTTTTAATTGCAAAACCTTTTTTCGATTGGACAGTAGCTTCTCTTCGTTTTTTGGATTTGAACATTAAAATTTCTGAAAAAAAAATTTCATTAGTTCAAAAGTTCTGGCGAATTTTTTATATGTGCGAATATTACTAGTCAACATTATTATAAAATTATAAGTTGAAACGAAAATTTTTTTGCTTAATTTCGAATTTTTGAAAATGTGCAAAAAAAATGTTTTTTAAACAGAGTTAAATGAACACTTTTTTGTAAAAATTTGAAGATATAGAACCTGAAATTTCTACAGCTTACACCAAAGAAACATGTTATTATTTTTCTTTCATGTAAAAAAATCATTTTAATGGTGTTAAGATTTTCTAAAATCGTTGAAAAAATTCGAAATCTCAGTATCTTAAAATACCTGAATCACAAAAAAAATTGTGTTCCAAAAAGCAGAATGAGAACATGTTTCTTCGGTTCCAGCTGAAGAAATCTCAGGTTCGACACATTAAACATTTCCTAAAATTCTAAATTGAGCAATAAAAATTTATTTTGAATTTACAACTTTAAATTAGTGTTTACTAGTAATAACTGTACAAAAAAAAATTCCAGAATTTTTGAACCAATAGGAAACAATTTTTTTAATTTTCAAAATCCAAAGAACGAACCGAAGATATTGGCCGATTAAAAAAACATTTTGCAGGTGAAAATTCAATCAAAAAAAAAGTTTTCTGAACTAACGGATCCTGATTGATATATTAGAAAACAACAAAACAAATTTTGGTTGATTCAAGAAAATATTTGATTGACCCAACAAAATTGTTTGGTTGAATTAACCAAATACTCTATCTACCGAAAGATTTGGTTGAAACAACCAAAACATTCAGTTGGGTCAACGAAATATTTGATTGTCTATGCAATAACCATATTCTATGGTTGAACCAACAAAAATTTTGTTGAATCAACTACACGTATAAGCATATTACTTTAATCCATTAAATTCATAGTAAAATCGCTATAGAAATTTCCAACAGTGTATATAAATAAATAATCTCGGGTCCAAGCCAACAGGTATCTACAAAAAATTTTGTGAATGGCTTTCTAATGGACCTTTCTGCTGAACGGTCTTGAATTCTCTGAAGCGTGAGTGGTATCTAACTTACGAGGGTCTTCTTTATATACCTGCATACCACACTACATGCTTCTACTCTCAACAGTAGCGTTTTGGAATAATTTAATTAGCAAGCGGTACGAAGTGAAGTGCCAGGTCTTGTCCCATGGGCTTAATAGTGAGAGCTAACTTGCCTGCCCAGGGGATACACAGCGCCGGGTTGAGGTTGTAACTATTTACTTGAAACGCATCAGTAAATTATATGTGGCTACTTATCCCCTCAATAATGGAGAGAACCTATCATCCTAATGCACTCACCATACACGAGAAGCATGTAATAAAAAAAATGAGGACAGATTTTTTATGTCTTGGGGTCAGTAGACACGGTTGGATCAATCTAAAGTCTTTAGTTTCAGATTTTTGTAAATCACCCTCCATCTATTAATAATCGTAGTAACTATTAGAACGGCCAATTGGGGGTAAATAATCAAACATCAGTTTATGGTGTTACACAACGTTTCGCCAGATTGGTTTTCTGGCCTCATCAGGCAATATGGTCCAGAAATTTTCAATGAGTCATGTGCCAAATTGCCATAAGTCGTACGTTAGTTAAGGACGACACAACTTTTAACATCCATGTTCACATTTCAGTTTTTTAGAGAAGTTTCAACATTCTTAATAATATTGATCGCATCACTTTTTGAAATTTTATCTATAGAACAATAGTTAGGTCCTAAGGAGATCGTTTCGGAAACTTCCTTCGGAAGTTGTTTATCCGACAAGTTCATAACCCAGTTGTCTGTGTTTGAATTTTTATAACTCTTCAAATTAGAAATCCGAGACATAAATTATCCTTTAGAATTTTTGAAAAAACGTCTCTGTTATATTCAAAATAGAATTTTTAATTCAAATTTAGAAAAAGTGATTTCAAAAAAATCTTTACAGTTGTCAGAAACAAAATTTCACAATATTTTATACAATTGTAACCTCACTCAGAAAAATGTCCTTTTGTGACAAAAGGATGTTTCTTGAAGTAAATGGAATTTCCTCTTAAATTTAAGGTTGAGAGAATTTTCATTTGTCTCAACAGGAATCCATTTGCAGCAAAAATTTTCCTTATGCGACTAACTTCACCTACTCTTGCAGCCAAATAATTCTGTTTGTGTAAAAAATATATTCACTTCGTTCAAAACAAAACAGGCAAGAGGACAATGCTTTTGTTTCAAGACAACTTTTTCTCTAAGTGCTTAAACATAAAAGAAATTTGAAAATTTGTTACTAGTTAAGAGCCGTTATAAAAATTCAAAAACAGACAACTGGTTTATGAACTTGTCGGATAAACAACTTCCGAATGAAGTTTCCGAAACAATCTCCTTAGGACCTAACTATTGTTCTATAGATAAAGTTTCAAAAAGTGATGCGATCAATATTATTAAGAATGTTGAAACTTCTCTACAAAACTGAAATGTGAACATGGATGTTAAAAGTTGTGTCGTCCTTAACTAACGTACGATTTATGACAATTTGGCACATGACTCATTGAAAATTTCTGGACCATATTGCCTGATGAGGCCAGAAAACCAATCTGGCGAAACGTCGTGTAACACCATAAACTGATGTTTGATTATTTACCCCCAATTGGCCGTTCTACTAGTTACTACGATTACTAAAGTCTTTAGATTTCAACAGAACATTTTCCACTTTTACAAGGTCTGTCCGGAAGTTATCCGGCCTTGTGATGTACCAGGAGTAAGAGTTAATTCTGATCAATGGCGATGATATTTCCTCTAAAGTACTCCCCTTTGAAAACCACAACCTTTTTCCAGCGATCGATTTCGAAAGCACTCCTTAAAGTCACCTTTCGGAATAGCTAATAGCTGCTTACTCGCATTCTGTTTTATTTCTTCTAAGTCTTGAAATCGTTTTCCATTTTCCTTTTCCGTTTTCATTTTGGGAATCAACCAGAAATCACAGGGAACCAGGTCAGGACTGTATGGGGGCTATCGAAGTTTCTTAAGGCAGTTTTTCACCAGAAATTGCTCAATGAGCTGCGATGAATGGGCAGGTGCGTTGTCGTGGTGAAGGATCTAGTCGCCTTATTAAATTTAATTTACAAAAGTTTTAGAAAATTATATCGTGTCAAGCAAAATACAATTATAGGCGACTTTGTTCATATTTGAACGAAAAATTCAAAAGAAACCGCAAAATAAAGAGTTTTTTACAAGTTTTCAAGAGGAATAACTTTTCCCTTTTAATTTTTCCGTTTTTTTATCTTGTGTGCACGATATTAGTACCAAATTAAAAAAATAATTAAGAAAAAATAAAACGCCTTTTGAGAAAATTGAGTTTAAAGATTTTCAGATTTCGAAAGTGAACAAAAAATTCTAAAATGAAAATAAATAAATAATAATAATTAAATAATACAATTTTTTTAATGCTAATACTCATAACTGAGTAAAAACAAATTTTTCGCCTGATCAGTGAAATACGTGTCGTTTGAAATCCCTTGAAAACCTTCGTCCTGAAACGATTCTGTGACTTGAGCATGCACATTGCACAGCCTGCCCGATTTGAAATCAATTCTTTCACAATATTTTTAATCTCTCCAAAACTTCCAAGATTTCTAAATATCTTTTAAAATGACTTAAATATTTCCCAAAATTTCGAAAAATCTTTCCAGATTAAAAAAAATCATTTAAAAATTTCCCAGAAGTCTAAAAATCTTTTTTTTATTCTTTCGAAACCTTTCAACAATTTCAAAAAGCTTCTAAATTTTTTTCGAAATCTTCATTCAAACGCTTCGATTAATTTTAGCATTTTTACTTCACTCTACTGAAGAGTGTAGTTTTAAATTTACATTGAAAGTATTATTTATAGTAAGGAAGAAATGACAAATCTTGGAAAGAAATATTTATGAGGACGATGTTAAACATATCAAAATTGTGTATTTAACTAACTTTATTTTTTCTCGGTCTTTGTTATATCACTGTGAATGGATTTTCAACGACCTAAGTATATCCAATTTTTAAAAATAAATTCTCTAATGGCAGAAGTAATTGAAAAATCATTGAAAATTATTTTAAAATATAACATTTCTTATAAAAAGATTGTTTGTTCCTTTCGACATATAAAAATAAATGTTTAATCTTTCCCCTTTTTGGTGAAAAAATCACCCTATTTCCCCCTTTTTTGAGCTCCTTTTGCGCTGTGATCCCTGTTATAACTAGAAGCCTGAAAATTTACAAATAAAAAATACTGTCGTATTCTACATGGAAAAACAATTATTTCTCAATTTACTGACCGTCATATTGGATCCGCGATTATTCAGAATATACAAAGAGTTTAGTGAAACATATTCAGTAATTTTGTTAATGAGTTTTCGAATTTTAAAATAGACTAAGAATATTAAGGATTTCAATTGTGCGTGAAATTAAAAAATTGTAATTGTAATAGTTTTTAGCAATTTAATTATTTTTACTGGAACCAAGTATTTTAAGTCATGAAAAAATGAAAACTAATTTTAAAAAATGAAGCTGGATAAAATTATAATATTATTCAGTGCATTATTTATAAATATATTACATTTTTAAAGTGTATGGAAAAACTTAAGCAATTCCTTGCTGAAGATTGATTTACAAGCATTACAAAAATATACAATAATGATTCAAGATATTTCCCAATTAAAATAGGGAATTATACCGCAAAAAATTGTACTTCAAAAATAATATAATATAATAAACATAATAGAATATTATTTATTTTTATAATATTAAAATTTGTAGAATTGTGGTTAAGTGGTAATTTCAAGAACAACTGGGGATTCCAAAATTACCTCCCAAATATAAAGTTAAAAATATTCCTTAAAAATCAATCGTTTCTTACTGATTCTGTTCTGCATTATTTAACAACAGTTAGTAATGCAAAAATTCATTGAAGCTTACTTTAATAAAAATAAACTTTGTAAATAATTTGATTTGGACATTTAATTGTACACTACAAAATACCTACAATTATATGAAGAAAGTAAATTTAAAAAAATTATTCTAATTATATTTCTTATTTTATTGTTACAGGTAAGGAATCTACTGTTTATTTACAAATGGACCCAGTGTAAGTAGAATTTTTTTCTTTGAGATGCAGAAATTTAGAATCAAATTGACTTCAAAACTATCCTGAAAATTTCAACTAGTTTTTAGGTACATTTCACTATTTCTTATAGTAGTAATATTTAAATAAAAAATATATGTTCAGATTATGCCACCGAAAACTCTTAGCTTCAAAACAAAATCCTTGATTCATGGAGTTTGAAATAAAAACTTTTTTATGTAATCTTAGAAAAATTTGGGATTATCATTTCAAGGTTTGGAAAAATAAAAAAAATTGTAAAATTTTCAAATGGTCTAACTTATTCTAGAGTACTTTTGTATAACTACAGGGTGTCTACTCGCCCGAATATCCTTAAAAACTTGGAATTGTCAGGCAATTGTCATATACCTGGAAAAATCTGAAAATGTGAGGGAACTTTTTTGAAAGTCAGGGAACTTTCTCGAAAGCGTGTTAAAAAAATTTTTCAATTGTAATATGAAATTAAATAACAATGTTTTTTCATTTCTAAAAGTGGCTTCATATTGCTGGATTTAACTACTTTTTTCAAAATTTATCTTCATTAGTTGAAAATTCAACAGTTTGGTTGAACATTTTTTTCTTTCTTAACTGAAAAATCTTTCTTAGTTGAAAAATCATATCTTATTGAAAACTTGTATTTTTTGGTTGAATTAAACTGCTTTTTATTGAAAATTAAAATCTCTTTTGGTGGAAATAACAACTATTACATTTTTGATTAACGATTCATCTTTTTGGTTGAAAATCCAACTACTTGGTTGAAAATTAAACTCTTTTGTTAAAAATTAATTTTGTTTTTATTGCAGATTCATCATTTTAACTGAAACTTCATCTCTTTCGTTCAAAATTAATTTTTAAATTGAACATTTATCTCTGCAATTTTTTGGTTGAAAACTCGTTTTTTTTGTAAAAAATGAATCTCCTTGGGTGAAAATTAATTTTTTCAACTGAAAATTGTAATATTAAATTTTTGGCTGAACTTTTATCGCATTTGAGTTGAAAATTCATGAATTTTGTTGAAAAATCATCTTTTTTGGTGGACAATTAATCTAGTTGGTTGAAAATTGATCTTCTTGATTGAAAATTTAACCATATTCCTGTTCAAGATTCATCATTTTAGTTGAAAATTCATCGATTTGGTTTAAAATTCAACTATTTCAGTTGAAGATTTCTCATTGTTTAAAAATTTAACTATTTTGTTTAAAATTATTGAACATTTTAACAATTACTACAATTTTTACACATTTAGATATTTACCAGACTGAAAAAAACATTATTTATAATAAACTAGCGAAATCGTAGGTATACATCTGCCAAGTCGATTGTTTAAAAAAATGCAAATTATGTTAAACATTGTTACAAGAAAGTAAAAAATTTCTACAATTGTAATTTTTTGTTAAAACTTGTTCAAAAATGTACAAAATTTAACATAAAAATACAATTAAATTCAAATAGCTCATTTTTTCTTGTACGTTTTTGTAGAAAAGTAAAAAATAACAAAATATTACAAATGTCTACAATTTGAACATTTTTATAACTTTTTATTAATATTTTTGTTTACTTTGTTGTAAAAACTTACAAGACATTGTATACCATTAAGCCATTTCCCTTTCGTGGTAGGCGTGACACTACCCGATTCGGGTAGTGTTTCTAGGTTGATAACTTGTAGTAAATAACTACAAGTGTGGGCTCACCACACCCACGATGTGCCAACAGCACTCAGTTTTCTCGAATGGTCACCCATCCAAGTGCTAACCGCGCCCAACGCTGCTTAACTTCAGTGATCTGACGAGAACTGGTTTTTTCAACGTGGTATGGCTGTTGGCCATTATATTTTATATTATATTATATATTTACACATTATACAGTAAAATACAGTTTTTTACGTTTTAAAATTTTGGCATTTGACGTCATAAAAACACGTTTAATTTCATGTAAAATATTGTGTGTACTAAGAGTGATGTTGTGTTTTGCCTATTATTCGAACGAATTTCGTACTTTTTTTGTATATTGTTATATTTTATTGCAGTTTTAATTTCCTACCAAAATTTATAAAAAATTACAACAACAAGAATTTACAACTACAGGAATCTATAAGAATTCATAGGTTTTACAACCAAAAAATGGTTATTTTTTAACTTAGGATAACAGATGTTTAGAATATTGCAAATAGATCATTTTAAATTAAGATGTGCAAATGACCGTTATTACAAAAAAGGCTTCTATATGTATTCAATTCAATTTATTAGTAGGTTTCTGTAAAAATGGTTTTAGTTTGTTTTACTTTTTTGTACAAAATTTTCTACCAGGGTTGATACTATGAAAAATGATACCTGGAAAAAATCTGGAATTCTCAGGGAATTTTTTTCAGGATTACTGTTACAATTGTTCGGAAAGATCCGGAACGAAATTCAGTTACTTTTATAGTAAATTTACTAATTTTTCATTAACATTCAGAAACTGTATCTAAACATTACAAATATTTTCCTAAAACTCGTGCAGTTAGCAACTGCGCACTCCTCGCTTCTTGATCGCGTTTGAAGCGGACAAAGCATGGTGGTTGTGGTCATGGGCGGCAATGCACTGCAAAAGGTTTTCTTGAATTATAACGTTTCAATAAACCTATTTTTTTCGATATTGAATTATCTCAAGCGTAAAAAGGATTCGAAATTTGCCCGAGAAGAAGAAACTGAAAAAAGTGTTGAAATCGCGAGTAACGGCAACGACCTAGAAGCTCGGTTTATCCGCGAATTATCTTTGCAATAAAATAGTTACAAGATACTGTGATCATCTGCCTGGTAAATGAATTTCTAAAAGGGTACATCAGGACCTCAAGTGACTAACAGCAGCTGCGTAAATTAATAATTAATCCAGGTTTCAATTGAATGGTGAGTCCGCCGTTTACGTCAAATGACGCCCTCTTGGCTAGATAGGTTAGATCTTTAATTTTGAGTCGTTCCGTTGGTTCATTAATGTTAATATAAATTTTTAGTATATATTTGTCTTAACTTAATATTATATAATTTTATATTAAAATTAATTAACCGAAACAATTTTCTAATGTCTTGACATTTTTAATTACTTTAACTGAAAATTCCTACAGAAATTTCTAACAGTGATGTGAGTAGCCAGGAAAAAAGAACCCATTGAAAAGGCGACTCCGTGAATTGCGTATCTTTCAATTGCAGATTGAGATTTTTAAAACTGAATTGGTTTGCGACTAAGTGAATCGGTCAGTTTCTCGAATGGCTTCGAATCTGCAATGTACTACACGGAAAAAATTAATCCGTAAAAAAGTCACGAACTAGTAGCTAGGTCTCGGATAAGAGAAAAATTGATCGGATATTTATGTATTTTCGTAAATAACCTTCGAACTTTGAGAAAGATTGACGAACTCGATGTGAAAATTCTAAAACGGTTCATCACTTTTTTTTTACGTGAATAATTACAGAAATATTACGAGTGATTGGGAAAAGATTCTCAGAGCACTCACGAGCTTGCCCGACAAATCTGGGAACTCGAAACTAACTTCGCCTGTACGTGGCCCACACAAACACTCTCCCAAACGCGCGGTGCGTGTGTGCGCTCGTATGTGTGCCTCGAGCTTGTCGGATGAGTGGCTAGAAATTTTATAATACCTATTTTGTTTGGCCTTGATGGCTGCGCGTGTTTACGCACTCCTGGTTTATGTTTAGTAACTTGTGAGTCAGCAGTCTTTGAGGGTTCGAAATTTCCTCTTTATATTTCAGTCTGAAATTTTCAGGAACTATTCGTAGGAAATTCGAACTGTTCGTAAGAAACTTCGAAATTTATCCATATATTTGTCATAGAAATAAGGATGTAATGTTTCATTTTTTTATCTCGTATCCGAGACCTAGCTACAAGTTCGTGACTTCTTCACGGATAAATTTTTTCCGTGTACAATGTCCATTTCAAGCAAAGTCATATTGAATCGGTTTACCTCTTTTTGAATGAGACTGACTTTTTTGAGGTTGGGCTACCATATTTTACATGATTTTTTAAATTTATGAATTATTGAGAGATTAAGAGAAATCATACGCAAGGCTGCTAGATTCCTTTTGCTCTTTTAGTCCTAGAGGATGTAGAGGCTCGCAAGTTTGAGCACGCCTAGGGCGCGCAACTGTTGGTTCTCGCGCTACGCGCTCGATAATATATTTATCTCGCGCTTCGCGCTCGATACTGTATTTACCTCGCACTACGCGCTCGGTCTTTGTATTTCCTCCATATTTGTGCGCACACCTTTCAAAGTTAAAGGTCAAAGTATCGACAACTGTAATTTGATGATTGTGAATTCTCTTTTGTTAAAGCTCCTTCGGCTTTAACGAATACATTCTCATCACGTACCTCGTGCTTCGCACTCGATTTTGTCCAAAATGCGAAATTGTCTACATTATATGTTCAACATTATATCTAATGTATATTACATTTATTTCTATACGTCGGTCTGTGATTGCTTATTAGATATTGCAAAATAAAGTACGAATTGTATTTATCATGATTGCTTTCATATTTGTTCCTGATTTTGCATTTAATTTTATCCTCAGCTACCGTGAAAATTGTATATAATTTCAATAAATGTATATTACTACAATTCATAATATGCATTGATATTAAAAACAGACGTATTTTCCTTGTCTTGTTTTTATAATTGAAAAGAAGTGCGCATCCTATAAAAAACAATTTTGTTGTTATGAATTTAATGCAACTTGTGTCGTTTTTCCATAAATTTAATTTGTTTATGTTCAATGTTATTTTTTACGATTCGAACCAAAAATATGCATCCTAGCATTAAGTGGTTCTAAGAAAATTTGTAAATGTAATTTAGGCGAAAAACTTTGTTAGATAAAATGTTATTGTATCGTGTATCGTTTTTCCAAAAAGTTAATTTTTTTATTTTAAAGGTATTTTTATAACAAAAGTTTATAACAAATTTGTAGATCTTTTTTGGTTGAACAACTTTTGTCTATTTATCTTTTTTCATACCTTGCGTCGTTTTTCTACAATTTTTTTTTATTGTCAATTTATTTTTCACGATTGAAACACAAATTACGCATCTTCTCAAAAAATAATTAATAAAAAATGTGTAGCTCTTTTCTGAGTGAACAACTTTTGTTCATTAATTTTTTTCGTGGTTTGTGTCGTTTGTCCAAAAATTTAATTTATTTTATTCCTAAATCAGTTTTTTACAAATGAAACCAAAACTACGCGTCCCATCAAAAAGTGATTTCGAATAAATTTGTAGATCTTTTTAGAGTGCACAATTTTTGTCAATTCATCTTTTTTCGTATCTTGTATATTTTGACCGCAAAATGGAATTTTTGATTTTTCATTATTTTTTTGTCCGATAAAAATTTGAATTTGCGATTTTTCAAGAAAATTAAGAAAAGTCACATAACAATATTGTAGGGTGTTCAAAAAGAAATATTTTTCCTTTCTTGACTTTTTTTCATGTCGTCCATTGTTTGGCTTGAAATGTTCATTTTCGTTTGTTTTTTGGAATTTTGTAAATGATATAACTCCAGTAATTTTTGTTTTATAAAAAAAAGTCATGGGGATAAATTGTTTGTCTTTTTGAGTACTACGAACAACCGTACATAGAATTTTTAAATTTGAAAAAAAGTGGTCTCACAAATTTTAAAAAGCGCTCACTTTTTGAATTTTCATCCAACATGGCTGGCTAACGAACTTGACCTTCATTTTAGGACACTTAAAGAGTATACCAAAGCCCAATCCAATCTGTCAATTCTTTCGAATGTTATCGTGCTAACAAAATAAAAATCTACATACACACATACATACCCAATGCATACATACAAACATACATACCCACATGCATACATACATACAGACAGACATATTCGCGAAAACCTTTTTTTTGGGTTCAGAATGTCTCAAAACGTGGACATTTGACAAAAACGGAGGGGGTCAAATTTTACACAAATCTAATACCTTCTCTGGATGAGAATCTAAAAAAAGAATTTTGTTATTAAACATTTTAACGCAACTTGTGTCGTTTTTCGATATATTTAATTTGTTTATTTTTAATGTTATTTTTTATACGATTTGAACCAAAAATACGCATCCTAGCGTCAAGTGGTTCTAAGAAAATGTTTATAACAAAAGTTTATAAAAAATGTGTAGATCATTTTTGGTTGAACAACTTTTGTCTTAATTTTTTTTTCGTCTCTTGTGTGGTTTTTCCAAAAATTCAATTTTTTAATTTTTAATGCGATCATTTATGATTAAAACAAAAACTACGATCCTTTAAAAAAATTATTTATGACAAATTTTTATAGCTCTTTTTTGTCTGAGTAACTTTTTTCTATTAATTTTTTTCATAGCTTGTGTCGTTTGTCCAAAAATTGAATTCTTTCATTTTTAATTTTATTTTCTAAGATTGAAACAAAAACTACGCATCCTATCAAAAAGTGACCAATAACAAAATTGTAGATCTTTTTTATATGCACAATTTTTGCTTCCTTATTTTTTTGCATATCTTGTATATTTTGACTGCAAAATGAAATTTTTTATTTTTCATTATGCTTTTGTGCGATGCAAATTTGAATTTTCGATTTTTCAAGAAAATTAAAAAAAGTCTTCTAACAATATTATAGGGTGTTCAAAAAGAAACATTTTTCTTCTCTGGAATTTTTTCATATCTTGCGTTGTTTGGCTTAACATGTTCATTTTCGTTTGTTTTTTGGAATTTTGTAAATGCTATAACTCCAGTAATTTGTGTTTTATCAAAAAAAAAGTCATTGGGATAAATCGTTTTTCTTTTTGAGTACTATAAATATCCGTACATAACATTCTTAAATTTGGAAAAAAAGTGGTCTCAAAAATTTTGAAAAAGCGCTCACCTTTTGAACTTTTATCCAAAATGGCTGGTTACCGAACTTGACCTTCATTTTAGGATACTTCAAGAGTATACCGAAGCCCAATCTAATCTGTCAATTCTTTCGAAAGTTATCGTGCTGACAGACTAAAAATATACATACATACACACATACAGACAGACACATTCACGAAAACCTGTTTTTTGGGTTCAGAAGGTCTCAAAACGTGGACATTTGACAAAAACGGGGGGGTCAAATTTTACACAAATCTAATACCTTCTCTGATGAGAATGTAATAATAACAAGCAAAATTTTGTTAGAAACCAATCGGCGGCAATCTGGAATTCTACTGCCAGATACGCTATTCAGATGACTTCGAAACCCATTTAAAGCAAGTGAATGGATTTTTGTTTCCTGGGTAGACACCCTGAACTACAAATGGCAAAAAAAAGTTAATAACTCAAACAGGACCTTTTGTTGGCCCAATCCATTAAAAAGTTTTGAACGAATTTCACAAGAGATTCGCAGAAACTCTATTTCGCTCGGACTTTTTCGCAGTTTATAGAATACGGAAACGAGGGAAAAGTCAAAGGTTCTGAAAATGCTGAAATGCTGAAATGCTGAGACGTGAAAGGTCTGCAAAGGATAGAATAGGTGCTGGAACTTATATCCGACCTTTAGTCGCTGAGAGTTTCGGTTGGATAAATTTTCTCCTCAAGGAACGAAATACTGCTCCTCGTATTTATTTAAAAGCTCCGGTTGGCGTCTGCGACGTAATCCGGAAAATTTATACTCTTATGAAGTCCTCCCCTGTCGCGCTCGACCATGTCCCATAGGAAAAGTTCCGGAGAAACTTCTTTTTTAAAGTTATTGTAGTCGCTTCTTGAGCTCGAGACCGTTATTCTTGGTCTACTATGCGATAATGATGGCGAGGCCTTAAAAGTGCTCTAAAGGGAAAGGAGAATAAAATACTCTTGGCAAAAGGCTCGAGGAGAGTTTACATCAAAACAAGTTTGAATTCTTCAGAATTATTATTGGCGAAGTCTCTATTTACCCGGGAGTTCCATTATACTTTAGACCTTGTTGCCTCCTCAATATAAGGAACTTTTATAAGTGAATTTTTTCTTGTGAAAACTTGACTGTTTTAAAGAGTGTCGATTTTTTTCATCTTTCTTCAAGTATTCAGTAGGCTGAGCCGAAAAAACTCAAAATGATTAGATTCTTTGGCAATAGCACTGAAAAGTTTCTTTGTGGCATTACGATTTTTTTTCTAATCTCACCATTGAGCAAGTCGATTGAAAATTTTCAAATTTTTAATTTTTTCAATCTTTTGTGTATCGAAAAAAAATCTTTTTCAATTTTTTTTACAGTTCATGAAAATGAATAACCTTAGCCGGAAAAAAGAAAGAAAAAAAAAATGTTTTTGTCGATATACTATGATATTTCAAACAATGACGAAAAATACAATTTTGTTAATTTGTACCTGAAGTTGGGAAAAAATGTTTTACGGTTTTTTATTTTTTTATCCTCTTTCTAATATACTAAGGTAATACGTACATATTTTTAAGTTTGAAATAAAATTTTTGTTCTATTTTTTATGGATCCCGAAACATGTGCCATTTTTACACAAGATCCGTAAAAATCCGTTTCAATAGGATCCGCAAAAAATATTTTAAAAACTTTTTTTTTTTTTCGGGGGGGGGGGGGGTAAGGCTTATGGAAGTAAAAAACCTTAGACCGAAAAAAAGTAAGAAAGAACATTTTTTCATCAAAATATAATATTTAAAAAAATGACGAAATATGCTCTTCTGTTAATTTGTATCTAAAGTTGCCAAAAAATGTTATTATTTATTTTTTACGTTCTCTTTGAATAAACTCAAGAAACTCGTAGACATTTTAAAGTTTCAAATACAATTTTTTCGTATTTTTTACGGACCCTGTGTAAACGTTTTTTTACGGATCTTGTGTAAAAATGGCTCATGTTGTAGGTTCCGTAAAAAAAAAATGTTTTTAAATTGATAAATATTCACGTGTTTTCTTGTTTATTAAAAAGAGCACAAAAAAACTAAAGAAAAATATTTGGTAACTTTAGGTGCAAATTAACAAAATGGTATTTTTCGTCATTTTTTTAAATATTATATTTCGACAACAAAATGTTTTCTTACCTCCCCCCTCAGGTTGTTTATTTCCATCAACTTTACCTAAAATGAAAAAAAAAATTTAATATTTTTTTCCATACACAAAAATTGTATAGAATTTAAAATTTGAAAACTTCCAATCAACTTGCCGAATGGTGAGAAATTTGTTTGATTATTTTTTTTAATTTGTTCATAATGAAACAAAGAAACTTTTCAGTCTTTTAAGCCTTCTCAAACCAAGTTTCATGCATCCTAACTCTATTGTTAAATTTCTGGTTAAGAATTCATCTTCTTTGGTTAACAATTTTATTATTTGGTTAAAAATTTAATTATTTTGTTGAAAATCCAACAATTTTGTTACAAAAGTCGTCCTTTTTTGTTAAAATTTAACGGTTTGCTTGAAAATTCGTCTTTTTGGTTTGAAAATTCATCTCTTTTTGTCGAAATTTCATCTTTTTGGTTAACAATGTAAGTTTCTGGTTAAAAATTAATCTGCTTCGGGTAAAAAATAAACTTTTTTTTATGAAAATTCACACTTTCGAATTGAAAATTCAACTGTTTTGTAGAAAATGTATTTTTTTAGCTCGAGAATTCAATAATTTAGTAGAAAACTCTACTATTTGGTCGAACGTTGAACTAGTTCATTAAAAATTAATTTTTTAGATTGGACATTCATCATTTCAGTTGAAAATTAATGTTTTTGATTGAAAATTGAACTGTTTTGTTGAAAATTCGCATTTCTTGTTGAAAATGATTTGTTTAACTGAAAATTTAACTGTTCCATTATTGGATGAAAATTTCTCTTTTTTAGTTGGAAATTCAACTATTTGGTTGCAAATCTGTGCATTTTGTTAAAAATTCGTGTTCATGCTAGAAAAATAATCCTCTTGGTTTAAAATTCATCTATTTTGTGAAATTTCGTATTTTTGTTATAAAAATCAATTTTTTGTTTAAAAATGCAACTGTTTTGTAGGAAATTTATCTGTTTTAGTTGATGATTGAAGTATTTGATTGAAAATTCGTCGTTATTGGTTAAGTTCCACTGATTTTGATTAAAAATTAATAGCTTCTTTGGTTGAAATATAAACTATTACTTTTTCTTAAATTCTCTTTTTCTGTTGAAGATTCATAATTTTAGTTAAAAATTCATCTCAGATTTAAAATTAAACTACTTTGGTCAAATTCTTTTTTTTGTTGATACTCAATTTTTTAACTGGAAATTTAACTATTTGGTTGAAAATTGAACTGTTTGGTTGAAAATTAATTTTTTTGTTGAAAATTTATATTTTCGGATTGAAAGTTCAATTGTTTTGCAGAAAAGTCGTCTTTTGGTTTGAATTTTCAACAAATTGGTAGAAAATTCTATTATTTTATAAAAAAATGTATCTGTTTTGTAGAAAATGTGTTTTTTCATTAAAAATTAATTTTTCAAATGAAAGTTTAAATATTCTGTTTTTGGTTAAAAATTGATCTTTTTTGTTAAAAATTTCAACTATTTGGTTGAAAACTTCTGTATTCTGTTGAGAATTCGTCTTTTTTATCCCTTAACGGTCTCACCTCCAAATACACCTTTAGATATTTTTGGCTGAAAAAAATCATGAGTGATGTTGAAACAATACAAAATAGGAAAAAAAATATCGCCAAAGCCTCAGTGATAATTTAACAAAACAAATAAATACTTGAAAGAAACAACGCAGACAATCGGAAAAAAATCGGAAAGCCCTGCAACTGTTTGATTCGAAATTAATTTGATTTCGTTGGTGATTTAAATATAAATTATCGCTACTACTTTCTTAAAAATTCATTCGCTGGTTGAAGATTCATAATTTCAGTTAAAAATTAATCTCTTTGTTTCAAAATTGAACTACATTGTTAAAATTATTATTTTTTTGTTAATACCTAATTAGTGTTACTGAAAATTTAACTATTTGCTTAAAAATGCAAATGTTTTGTTGAAAATTAATCTGTTGTTTAGAAAATTCTTGTTTTTTATATTAAAAATTAATTTCTTTTAATAAAAATCTAACTATTCCATTTTTGGTTAAAAAATGATTTTTTAGATCATAAATTTAACTATTTGGTTGAAAATGTGTGTGGTTTGTTAAAGATTCTTCTATTTGGGTAGAAATTGAATCTTCTTGGGTGAAAATTCAACTATTGTGTTAAAAATTGACTTATTCTTATGAGAATTCAGTTTTTTTACTAGAAAAATAATCTATTGGTTGGAAATTCAACTTTTGAGTTTAAAATTCAATTATTAGGTTGAAAATTCAACTATTTTGTTGAAATCTCGTTTCTTTGGATTAGAAATTCAACATTTTAGATGCAATTTTTTTTCTTTATTTAACTGTTTTTGATTTGAAATGAACATCTTTTCTTTTTTTAAATATAAAATACGAAATTTTCTGTTGAGAATTCACCTTTTTAATTGAAAATTCAACTACCTGGTTCAAAATTAAACTACTTTCTAATTCATGAGAAACAGTAAGATTTTATCAAACCTCCCACCCACGAAATAGTCTTACGTAATTTTTAATTTAATTAATTTAATTTTCAATTTTCAATTAAATATTAATAAGTGTGTGTGCATATGAATATTATGATAAACTTGGTTAAAAATTTCAGAAAAAAACTTTATGTAATTTATGCACGACCCCTATAGGTGTGCCACTGCAACTATACTTCAAAATTAAAGTTACTCAAAGTAAAATACTTCCAATATCAATTTCCTCAATTTCTGACCAACTAAAATACGAAAATCATAAAAAGAATAATAAAAAGAAATTAATGATAATTAAACATTTTAGCAAACTTTAAATATCTCAAACGAGATATTGCTGCATTGAAACAAAACGTAGGATTGACCATATTTATGGAAGGTGTAAAATTCTCGTAAATCCCACGTAATTTCCCTTTAAACTCGAGACATTCATGAAAAGAGGCGTAATAAGGAAATGTCCCAAATTCCATTGCAAAGCGAATTCTCACCAGTTGTTTTTTGTCCACAAGGTATAACACCACTGTAATTCGCTATAAACTTCGTTGCACGCCTTCCGGCTTTTCAAATTTACCAAAAGGTTTCTAACTCTCTTCTCGGTTCAGCCGGAAAAAAATTCCTGGTCATTTCCCGGTTTTTTCCCTGTTCGCAAAAATTTTTCCCGATCACTGAAATTAAAAAGTTGAAACCATTAAAGCTGAACATTTTTTCCAAATTAAAAGTTAAACAAATTTGAATTCAAAAAGTTTTTATTCAATCTTTAAAAATGAACAAGTTGCATAATTAGAACCTTCTAATCTTGAAAAATTTAATTTTAACGGCTTCAAAAAAAACGTTCTCT
Source organism: Andricus curvator (assembly GCA_932195095.1). NCBI lineage: Eukaryota > Metazoa > Arthropoda > Insecta > Hymenoptera > Cynipidae > Andricus > Andricus curvator. Next base: position 123,706 of record CAKNYM010052677.1, read on the forward strand.
CACAATGAAACATCTAAAATGATGATATCACAAACTTTAATTATACAAACTAAATATCGGCACTTTCATGATCGAAAAAAATTCTCGGTTTTTAAAATTTTTTTCTCGGGCATACGAATACAAATAGTTTTTGGCAACTACAGACTTTACAACCCGAAATTATATTGTGACAGGAAAATAGGGTGATTTTTGACAAAAATAGGGGAATAAATTCTTTTAAAATAAATTAATATATAGGCATGTACCATATTTAATTTAATATGAAATTTTTTAAATTCCTAAGGTTTCAAGTCAAAGTGTATTGAATTTCCAACAAAATAGTTGAATTTTCTACCGAATGGTCGAATTTTTAAGCGAAAAAATTCAACTTCAACTAAACACAGCTGCATTTCCAACCGAATATTTTCATTTTCAAACCAAGAAGACGAATTTTTTAGAAGACAGTTCAATTATCAACCTGAAAAAGTAAATTTTCAACAAAAATATAATTTTCAATCAAGAAGGATGAATTTTCAACCAAATAGTTGAATGTTGAACAAAAAAATTAATTTTTAAGCAAACAGTTGCACTTTCTACAAAATATTTTTTTTTTTTCAAGTCAAAAAGAGCAACGTTTTAGCAGACAGTTATCAATAATTATGAAAAGGTAAATTTTCAAAGAAAAATATAATTTTCAACCAAGAAAGATAAATTTTCAACCCAATAGGATGACTTCTACCTTAAAAATGAATTTTTAATCCAAAAGGACTAATTTTCTATTAAAAAAGACGAATGTTTAATAAAACGGTTGAATTTTCGACAAAAACAAATAACTTTTTAAAAAAATAAAAAAAAATAATTGAATTTTTAACCAAACAATTGAACTTTTAAATCAAAAAGACAAATTTTTTAGAATACAATTGAATTATCAACCTAAAAAAGGTAATTTTCAACTAAAAAGATAATCATTTTCAACCAAGAAAGATGAATTTTCAACCAAAAGGGATAACTTTCATACCATTAAAAAATGAATTTTTAATCCAAAAGGACTAATTTTCCATCCAAAGAGAGGAATTTTCAACAAACCAGTTGAATTTTTGACGAAGAAATGTCTTTTTAAAAAAATTATTTGATTTTGAACCAATTAGTGGAATTTTCAACCAAATAGTTGTATTTTCAAGTCAGAAAGAAGAATTTTTTAGAAAACAGTTGAATTTTTAACAAAAAATTCATTTTCAACCAAGGAATACGAATTTTTAACCAAATGGTTTAATTCAAAAAATAAAATAATTTTGAACCAAACACTTGCATTCGCAACTAAACAGTTGTACTTTCAATAAAAAACACGAATTTTTAACAAAAACGTTAAATTTATAACCAAATAGTTGTATTTTCAAGCCAAAAGACAGATTTTTCAGAAGATAGTTGAATTTCTAACAAAAAAGTTCATTTTCAATGAAGAAAAATAAATTTTCAACAAAATAGTTTAATTAAAAGAAAATAATAATTTTTACACAAACAGTTGCATTCGCAATCAAATGGTTCAATTTTCAATCAAAAGAGACGAATTTTCAAGAAAATAGTTACATTTTTAAACAAATAGTTGTATTTTCTAGCTGAAAAGACGATTTTTGCAGAATATACTGAAATTTATTACAACAAAGTTAATTAACAACTAGGAAAGACGAATTTTCAACCAAAAAATATGTGGCCATAGGTGTGATTGACCGCGGTGCTACTGGGGGCTATTGACATTTTGTTGGATGGCAGTTGCTCTTAGTGGGACCCTGCGGTGATTGCTAATTTTTTTTTTTTCAGAATATATATATTATCCCATTAAGCTGCTGTTGAAATTAAAACTAAAAATGATTTCATAACATTTAAGGCTTTTTATTGTAAATAAAATAAAATTATAGTATTTTTAATTAAGATTGAATAGAAATCCATTTTATCATGAATAATTTTTGCAAAATAAGCAGGAAAAAGATTCATAATTAAAAAATAAACTTCCAAAACAACCTCACTTTTTGGCTCATTAGAGACAAGAATAACATAATGAAAAAAGAGGGAGAAAAAGGTAAAAAGTCAACCAAAATTTTTAAATTTTCGTAAAAAGAATGTATTGAATTTTAGCAATTTTTAGAAATGTATTTAAATATTAAAAAAAAAAAACACTACCCGAATCGGGTAGTGTCACGCCTACCCTGAAAGGGAAATGGCTTAATGGTATACTACTTTTTAAATATTTTGGATTGTTTTCTTTTCCTAATTGGAAAATTTAATAATCTAAATAGATTAGTCTCAGAATCACCCATAAAAAAATTATATTAATTTCCCGGTATTTTCCGGTCTTAAAAATTTCCGTTTTCTCGGTCCAGTGGCCGAACTGCAGACAAATTCTGTAAAAAGTAAGACGGAAATGAAAAAAAGGGTGGTACGTGATTGATAGAAGCGTGGATTGAGGCAGAGCAGAGGCTAAAAAGCATTGTGTAAATTTTATTTACTAAGATACCGGTCAGTTGGGTTCTTTTTTGGCATGGAAAAGGAAAGAGATAATAAGGATAGAAGAAAAGGAGTCCACATTATCGGTAAGGTAGATGTTAGATGAGCGAAAAGAAACTTCAATCGCTCCAAGTGGAAAAAGGTTTATTGCTTCCCGGGCGAGACACGGCAGTAGTGAGAGTCTTGTTTTATCAGCCACGTGATTGCACCTTCGAGTCTTGCTTATACTGAGTCTTATACTGGACTGGGCAGAATCGCAAATCCTCGATGCTAGTTTCCTGTCTCATTGTACTTCTTTCTACCTGGCAGTAAAGAGAAAATGTGATCGAAATTATCAGCGCGTGTCGACATTGCTACCGGTTAGCTATCACCAGGCATTATATTTTATATAGCGATGAGCTGTGATTCCCACATTCCCATTCCATTATACATATATTGCTTTGTTTAACAATTTCCTCTTAGGAAATAAATCTTGTCTTGTGAAATAACGCATTTTTTACTTTGCGCTAAGGAATTTGTTATTATGAATCATCATCAGGTAATAAGAGTTGGCTTATCATTTGAAGGGTTGCTCACCGCAGACTCAGCAGACTATTCACACTATTTGACACTTTTTTTGAGCGAGGACACTATTTGGCTATTTTTTCGAAAAAAATTACACTATGGACACTATTTTCTCACAATTATTCGCTGATGCCACTATTTCTTTACTTTTCCGTGGAAAATACCGAAAAATTGTCTCATGGCTGATTAACCCCCTTTTGTTAGGTTTCGTAAATTGTACCCCCCCCCCCTGTATTACGTAATTTTTGCCGAAAAAAATAAAGTTAGACATTGAAATCTTACTGTTTCTTATTAATGTGCAAAGTAGTTTAACTTTCAACCAAGTAATTGAATTTTCAACGAAAAGGATTAATTTTCAACAAAAAATGTAATATTTGATATTTTAACCAAAAAAAAGTTACCTTTAAATCAAAAGCAGTTTAATTGAATTTGATTAATTTTTAGTTCATATTTTTTTCTTTTCTAAAAATTTTTAACTGAATAGTTGAATTTTTTAACTAAAAGAGATCAGTTTTTAACTAAAAATGGAATAGTTCAATTTTTCTTTAGGATAATTCAATTAAAAAAAAAGAATTTTCTACAAAATATTTGAATTTTCAACCCGAGAATATGAATTTTCAACAAAAAGGTTAATTTACAAATACTCAGTTAAATTTTCAACAAAATAGTTGAATTTTCAGTTAAGAAAATCAATTTTCAACCTACAAGATGAATGTTAAACAACATAGTTGAATCTCCAAGAAAAACAAATTTGTTAATCAAGAAAAAAATGCAATCAAGTTGAATATCCAAACCAAAAAAAAACGAATTATGAACAAAACGGATGAATTTTTAAAGCAAGGAATAGTCAGGGAATTCTATTGGTCAGGCAACGTTAGATAAGATCTGGAAAAAGTCAGGGATTTTGAAAAAATCTTACAAAAGTCAGGCAATTGCTAAAAGAGACATTTTAAATAACTGTCAATCATAATAAATTTATTTGCCTCGTATTTCTATTTCTATTCCTTTTATTTTTAGTTGCTTCCTTCTGGCAATCATATTTTTACCTAAAGATTTTCTTTTTTGTATTAAAATTCAACAATTTTGTTAAAAAGACATCCTTTTTGGTTGAAAATTCGTCTTTTTGGGCTGAAAATTCTACTATCATGGTAGAAAATTAACTTTTTGTTGAAAATTCATATTTTGGTGTTCAAAATTGAAGTGAAATCTTTCTTGGTTGAAAATTTAACCGTTCTAGTAGAAATTTCATATTTTTCAATAAAAATGCAACGGTTTGGTTGGAAATTTGACTAATTTGTTGAAATTTTTGTTTGAAAATTAATTTTTTTCACTGAAAATGTAACTTTTTTCATCTTTTTGGGTAGAAATATTAACCTTAAAATTTTTCGGGGGATTTCATCTTTGAAGGTTGACCATTCAAATATTTGATTGAAAATTTAACTATTTTGGTGAAAATTTAATTATTTTGGGGAAAATTAAATTCTTTGCTTAAAAATTCAACTTTTTTTTCTCATTTTTTTTGGTTGAAATATCAACTATTACATTTTTCGTTGAGAATTCATCTTTTTGTTGAAAATTCAACTGTCTTATTGTTGGTTGAAAATTCAGCTTCGTAAGTTAAAAATTCAACTATTTGATTAGAAGTTCAAATATTCTGTTAAAAATTTGTCTCTTCTGGTTGAAGTTTAATCTGTTTTGTTTGGAAATTTGACAAATGGTCAAAAATTCAATCATTCGGTTGAAAATGCAACTATTTTTGGTTGAAGTTTAATCTTTTTTGCTTGAATATACGACCATTTGGATAAACATTCACCTATTTTGTTAATATTTTTTATTATTGTGTTAAAAATTCAACTGTTCTGTTGAGAATTTGTCCTTTTTCTTTAAAGTTCAACTATTTGGTTGTTAGTGAAATTGTTTACTTAAAAACTAAACTATTTGGTTGAAAATTCAACTGCTTTTGGTTGAAGTTTAATCTTTTTCGTTTGGAAATTTGACTTTGAATTCATCTTTGTAGGTAGAAAATTCAAGTATTTAGTTAAAAATTTAACTAGTTTGTTGGAAGTTTAATTATTAAAAAAAAATTATTTGATTGAAAGTGCAACTTTTTTTGGTTGGAATTTAATTTTATTTGTTTGAGAATTCAACCATTTGTGTCAAATTTATTTTTTGTAGGCTGAAAATCCAGCAATTTGATTAAAAATTCATCTGTATTTTGTTAAAAATTTAATTATTTTGTTCAATAATTAGCTACTTTTTAAAAAAGTCTCCTTTTCCAGTCGAAAATTCCACTATTTTTCTGAAAATTTGTCTTTCTGAGTTGAAAATTCATATTTTATGGTAGAAAAGTAACCTTTTTTGATTAAAATATAAATGAATATAAAATTTTGAAAATATTAATCTTAAATTTTATTGTTTTGTTTCGCTCATAAAAGATTCTATGTTAAGACTGTTACAAGATTAATATTCTGGTATTTGAATAGTAATGGTCAGGGAAAATGAAAAATTGGTCAGGGAAATGTTAGGAAGTTAAGTTTTTCGGTGGCCCTGTTAAGTACTTTCAATTTTCCTTTCACAGTCGGAAATTTAAGATAGAATGTGAAGTATGCTAGAAGCAAAGCTTATTCACTGTATAAACATTGAGAATAAAAGGAAAATGTGCAAACAAAAAAGGAGCATCAACGGAAAAACAAACTTTGAAAGCTTTTTACTTCGTCTGTAAAGGTTTTACTTTGCGAAAGGAATGCTTTATTTAAATAATGAATCACCTAAAAAGAAATAAAAAATTTTAATGATTTCAGATTCAAGTCACATTCAAGAATGAAGGAAATGCTTATTTCAAACCATTTTACAAACTGATAATTAAAATTTTTCAAATTGTTATCAAGCATATTAAAAAACTTCGATTTCATTAGACTTGAGATCAATCATTATTATTAAAAATATAAAATGGTTTATTGTTATTGTTTTGTTGTGATAATAAAAAATATTGAAAATAATAAAATGAATATTTTGTTGTTTATGTAGGTTATTAAATAATAAACATTATTTCAACAATAACAAAATTGAAATTTTATCTCTTCAAAATTTAGTATAGATTGTAACAATTTTTCTTAACATACGATTTAATCTCATAGATATGTGCAATACTAAGAAAGTTATTTGAAGATTGCTAAATATAAATCAATTAATCTTATCGTGTAAAAAATTGCGATATTCTACGAGAATTTATATTCATCTATACTGCTAAGTATAGCGCCTCATTTATGATGATTAATATCAGGCTGGTGATCTTCAATAAATCCAATTTACACGTGTCTGATTAAAATCATGATTTTTTAGTTGTTTTAGAAAATTAAAGTTGCCCGATAAAGTCAAACTTGGGCAAAGTGTTGTCATATTGGAATTTAAAAAAAAAATCAATATTTGACCTTCGAAAAGTAAGGTCAAAATCAAATTTAACTTTTTTGGAACAATGCAAATTTTTCTTGATTTTCTTATCTCGAAAGAAGTCTTTCTGTTCTAGAGCTTTGTGGTTAAAAAGTTGGGATTTTTATTTTTTATTAATGAAAATGAGCGTTGAGTGGTTTTTGAGAATATATCATCTGCTTTGGCGATTTTGGACTTTTTTAATATCAATGAAGAAAATATTTTCTACTACAGTTTCAATAGGTTTCTTGACACTCTTTTCTTTGGTCGTAACCATTTTTTGAAAAAATAAATATTTGACTTTAAAAAATAAGGGACAAAAATTACTTTTTCCATAGAACATAGCCCGATTTTTCTCTGATTATCCAGGTTTTCCCTGAATTTGAAGTGCTTCTTACAGAAATTCCCCGACTTTTGGAATTTTTTGTTTCAAAATCCCTGACTTTCGCTGGCGAACAAAATTGCCAGACCTTTCCTTGATTTCCGGGATTTCCCTAAAATTAAAGTGCTTCTCACAGAAATTCCCCGACTTTTGCAATTTTTTGTTTCAAAATCCCTGACTTTTCCTGGCGAAAAAAATTGCCAGACGTTTCCTTGATTTACGGGTTTTCCCTAAAGTTAAAGTGCTTCTCACAGAAATTCTGCCATTTTTTGTTTCAAAATCCCGGACTTCCCTGGCGAACAAAATTTCCAGACCTTTTCTTGATTTCCGGGTTTTCCCTAAAGTTAAAGTGCTTCTTACCGAAATTCCCCGACTTGTGCCTTTTTCTTTTAATCCCTGACTTTTCCTGGCCAACAAAATTGCCTGATTTTTTTTTTATTT
>CAKNYM010052677.1:131012-149307 GCA_932195095.1 Andricus curvator
TTTAAAGTCTTCTTACAGAAATTCCCCGACTTTTGGAATTTTTCTTTTCAAAATCCTTGACTTTCCCTGACGAACAAAATTCCCAGACCTTTCCTTGATTTTTTGGGTTTTCCCTAAAATGAAAATGCTTCTTAGAGTAATCCCCCGACTTTTGCCAATTTTTGTTTCAAAATTCCGGACTTCCCTGGCGAACAAAATTCCCAGACCTTTCCTTGATTTCCGGGGTTTCCCTAAAGTTAGAGTGCTTCTTACCGAAATTCCCCGACTTTTGCCAATATCTTTTTAGTTTGGACGGCAGTATAAAAAACTAATCTTGTCGACAAAAATGCGCAGAAAAAGTTTGACAGCTGCACTGTTATAGGTCTGTATTAGAAAATAATATGAGTTGCTGGCAACCAGAAGAGAGCCCTGTTTTTCTGGTATATTTCTTAAGTAACTTTGTTTGAAAACTCGTAAAATGCTATAAAAATGAAAAAATATGGTTATGGTTGAAAAATACGGCAAAAATGTTTTAAAAAACGTCTGAAAACCTCAGTATATATGAAATTCAGCGTCATGTAGTAGACCAGTCTAGTATTTGGGAGTTTTCTTACTGTAGAATTTAACTTTTACTGAGACAATGTACACGGGTAAGTCGAAAATTGGTTATATTAATTTCTGTAATTCAATTATTAAAAGATATGCAGATATAAATCGTGTTTCTATTCAATGTTTGTAGAGTTAGTTACGATAGAGGTTAGGATTAAGGATTGCATCATTTGAACATTAAATACTTTAAATGTTTCGTAAATTTTTGAAAAATATGTGTAACATATATTTTTCTTTCATAATACTCTAACTTAACAGTACTCTTACTTATAAATAATATATAATAAGTCATTTAATTAAGTGGCTCATCCCGCCCCAGTGCCTGGCTCATCCCGCCCCAGGCGTGGGGCGATATGAGCCAAGCGCACTACTTTTTCATTTTCGTTTCTAATTCCGCATATACTTTTTTATTTACTTCTATCTTGGCAAAATTACAATTAAAAATGTTTGTAGAATATATATAACGACTTACTTTCAAGCAATGAATTAACAGATTTTAAATACTGACGTGAAAAAGACAACTATGCTCATCTCGCCCCACCCTACCCTAAGTCTTTCGAATCAAATCAATCCTGCAAAAAGCTGAACCAATCAGAATAATCCTCTACAGTTGCTCCACTGACTAGTCAAGTATCTAGTAGGACAGCTGGCGAAAATTCAATTTGCGATTTCTAACAGAGAAATTTGTTTACTTAAAAAAGTCGAAAAGCAACAGCCAGTGGTAAATCTCACTAAAAGATACAAATTTGCTTAAAATATAAAACCTAAAAAATACATTTTCAAGGACAACCTCAAAGGTATAATAATAATAATAATAATAACATGTCAGAATCATGATAATAATTTTTTTTCTCTAAACTCTGCCGACATAGACACTCGATGAGAAAAAATGTGTCACAATCCTCATGTCAACCTTTGGCACATTCGCACATACTTTTAACAAAAGTTTTAAATAATAAACACTAACATAGGTTATGTCTACTGTTTACACTTGCAATCGCTAGCGGCCATATTGATTCCCCTATCAACAACCGCGCTACTCAGACTGAAGTACTTCCGGCCTTCCGCTGAACGAATTAGATTTTCCCGCGAAAATTCAAATAGTATACTTTTCAAACATTAAACAAAATATTAAAACTTATTTGAAAAATCTTTCCTTCACTAATTAAATTAATTTTTGAGTCGTCTTTTAATTTAACTCGGAAAAAAGAATATTTGAAAATATGCAACAACCCCATTTGAGGATGTCTGGCAAAATTGGGTCCCAGTTTCATTTCCTTTGGTCCGAGTGTTTTCCCATCTCTTCCACTGTTTCCACGTGAGATGATTGTACAAACAGAAACAGGTGTATGTGTACGTTCGTCTGGCACAGGTACCTTCCCGTTCAGACACGATGCAACCGGTAGAAAATCTAGAATGAATAGTGGCGGAGGCAGTGCGCCTGCGTCCCCCACCAGCCAACATACAGTGGCTTCGGCAGACTTCAGGAGATTCCGAGGCTCCAGTTATGTCGACGTCGTCGCGACGCCAGTGCGACGTCGATGGAGTTCGAGTTCCGGATGTCCGGTGGACCGCGATTTTCAATTTTATTCTTATTTTATCTTCCCCCCACATTTCCGGGTTCTTATCCGATGACGTATTCTCTAACCAGGAAGTCTAATTGCAAACAAGTTTGGACCTGTTCACATTAATCAACCCACTATTCAATTTTATCAGTCAGTGCTCGCCAACAGGACCGTGTTTTATTCCGCAAATAAAAAAATATGTAATAAAAACAAGGACAAAAATTCGGGAAACGAGAAGGTAGTGCCAGTGATTACAAATTTGCTCAACTTGTAGAGAATTTTAATTAATGATTGTGTCAATAAACTTGAATAGGTGTACTAGGCTTTCTTAATTATGTTAATTAAATGTTAATCGATACTCAATTTTGTAATGGTAGGATATTTTTATCAATATTTATATAAAATAACAGATGTCATTGTTGTTGAAAAACTGATTGGCTTTTAAATGATTTGAAATTGTTCCATTTATTACATTTGAAATTTAAAAATGAAGTCAGCGGCTGACTTTCAATTTGTTTACAACTACTGTTAACGTAATTTGTGATAGTAAGGGTGCCAAAATATTTCATTGGCCCTCTTAAATTATCTACTTTGATAAAAGAATAAAACAAACACAAAATTTCAAAAGATTTCTGAATATGTCTTTGGGCTTTGAAAAGTTTTGGAAATTGCAACGTTTCCGAAGTATTTCCAAATATTTCAAGGGATTTCTAATTATTTCAAGAGATTTCGAGGAATTTCAAAAAAATTTGAAGGATTTTGAGAGATTTAAAGCATTTTCAATGGGTTTCAAAATATTGAAGTATTTCAATTCTTGAAGTATTTCAAAATATTTTAATAGTTTTCACAGCACCTCTAAAAGGATCGCAAGTAACTTTTAAATAAGGATTTGAAGAGATTCAAGAATATTTCAAGGGATTTTCAAGAATCTTTTGAGAGTTCATGACCTATGAAAGGATTTTAATGCATTTTTTTATTTCAACTAATTTTAGAATACTTTAAGGGATTTAGTTGGATTTTAACGAATTTTTAAAAGTTTTCAATGGGTTTCAAAATATTTCACGGGATACTACAAAACTTCTAAAAGGTTTCAAGTAATTAAAAAAATTTTCAAGTCTTCTAGACGCCCCAAATAATTTTGAAATATTTTAAGGATTATCAAAGTATTTCAAAATATATGCAGAGATTTCACAAGATTTAAGGTTATTTCTAAACATTTTAAGGTATTTCAGAGGTTTTCTAGGGATTTCAAAATATTTTGACAGATTTTAATAGGACTCTAAAGATTTCAAAAGATTATGAGTTCACGTGCTCTCAACATTTTTCGATTGATTATGACCTGTTTTCAGGGGTTTTATGGGGTTTCATAGAAATTTATAGGATTTTATGAGCTTTCCGAAAATTGCAAGGCATTTTAGGAAATTTCGAAAGGTTTAACAAGTTTCAAAATATTTCAAGAGTGGCTAAACCCTCATTTAATACTAATGAATAAGCATTTAAACATAAATAAATATTTGTATTGTTTTTATGGGGTTTGCTGCCAGTGAACCATTAGTCACCAGTTTCTGAAATATGGATCTTATATTTTTAACTTATTAATAAATTCAAATAAATTAATAATTTCACATCAAATTGGAGAAAAATGCAGTCCAATAAAACTCTATAAAAAATGAATCAAATTATGTTATTCATTTATTATCAGCCAACAATCGAAAGTAATTAAACATTTTCCTTTTTTATTACAATACAACGTATAACATAATTTTATTATTTTTTAGAAAATTTCATTGCACTGCATTTTTATCTAATTTGATTTGAATTTATTAATAGCCGGGTCAATGAATGTAGTGATAATGAATCTAATCCATAAATATACAGGTAATCTGTTTTCATTATAAACGAAATCTTTATCCTCAATAAAGGTGAAAGTGCACTTTCTAGTTGCAAAAAATAATTCTGTTTATTTTACATAGTAACTATTCAGAATCTGCTGAATAGAATATTGCCAAAGAGTAAAAAAAATGATGTAAAAAAATAACCTTCAAAAATCCCATAAGAAATAGTAGATACTAAAAATAGAAGATTCCATTTCTTAGAAAAACATTTTGCACAGAGAATATCTAAAAAATCTAAGAAAATTGTATTACATAACTGTTGCAAATACTCGTAACTTATTTCATAGCCTTTTTTTACCTAAGTTGAGGTATAATTTAGAATGCCGCAGTCATAAAATTTTTAAGAACATAAAATTCGTGTTCTACATCACGTTTTTCTGCTAAAGTAGTTCTGCCAAATACTTGTCTGTTATTTAACAAAATACGTCTAGTTTTGAATTATTATTATCCAATAAAGTATAATAAAACAAAAGACAATAAGCATTACAAAATAATTGTTAGACAACTTTTCTTGACGAATTACGTTTTTACGAAAACTCTTATTGATATTTGGGGTTTGATATCTGTTTTTGAGCCCGGGTGAAGTTTATTATCACGAACCGGATTTTCTGAACAATTTCACGACGTGGAGTGGACGCCGGTCGTAAGTTATTGAAAACCAGTAAAACGAAAATATCTCTGGAAAAGCAGCGGCCATTCGATTCCGTAATCCCATTGAAACCAGTAATTGAATTATCCATTCGAGTGCCATCGTATTGTTGTAGGAGGGACTTGTAGCCCTATAAATGTCTGGAATCAAGAGATTGAAGGAAACCTGACGAATCGATTATCTTCACTCTCCTTAATTAAACATTCTTCTCTGCATAAGAATATTTTCTTCAATAAAATATGAATCACCTATTTTTATTCATTTTATTATTAATCTTCAAAAATCTAATTTCTCGTCGGATCTCATTTTCCAGATTACGATATTACCCAGTCAGGGTTGCACAGGTCAGGGAATTCCAGAAATTCAGGGAAATTCAGGGAGTTAAAAACTGATTAGGGAATGTCAGAGCATTTTACACTGATCCGGGAATATTAGGGAAAACCTGACAGAATCAGGTTTTCGATAAGCTGAACTTGAAGATAATTTTATTATTTTTGTTGAAAATTCAACAATTTTGTTCAAAAGTCATTCTTTTTGGTTGAAAACTCAACAGTTTTTTTGAAAATTGGCCTTTTTTGGTTGAATTCAACTACTTAGTTAAAAGTGAAACAACTTTGTTAAAGAAAATTTGTTGGTTGCAGATTCATTGTTTTAGTTTAAAATTCTTATAATTCGTTAAAAATTTGACTATTTTGTTGAAAACTTGTTTTTTTTTTTTTTGTTGGAAATTATTTTTTTTACTGAAACTGTAACATTTCCAATTTTGGTTGAAAATTTAACTATTTGTTTGAAAATGTATGTATTTTGTTAAAGACTCGTCATTTTGGTAGAAAATTCATCTTTGTAGGCTGAAAATTCAACTACTTGGTGAGAAAAATCAACGATTCTGTTGAAAATTTAATTATGTTGTTGAAAATTAATTTTCTTTTACTGAAAATTTAACTTTTCCATTTTTGGTTGAGAATTTATATTTTTCAGTTGAAAATTCAACTACTTTGATAATTCATGTATTTTGTCAAAAATTCGATTCGTCTTTTTTGGTACAAAATTAATGTACTTGGTTAAATTAAACTATTTCTATATAAACTGAAAATATTTGGTTAAATATTTAATTATTTTGTTGAAAATTTGATTATTATGTTGAAAATTCAATTCTTTGATTGTAAATTTAACTATTTTGTTGAAAATTCGCTTTTTTGGTCAAAATTTCAGCTGTTTCGGTTAGAAAATTCGTCCTTTCAAATTGAAAATTCATCCTTTTTGATAGAAAATTAATTTCTTTGGTTGAAAACTTAACTATTAGGTTAAAAATTCCTTTAACAATTCAAATATTTGGTTAAAAATTAATTTTTAAACTGAAAATATAATTATTTATTTGAAATTAATTTATTTGGTTGAAATTTGAGCTTTTTTGTCACAAATTCGTTTTTTCAAATAATTAATAAATTTTTGTTGAATTCTGTTGAAAATTTAATTATGTTGTTGAAAATTAATTTTCTTTTACTGAAAATTTAACTTTTCCATTTTTGGTTGAAAATTCATCTCTTTCTTTGAAAATTTAAATAGCTGGTTGAAAAATTATTTTATTTGTTTGCAAATTTATTTTTGACTGAAAGTTTAACTATTCTATTTTAAGTTGAAAAATTCTCTGTTTGAGTTGAAAATTCAACTATTTTGTCGGAAATTCGTCTCTTTTTGTAACAAATTAATCTCATTTTTTTTTTTCAAATTTATTTTTGTAACTAAAATTTGAACTATTCTATTTTGGTACAGAATTTATCTTTTTTAGTTGAAATTCACGTATTTCATTAAAAATTTGTCTTCTTTGGTACCAAATTGATCTTTTGGATTGAAAATTTCACTTTTGTTAAAAAATCATTTTCCTTGTTGAAGATTCATCATTTAAGTTAAAAACGTATTTATTTGGTTGAAACTTTAACTATTTTGTTAAAAATTCCTCTCTTTGGTAGAAAATTAATCTCGTTTTCTTTTTATTGAAAATTTATTTTTCTGGTTTAAAATTGAAGTGTTCTACTGTTGGTTGGAAATTAATCTTTTTATTGGAAATTTATGTATTTTGTTGAAAATTTGTTTCTTTTTTGTTACAAAATTTACCTTTTTGTTTGAAAATTCAACTATTTTGTTAAAAATTCACTTTCCACTTGAAGATTCATCATTTAGGTTAAACATTCATTTATTTGGTTGAGAATTTAACTATTTTGTTGAAAATTCCTCTTTTTGGTAGAAAATTAATCTCTTATTTTTTTTGAAAATTTATTTATCTACCTGAAAATTGAACTATCCTATTTTCTGGTTGAAAATTTATCTTTGATTGAAATTCATTGAATATGGATTGAAAATTCAACTATTTGAATAAAAATTCACTTTTTTCGTTAAAGATTCTTTACTTAAATTAAAAATGCATCCATTTCGTTGAAAATTTACCTATTTTGTTGACAATTAGTCTGTTTTAGTTGAGGATTCAAATAATTTGTTGAAAATGTGTATCTTTCGGTTATTCTGTTTTTGATTGAAAATAGAAATTTTTTTTAATTAGAAATATCAACTATTACACTTCTCGTCGAGAATTCATCTTTTGGTCGAAGATTCATCGCTTTGGTTGAAAATTCAACTATTTTGTTGAAAATTATTTTGTTCTTAATTGAAAATTAATTGTTCTATCTGAAAATTTAATTCTTCCATTTTGGGTTAAAAATGTATCTTCTTATGTTGAAAAATCAAGTTTTTTGTTGAAAAATGATGTATTTTAGGTATGTCTCACATAATTCGCGGATGACCCTTTATCAAATTTTGTGCGACTCTTATTATTGACAGTGTTTCAAAGCTAGCTAGAAACAAACTTTTTTTGCTATAATATTATTGATCTGCTAGGTGTAAGGCTGTTTTTTTTATCTCAAATTAAAATTAGAGCGGGCAAGCAAAATGAAAAATAGATCAGGGATAAGTCACGAAAAGTCAGGGAATTTCGAAACAGGGATTTTGTACCAATTATGCCAGGGGATATTGAAAAGAACATCCTCTACACTTAGTGAAGAAATTACAGAAAACAAGCAAATATTCCAGATCCACGTAAAGAATCTAATTTGAATTGAATGAACCGCTTTCCTCTTTTTTCTTTCGTACCTGAAGCTCTAGAATTTTTCTTTTCTTTATGAATCTTCCAAGCCTGAAGAACAGGTAGCTTCGTAAGAGAGGACTTCCTCTTGAGTAACTTTTCTGAGGTCAAAACTCTCACTTCCTATCAGACCTAAGGCCTGAGATTCCAACATCAAATTATGTCTTCAACGTCCACATTTAGAAGTAGCAATCCACTTAATGGAGTATGGGATCCGCGGACTGCACTGAAAATAGAAGCAGAATTCTAGAAATCTAATTTCGCACAGACTCGATTTTCTAGCTGGCCTCGAGAAAATAAGACACAATTTTGTACATTGTACAGTATCAAGGTGGCCGCAAACCTTCATTTTCAAAATTTTTTAATTTTTTCCTAACCAATTTTTTATTTTCCCTGTCCAATTAATATCCAAAGACCAAAATTTTAATCTTGTAAGATTTGTGACACAGAATCTTTTATAAACGGAATAAAAGAGTTTCGAATCAAAATTTCAATTTGATTTATTTTAACCAAAAAATATGACTTTTCTACCATAAAGGATTAATTTTTTATCCAAACGGAAAAATTTCCGACAAAACAGTTAAATTTCCGACTAAAAAAGATGACTTTTTAACAAAGAAATTGAATTTTCAACAAAATAGTTGAATTTTTAATCTACAAAGATGAGTTTCGAACCAATTGTCAGAATTTTCAAACAAAAAAGATTATTTTTTAACAAAATACTTGAATTTGAACAAATTAATTACATTTTCAACAAAATAGTTCAATTTTGAAACAAATTTCTAACCCGAAAAGTTCAATTTTCAACAAAAAGATGAATTCACAACAAAAAATATAATACATATTTGGTATCTCAATCTAGAAAAAAACGAATTTTCAACAAAATAGTTACACTTTTTATTTTATTTATTTATTTCATTATTTATCTTATTTACATTTGCAACAAAATCGTTGAACTTTTAACCAAATAGTTGAATTTTCAAGAAAGAAGATTAATTTTCTACCAAAGAAGACGAATTTTCTACAAAATACATGCATTTTTAAACAAATAGTTAAATTTTCAACTAAAAAGATACATTTTTAGCCAGAAAATATCAAACTTAAATTTTCAGTAGAAAAAATAACAAAGAAGGATAACTTAACTATACGAAAAAGGATGAATTTTTAATCTAAAAGGAAAAATGTTCTATCCAAAGCAGTTGAATGTTCGACCAAAAAACGAATTTTTAATTAAATAAATAATTAAATTTTCAACAAAATAATTAAATTTTCAGCAAAATAGTTGAATTTTCAACCTAATAGTTGAACTATTAACCTAAAAACATGAATTCTTAACCAAACAGATACATTCTCAAACCGAAAAAGACAAATTTTCAACCAAAAATTTATTAATTATTTGACAAAACGAATTTGTAACAAAATAGCTAAACTTTCAACCAAATAAATTAATTACCAATAAAGAAGATGAATTTTCTATCTAGAAGATTAATTTTCAACAAAATACATGAGTTTTCCAAAAAAAGTTGATTCTCAAAGAAGAAAGATAACTTTTGTACCAGAAAGGATGAATTTTCAGTCTAAAGAACGAATTTTCTATCCAAATAGTTGAATTTTCGACAAGAAAAACGAATTTTCACCAATTTAGTTATATTTTCAACCAAACAATTGAATTTTTAACAACATAATTAAATTATCAACAAAACAGTTGAATTTTCAACCAAATAGTTGAATTGTGAACCTACAAAGATGAATTCTCGACCAAAAAAACCATTTTTCAACCAAGAAGAATAATTTTCTACCAAAACAGACGAATTTTCAACTAAATAAATGCATTTTCGAACAAATAGTTGAATTTAAAAAAAGATCTGAAAGTTAAATTTTCAGTATCAAAAATAATTTTCTATCAAAAAACTGAATTTAACAAAATGGTCAAATTTTTAATCATTGAGATGAATTTTCAACTAAAATGATGAATCTGCATCCAAAAGAATGAATTTTGAACTCAGAAGTTGAATTTTCCAACAAAAAAAGACCAATTTTCAAAAAAGAAGTTAATTTTCTCCCAAACAATTGCACATTATACCAAAAAAAGGAAATTTTAACCATGAAGATTAGTGTTCCACCAAAAAAGACGAATTTTCAACTAAAAAATAGCAATTTTCAACTGAAAATAGAAAAGTTACATTTTCAGTTACACAAATGAATTGAAAATTTAAAAAAACGGATTTTTAAAAATATAGTAAAATTTTCAACCAAAGAGATGAACCTTCCACCAAAAACATGAATTTTTAACAGTTATTTAAAGTGTCTCTCATAGAAATTCCCTGACTTTTGGAAGATTTTTTTCAAAATCCCTGACTTTTTTTCTGACCAATAAAATTCCCTGGGGTTTTCCCTGATTTCTTAATTTTTCCTGACCTACGGCCATCCTGAGGGTACACATAACATTATCGAGAGCAAGCAAGATCCCACACCGTAAATCTAATTCAAGTTCTGTGTACTCTTTGATCATCCTCTCCCACGGAGTCTTCGTTCGACCTCTCTCGTCTTCAGGGTTTTCGACCTATACAGTCAATCGTTTTTTTTATTTCTGAACACACATGTGTATTTTTTGGACGTTGTGTGACTGGCATTTCAATCTGACCATATATATGAAGTAGAGAGTGATTTGACAAGGTTGAAGTTGGGTTGGGACCATTTACAATATTGTGGGTTCAAAACAAATCAGATTCCATCACCAGACCCAAGCCTCTAATGTTGCATAACGCGTTTAATGTTTATTCTCAAATTATTTAAAACCCGAATTTTGAAATTTTACGTTTTATATTAAAGTAGATGTTTACCACGATGCAAAATTATACGAAGAAATGGTTATCATTATTTGTCCTAATCTAACCACTTCCCCAGATAATTAGCATGACACACAACAATTGAAAGTATATGTTTTGATTCTCTCTACTATCACGAAGAGATAGATTGCCGAGAAAATTGGATGTGCGTGTTGTCAATTAAATCGTCACGTCACTTGTTAATTAATGACGGTCGGTTTGTTGGGAACCGCAAAGCTAAAGAGCTAAACCGTTATCCAGAAACGCATGGCTTTCCGCCACATATGTTTTGAAAAATTACCGCCGACACCAGCACAAGTCTCCAAATGCAATGACACACTTTTTTTCAACCTGCTCTTCTCTTTTTTTTATCGTCCCTTACGTCTGCAAATTTCTTTCTCGCATTCACATACCCATGCTGCGCAGACCCGGCATGAGATTTCTCATTTTTTACTGCATGCTGTCATCAAAATTCGCAAAAAGTTGTCGGCACAGTACTTTAATCATTCGGTAACACTTATTTTCGTACGCTTGTGTCTGTTCTTACATCCAACATATATTTTCAAGCTTGTAATTTTAGTTTTATAATACAGTCTCCTCAACAGTTTCTGATCTTCGGAGATCATGTTTTCGCTTCAAATGATTTTATTTTTCTTTCTAAAAGTTGGAACAATAGCTAAATTCTGGAGATTTGATGAAACAGCAATAAAATCGAATTAGGGATTTCCCCATAAAAAGATATGTTTAGGGGAACTTGGTCAACAAAGTCGTTACAGAAGATTCTTTCGGACTAAAGTTTCTGACGTTACTTTGGTTGATAAGAATCTCTTTTAATGTATATTATGCAGTTTTGGCTTCTTTAACTCAAGTGAACTCTACAGGGTGTCTAGAGTTGCTAGACAACCTGGATAGCCTATTTTCAATTTTTAAATACACAATCATTAATTAAGAACAGTATTTTCTTTTGTGAAGAAATCATCGACGAAGAGATGGTTTTCAACACTGAACGATTGAATGTGAAAAATCAAGTGAAATAAAGTGGAAAGGATAAAGAGGTACTTGAGAACCGTTGTGCAGGAAACTCTTGAAAACTTTGGCAATGAACGTTCGACGTGATTTACGAATCTAAGACGGGAGTTTCGATTTTGTCGAAAGTTTTTCAAGTTTGATAGTGATTATGTTACCACCGATCATAAACAACATCAACAGTAACATACTGACTCTTTATACAAACTCTGGAAATAATGGAACAAATACAAACACTCGTGCCTCGAGGGGTCGTTATGCAGAAATTGGCGTTAAAAGGTAATGTTTTTCCCATGAAAATAACATTGTTCTACACTATCTTACTATGGAATTGTCAGTCAGTTTGCGTATTTTTGTGTATGATGACTTACATATATGATGACTTTGTGGAGCTCTTCGCCTGGGGTGATTAATGGCGAGATTGATCAGCGACCTTTGTCGGAACAGTGTTGCTGAACAAATGTGTTGCTTAAATGAGCAACACGGGAATTCCAGATTGATCTAAAATGTATACCTCCTCCTTTATACCTACTCCTATATTTCCCTTTCATATTTTTCTCATATGAATTTCTTGATCCCCGGCAGTATGACGAGTCTGTAATAATAATAACATTATAACACAATGAACGGTAACGACGCAACTATTGACACTTTTTCACACTTTTTTTAACGATGCAACTATTTTGAAAAAATAAAATATGCTATTTTATTGAATCTAAAAACTCAGAATATCAAAAGATTTAAAAATGTTTCAACTGATTAAAAAGATTTTGAGAGGATTGTATAGGGTTTCAAAACATTTTTAGAGTATACAACAGCGTGTTTTTCAGCATATTCTCAAAATGTGATTTTTTTCTGAAAATGAGAATACTTCAAGTGTGAAATTATAACATGATCATCGCTGAATTCATTCTTATTCACTGGTAGTAGATAGACAAGAGATTTTCTGAACCACTACACCTACCTTACCGACTTCAAGAACATTCTGCAGCTGTAGTGGTTCATATTCCTGCTAAGTTTCTAGAATGTTCTCGAAGGGTCCCGATGACGCCATACAATGACATTGCGCAATTGTGAGAGACGAATTGGCGTAAACAACTTCAAGGTTGTTTCTTATCTCAATTAAGCATTTTGCCTAAACATTTTCTACTGCGTAATAGCTGTATGACGCAGTAGGAAATGTAGCGAAAAATGAAAATATAACTATATAAAGCAGCAGAAAATGTAAGGACCAATCAAAATATAACTTTGAATGTGTTTACGCGAAATTCTTAATCGAGATAAGGAATAGTCTTGAAGTTGTCTACGCAAATTCGCCTCTCACAATTGCGCAATATCATTGTATGGCATCATCGGGACCCTTCGAGAATATTCTAGAAACTTAGCACGGATATGAACCACTACAGCTGTAGAATGTTCGCGAAGTCGGTAAGGTAGGTTTCGTGGTCCAGAAACCCCCTTGCCTATCTACTTCCGGTGTCTCATATTTTTTGGAACAAAACAATACCAAATTGGCGTAATTTTGACAATTGGCGTTTCTCTGTGCATCTGATCTTAGAGGATTTTAAATTTTTTTAAATTTGTATAGAAATTTTAAGAGATTTTACAAATTTCAAGATAATTAACGGGATTTCAAATCATTTTAAGGGCTTTTTAGGTATTGTACCAGACATACGCGATTTTATAGAATCTCCAAGGGCTTAAAAGATTTGAATTTTTTTGGGTATTTTACAATATTCCAAGAAATTTCAAGAGATTTACAAAATTTCAAGGGATTTTAAAAGGGTATCAAAGATATCAAAAGATTTTCAAGATTTCAGGAGAGTTTTAAGGTTTTCAAGGGATTCAGGTAGGGTCTTAGAGGATTTCAAAGATTAAAACATTTTTGAAGGAATTTTAAAAGATTAAACATTTCAAGATGCTGTACGGGATTTCTAAAAATTTCTGTAGGGATCTTACAAGAATTATTGTCTATTTTAAAATATTCTGCGGAATTTGATGAGATTTCTATTAATTTCGTAGGATTATAGAAAATCGCAGGAAATTAAAATTTTTGTTAAGGAATTTCAAATGGTATCATAAGATTTCAAAGATTGTAAGGAATTTTTACGGTATTTACCAAATTTCAAGGGATTTCAAGGAATTTTACAATATTTGAGGGATACATAGGATTTCAAAAGAAGTTAAAAGATTCCATATGATTATAAGGAATTCCTGTATAGATTTCAAGGGATTTAAAAACTTTGGATAGTTTTCCAGGCATTTTCGGGGGATTTTAACAGAATTCTAGGGGTTTTAACAGATTTCAGTAGATTTCAACGGATTTCAAAGCTTTCAGGGTATTTTAAAAGATATCAAGGAATTTCATAAAATAGCCAATATTTTAGGGGATTGAAAGGGGCTTTCTCAGATTTGATGAGATTTTACTAAATTTCATCATTTTTGAAGGAATTTTTAGATTCATTACAAATTTCAGGAATCTTATCAATTTCGAGGGATTCCAAAGGATTTTAAAGAGTTTAGGGTATTTTAAAATATTCCAAGGCATTTAGCGAGATTTCAACAGTTTTAAGAGTTTTCCTAGAATTTCTTAGGATTTCAGAAAATTTTCGAAGATTTTATAAAGGTAGCGAGGATAACAATGCTATTTAAAAGATTTTAAGGAATTGCAATGGATTTCTAGATAACTTAAGAGAATAAATTAAATTGTATGAGATTTCAAGGGACTTTTAGAAATTTCTGAGGATTTGAAAGATTTAAAGGAATTTCAAAGGATTTCACCAGATTTAAAGGATTCGTAGAATTTCAAAGATTTCAAGGGATTACAAATGTTTTAGGGTATTTCAAACAATTCCAAAGGATTACGAGAGGTTTCACAATTTTCGAATAATTTTAAAATCTGCATATTTTTAAATATGCAAATACAGTCACTGCTTAGCAGAAGTGCCACGCAAAGAAATCTGTCAACTCTTTTGAAATTTTTTATTTGAGATTCGGAAGTTAGCCAATAAGGCCATTAGAATCAACCTTCGCTTTTCTTCTCTGATTGATAGAAGCGATTCAACAATTCAAGGTTGTTGTAATATTGAAAATATTACTAATTTATTCTTCAATTTTCTATAAAATAAAGTATTTAAAACACATTTTCTTTCAACAATGTAAAGAGTAAAGATTTCGATGGATTTTGAGCGATTCTGAGGAATTTTAATGAATTAAGTAATTAAGTATTGTAGTTTATTTAAACTTACGATGTCTTCTTTTAATACATTTTTAATATCTTCAATGTTAAAGTTATTCAAGTTTCCTGAAGGCTTATTTAGAATTGTTCCTATAAGAATTCATTATTGAAGGTTTCAAATTGAAATTTTGTCAATCGTTTGGATTCACTTACAATAATGCAGTCAAATAAAATAAAGTGGTAAAATGCGAAAGAAGAGGATAAAATTCTTGAAAAAGGTAATATGACAAAAAGTGATAGATAGGAAAAGGATGAAATAGAATAAATGGATAAAAACAAGATTGAAATGATGAATTCCAAAAAAAACATTAAATAAATCAAATGAAAGAGGATATAAATTATGCACCAATCTAATAAGAATGTAAAAGACAACTGAATTCCATGCTATAATTACCATCGCATTTCCCAACTATGATTATCATTCTAAAACGAATTTTTTTATGATTCACTTTTCAAGTAATTTATATTACATCTCGCTTACTCAAGAACCTCGTCTTCGCACATAATTGAAGAGTTCATTAGCATTCTCCCTTCTCGCCCTGCGTTAATTACCGACTAATTAACTAATTATGAATGAAAGGGAAGAATCTGAGAGTTCTTGGATCAATAATTTATTATAATGGCCCAAATCAGATGACATCAAATAGACTATAAAAGCGGAAAGGGTAAAGTTGAGACCACACACATTGCATTTCAAAAAAATGAATTTGAATGAACGTTTAATGTGAAATATGAGAGCAAAGTGGGCGAGAGTCGAAACCGTGTGAGAAGCCCTTCTTCGGTCCATTTCTAAAGTAAGCCGCTTAGCGGAAAGCTTCTTAACGTTTCGTTCACAGCGAATAGAGTCTGCAAATGAAATTCGTTATTTCTTTTCTGCAGGACCCTAAACTGTGCTCGCCGCCTGTCGCCTTTTGCTTTAATGATTAACCGGGTCTTTGTTTTCGTCTCGCACTGAGCGGAATGCTATATATGACGCAACTCTGCCCTCAAGCACATCTGCGTTACGATTATAAATGGACTTGTAGCCCAGCAAATGCTCATTTCGACCTCGCCTGTGCAGTTCATTCCCATTCGTTTTCATATGTTTACTCATTTAATATGGAAAAAATAAATCGTCAATTGAATTAGAATATTAAGAACAGTATCATATAAGCCAGTCTTAGTAAAAAAGATTTCATCAATTTTTTATCAGGATAATCTACGAGGTCTGTCCGAAAAGTATCCGACCTTGTGTTCTAACTTTGTGCCTAATTGTACTATTGTCAAAAACAGATATTTACCATTTAGGGGGGACCTCTGCGAGGCCCCCTGCTAAGTGACATGGACCTGCGAATTTTAGTTGACTAGTGTATGCAGTTGGGTAAACATCTAGCAACGTACGCTTCGTTTTTTAGGATGACGGAACGCACCGAACAAAGAGTGTGCATTGAATTTTGTCAAAAACTTGGCCATTCATGTTCGGAAACCATCGTTATGATTCGGAAGGTGTGTGGTGATGAGTCTATGAGTGACAATCAAATTAAAGAGTGGTTTAGGTGACTTAATAGTGCCAAAAACCTCAAAATGTGGGACGAGTGCAAGTGTTAATTAATAGAAATCGTCGTTTAAGAGCGAGAGAGATAGAGGAAGATCTCGGGATTACAAACACTATTGTTTCGGAAATTTCGAATCAAGGAAACGTTCTGATTTGTGGGAAAGTGGCGACTGGGTCCTTCACCACAACAAACCACGTGTCCATTCATCGCAGCTTATTCAGCAATTGCTGGTGAAACACGGCCTTACATAACTTCGGCAGCTCTCACACAGTCCTGACCTGGCTTCCTGTGATTTCTGGATGTCTCCCAAACTGAAGTATCCTCTAAAAAAAGATTTCAACGCGTAGAGGAAATAAAACAGAATGCGAAAGTGACTTTAAGTAGTGTTTCCGAAAGTGGGAGGATCGCTGGCAGAAGGTTTTGGCCTCCCAGAGGGGAGTACTTTGAAGGGGTTCTCTTTGGTATAAACCAAAATAAACTCTTCCTTCTGGTAGACCGCAAGATCGGATACTTACCGGACAGACCTCGTATAAAAAATTAGTCAAAATAGGCGCTTTGCACGTTCAAAAAAAGGTTCCGCAGCCTACTGAGATGTTCATTAATTCGTTCAAATCTCCCCCTATCTACTTTCCCTCCCCAAACTTCCCATCCCTTCTCTTACTTCTGCTCCCCTACTTCACCTCCATTGCCCCCTCCTCTCACTTACCCTTCTATACCCTAATTCCCCTCCCATCACTTCCCCTACTTCCCGTCCACGCACTCCCTACGTCCTATCGTTCCCTCCACCCCCTACTTCTCCCACTCCATTCTCCCTACTTCCCCATCCCATTGTCCCCTCCCTTTCCCCTACTTCCCTTGCTTCACATCCCTTCCCTACTTTCTGTCACCTTCCCTCCTCTCATTTCCCCTCCCAGAAAAAGAATACGACGAACGGACGAAAAAAATACATTTTTGGTTGAAAATAACGTACAGCCAATAAATCTTGATCGATTTAGACGTACATTTTTTGTTCAAAATGTAATAAAATTTTGGAGAGTTGTCGAATTTTTATAAATAAACAAATATGATGAAAGAAATGGCCGTTTTTTCTATTTGACGTTCCCGGTATTCGTGATTTATAGAAAAATTGTTGCAATATTTGGATAGAAAAAATAATAAAATGAAGAAAATTTCTCCTATGATGATTCTTGTTAATATTATAAACAAATTTACTACACAAATGCATTATTCGGGAATTTTCCGACGGAAAAATTGAATTTTTTCAATATCAGTCCTTTTAATTAGGACCTACATGATAGTTTCATCAATATTTATAATTGGCTGATAAATTGTATTATTATTATTATTATTATACCATTAAGCCATTTCCCTTTCGGGGTAGGCGTGACTTGCTCGGTTGGAAAATAGTAGTGTGTATATGGGTATATAGGTATAGGGTAGGTAGGTATATAGGTATGAGGTAGATAGGTATATAAGTGTTAGGTATAGATATTTTAGATTGATCTGGAATTCTCGTGTTATTTATTTAAATGACACGTTTACTCCGCAACACTGCTCCGACCCAGGTTGCTGATCAATCTCTCTAGCGATCACCCCAAGTGAAGAGCCTCACAAAATTGTTATGTATGGTTCACCACTTGGGCCCATTAGTATCCAAGGTCTTTGTTTCAGGCGTCATTCATTCTACTGTCACTCTGTTTACAAACTATTTTTCGCCACACTTTTCTGTCCTGGCATACTTTATCTAGCTTCCTTCACGTCCATGCATTTTTTCATGCAAGCTCTTGGGTTTCTATGGCTTCTTATGTCTCTACGGATTAATGTCTCATTTACAG